>LNAC01000063.1:3250502-3427058 GCA_002007465.1 Ailurus styani | reverse complement strand
GGGGTTGTGGGGGGTAGGGAGGGAAAAAATGAAACAAGATGGGATCGGGAAGGAGACAAACCATAGGAGACTCTTAATCTCATGAAACAAACTGGGGGTTACTGGAGGGTGGGAGGGTAGGGATAGGGTGGATGGGTTATGGACATTGGGGAGGGTTTGTGCTATGGTGAATGCTGTGAAAGCTGTAAGCCTGATGATTCACAGACATGTACCCCTGGGGCAAATAATAATTATTTAAAAATGTTTTTAATTAATAGACTTCATGTTATTTTTTTATTTTTACATTTTAAAATATTTATTTATGGGGGCGGGGGCAGGGGCAGAGGAAAGAGGGACAGAGAGCCTCAAGAAGACCGAACTGAGTGTGGAGTCTGACATGGGGCCCAACCCCATGACTCTGAGATCACGACCTGAGCAGAAACCAAGAGCTGGACAATCAACTGACTGCATCACTCAGGCACCCCAGACTTCATGTTTTTTTCTTTTTAAAGATATTATTTATTCAATTGACAGAGAAAGGGAGCAAGCCCAAGCAGGGGGAGCAGCAGAGGGAGAGGGAGAAACAGGTTCTCTGACAAGCAGGGAGCCTGATGTGGGGCTCGATCCCAGGACCCCAGGATCATAAACTGAGCCGAAGGTAGACACTTACCTGACTGAGCCACCCAGGTGCCCCCAGACTTCACGTTTTTAAAGCAGTTTTAGGTTTACAGGAAATTGAGCAGTTAGTACAGAGAGTTCTTATATACCCCTGTTCCCACTTGCAGTTTCCCCTATTATTAAGGTCGTACATTAGTGTGGTAAATTCAGTGATCCAACATTGATATATTATAATTAATTGAAGACCATAGTTTATATTAGGGTCACTGTGTTACACAGTTCTATGAGTTTTAACAAAGGCACGATATCATGGACCCATAATTACTGTACAGCATAGATTCATTGCTTTAAAAATCTCCTGTGCTCCACCTCTTTATGTCTCTCCTTATTCCCTCTGAGAATACTGATCTTTTTATTGTGTCTATAATTTTGCCTTTTCCACAATGTCATACACTTGGAATAACAATACATAACCTTCCAGGCCGGCTTCCTTCACCAAGCGATATATGTTTAAGGTTCCTTTGTGGTTTTTTGTTTTTTTGTTTTTGTTTTTTTACGTCTTGATAGCTCATTTCTTTTTATTGGTAAGTAATATTGTATGAGATGTATTACAGTTTTTAAAAATCAATTTAATTAACATATACTATATTATTCGTTTCAGAGGTAGAATTTAGTGAGATTCATCAGTTGCATACAACACCCAGTGCTCATTAGTTCAAGTGCCTCCACAGTTTATTTATCCATTCACTTTTTGAAGGACATCATGGTTGCTTCTAGTTTTTTGGCAATTACAAATATAGCTGTTATAAACATTTGTGTGCAAGTTTTTGTGTGGACACAAGTTTTCAACTCATTTGGTAAATACCTAGGAGCATGACTGCTGGATCAGATGGTAAAATTATGTTTAGTTTGTTTAAAAAAAACCTGTCAAACTGTCTTCTTCCAAAGTGGCTACACCTTTTGGATTCCCACAAGCAATGAGAGTTCTGGTTGCTCCACATCCATATCAATGTTGTCAATATTTTGGATTTTAACCATTCTAATAGGTATGTAGTGGTATCTCCTTTTTGTTTTAATTTTCATTTTCCTAATGACACATGATGCTGAGCACCTTTTCATATGTTTGTTTGCCATCTCTGTATCTTTTTTTTTAATTTTTTAAATTTTTATTTATTTGACAGAGAGACAGAGAGAGAGAGATCACAAGTAGGTTGAGAGGCAGGCAAAGAGAGAGGAGGAAGAAGGCTCCCCGCTGAGCAGGGAGCCTGATGTGGGTCTCGATCCCAGGACCCTGAGATCATGACCTGAGCCGAAGGCAGAGGCTTAACCCACTGAGCCACCCAGGTGCCCCGTATCTTCTTTTGTGAAGTGTCTACTTGGGTCTTTTGCCCATTTTTAAAATTCAGTTATTTGTTTCCAAACTAATGGGTTTTAAGAATTATGTGTGTGTTTAGGATCTAAGTTCTTTATCAGATAAGTGTTTTACAGATACTGTCTCCCAGTCTGTGGCTTGTCTTTTCAGTTTTTTTTTTAAAGATTTTATTTATTTATTTGACACAGAGTGCTATCACAAGTAGACAGAGAAGCAGGCAGAGAGAGAGGGGGAAGCAGGCTCCCTGCTGAGCATAGAGCCCAATGTGGGACTCGATCCCAGGACCCTGAGATCATGACCTGAGCCGAAGGCAGAGGCTTAACCCACTGAGCCACCCAGGTGCCCCTCTTTTCTTAGACATTTCTTTCCTTTTTTTTTTTTTTTAAAGATTTTATTTATTTATTTGACACAGAGAGAAAGACTACAAGTAGGCAGAGAGGCAGGCAGAGAGACAAGGAGAGGAGGAAGCAGGCTCCCTGCTGAGCAGAGAGCCCGATGCCGGGCCTCGATCCCAGGACGCTGAGATCATGACCTGAGCCGAAAGCAGAGGCTTTAACCCACTGAGCCACCCAGGCGCCCTTAAAGACATTTCTGAAGAGTCACAAAGCAGAACTTCTTCATTTTAATGAAGTCCTAACTTACAATTTTTTCTCTAATGGATTGTGGGGTTTTTTTGATACTGTATCTAAAAAGTCATTGCCAAACCCAAGGTTGCCTAGATTTTCTGTTATCTTCTAGATATAGACATTTATAATTTTATGTTTTATCTTTTGTCTTTGAGCTATTTTAATTTTTATGAAAGGCATAATGTACGGTCAGTGTCTATTTATTTTTTTCTGCATGTGGAGGCCCAGTTTTTCCATTACCGTTTGTTGAAAAGACTATTTTTTGTTCCTTTGTCAGAGGTCAGTTTACTATATTTGTGTGAGTTTATTTCTGAGCTCACTATTCTGTTCCATTCATCTGATTTTCTATTCTTTTGCCAATTCCATACTGTCTTGATTACTGTATAAGTCTTGAGGTTGGGTAGTGTTAGTTTTCCAGCTTTGTTCTTCTTCAACACTGTGTTGGTTATTCTAGGTCTTTAGCTTTCCATATAAACTTTAGATCTTTCCAGTATCCACTAAATAACTTGCTGGGATGTTGGGAGATTGTATTGAAGCTGTAGATCAAGCTGGGAAGAACTAAAATAATAATGATACCAAGTCTTCCTCTCTATGGACATGGAATATTTATTTAGGTCTTCTTTGCTTTCTTTCATCGAAGTTTTGTAGTTTTCCTCATAGAAATCTTTTACATATTTTGTTAGATTTACTAAGTACTTTTGGGGGGTTGCTAATGTAAATATATTGTTTTTAATTTCAAATTTCAATTGCTCATGGCTGGTATATAGATGGGCAATTGACATATATAATACAAATAAAAGCCAATTACCTTCCTATATACATATATACTTTTTCCTACATACATATATGTAAATTTTTTTTTTTTTAAACTGAAGTATAGGGGCACCTGGGTGGCTCAGTGGGTTAAAGCCTCTGCCTTCCGCTCAGGTCATGATCTCAGGGTCCTGGGATCGAGCCCGGCATCGGGCTCCCTGCTCAGCAGGGAGCCTGCTTCCTCCTCTCTCTCTGCCTGCCTCTCTGCCTACTTGTGATCTCTCTCTCTCTCTATCAAATAAATACATAAAACCTTAAAAAAAACCTGAAGTATAGTTGACATACTTTACTTTAGTTTCAGGTGTACAACATAGTGATTCAACAACAGTGTAAATTATGCTATGCTCACCACAAGTGTAGTGACCATCTGTCACCATACGATGCTATTAGAATACCAGTGACTATATTCCCTATGTTGTACCTTTCATCCCTGTGAGGTGTTCATTCTGTGACTAGAAGCCTGTACCTCCCACTCCCCTCTACCCATTTCGCCCATCCCCTTGCTCCTCTCCCCTCTGGCAACCACCAGTTTGTTTTCTGTATTTATAGGTCTGTTTCTGCTTTTTGTTTATTCATTTTTTAGATTACACATATAAGTGAAATCATATGGTAGGCTTTTATTTGTACAGATTTTAAATTTTGCACAAAATCTTTAATTCTTTAGGTCAGTAATCTATGGGCCACAAATTAGGATGTTTTATGGGAGCAGATTCCAAGTATGTGCAATATGTGGAATACTTTAAAAAAATCTGCATTTAGAAAACAGTGATTTTTATGTATTAACCTTGTATATGGCAACCTTGTTAGAGTTACTTGTTCCAGTGTTTTGTTGTTGTTGATTCTTTGGGGTTTTCTACATAGACAATCATCTCATTTGCCAACAAAGGCAGCTTTATTTCTTCTTTCCTAATCTATATACATTTTATCTCTTTCTTGTCTTACTGCATTTGCTAGGACTTCCAGTATGATGCTGAATGGGAGTGGGTGAGAAGGAACATTCTTATCTTATTCCTGATTTTCAGGGCAAAGTATCTAGTTTCTCTCTACTAAGTGTGATGATATCTATGGGTTCTTTGTAGATCTTCTTTATAAAGTTGAGGTGGTCCTTTTCTACTCCTGGTTGCTGAGTTGTTGTTGTTGTTATCATGAATAGGTGTTGGATTTTGTCAACAATTTTTCTTGCATCTATTGATATAATTATATAATCTTTCTTCTTTAGTCTGTTGATGTGATGGGTTACATTAATTGGCTTTCAAGTGCTGAAACAGCCTTGCATATCTGGAGTAAATCCCACTTTGTCATGGTTTATAATTTTTTTTATACTTTGTTGGATTCAATTTGCTATTATTTTGCTGAGGGAAGGTCATTCATGAGTGATACTGGTTTGCAGTTTTCCTTTCTTGTATTGTTTTTATCTGGTTTTAGTATTAGAGTAATGCTGGCATAAGATGAGGTAGGAGGTGTTCTCTGCTTCTTTTTTCTAGAACAGATTTTAGAGAATTTGCCTCATTTATTCCTTAAATATTTGATATAACTCACCAGTGAAATCATCTAGGCCAAGTGCTTTCTGTCTGAAAGATTACCGATGTGATTTAACAGATATATGCCTATTCACATTATTTATTTCTCCATAAGTAAGTTTTGGTAGATTGTGTTTTCAAAGAATTGGTCCATTTCATTACTGAAGATATCAAATTTGTGTTAATATGGTTGTTCATAATTTTTGTTATCTTTTTAATGTTTAATATCATTTATGATATTAGTAATTTAGGTCTTCTCTTTTCTTGGTTAGCCTGGCTAGAGGTTTATCAATTTTAATGATCTTTTCAAAGAAGCACCTTTTGCTTTGAGTTTTCTGCATTTTCTTCCAATTTTCGATTTCATTGATTTTTTTCTCTAATTTTTATTATTTCTTCTTCTGCTTGCTTTAAGTTTACTTGCTCTTCTTTCTTTAGTTTTCTAACATGGAAGCTTAGATTATTGATTTTATTTTTTATCCCCCCAGATTTATTGAGATATAATTGACATATAACATTGTGTAAGTTTAAGGCATACAGTGTGATTTGATATACATATTGCAAATGATTATCACAATAAGGTTAAGTAACACATTCACCACCTCACATCATTACCTTTGTGTGTGCGTGTGTGTGATGAGAACATTTAAGATCTATTTTCTTAGCAGATTTCAAGTATACAACACAGTATTGTTAACTACAGTCACCATGTCATACATTAGATTCCAAGAACTTATTTAATTTCTCCCAACCCTCAGGCCCTGGCAACCACCAATCTACTCTCTGTTTCTATGAATCTGGCATTTTTAGATTCCACATATGAGATCATGCCATATTTGTCTTTTTCTGATGTATATATATATACACACACAGTGAAAACGAAACACAATGCCCTTAAGGTTCACCATGTTGTTTTAAGTGGCTGGATTTTCTTTCTTTTTTATGGCTGAATAATATTCATGTGTGTGTGTACACACATGTCCTATATCTATGTACGTACGTGTATGTACTATATCTATTTATCCATCGTTGGACACTTAGGTTGTTTCCAAATCTTGGCTGCTGTGAATAATGCTGCAATGCAATAAATACAGGAGTGCAGATAAGTCTTTGAGATAGTGATTTCATTTCCTTTGGATATATGCTCGGAAGTGGGATTGCTGGGCCATATATGGTAGTTCTACTTTACATTTTTGAGGAAGCTCCATACTGTCTTCCAAAGTAGCTGTATCAATGTGCATTTCTACCAACACTTCATTAGGGTTCATTTTTCTCCATATCCTTGCCAGCACTAGTTATCTCTTGTTTTTTATATAACAACCATTCTAACAGGGGTGCAGTGATAGATTACTGATTTTAAATTTTCTTTCTTTTGTAACATATGCATTTAATGCTATAAGTTCCCCTTCAAGCACTGTTTTTGCTGCATCCCATACATTTTGATCATTTGTATTTTAATTTTTATTTAGTTCAAAGTATTAAAAAATTTCCTAAGATTTCTTTGACCTATGTGCAATTTAGAATTATGTTGTTTGATCTCCATATATTTTGGAATTTTCCAGTTATTTATTATTATTATGTCAGTCAGCACACAGTACATCACTAGTTTTTGACGTAGTGTTTCATGATTCATTGTTTGCATACAACACCTAGTGCTCCATGCAATACATGCCCTCCTTAATACCCATCGCAGAGCTAACCCATCACCCCACCCCCCTCTCCTCTAAAACCCTCAGATTGCTTCCCGGAAACAATCCAGTTGTCTTTCTGTTGTTGATTTCTAGTTTAATTCCACTGTGGTCTGAAAGCATACTTTGTATGATTTCCTTTAAATTATTTAGGTGTGTTTTATGGTCCAGAATGTGGGCTGTCTTGGTGAATGTTCCATGTGAGTTTGAGAAGAATGTGTATTCTGTTGTTGTTTGATGAAGTATTCTATAAATGTTAATTGTATCCAGTTCACTGATAATGCAATTTAGTTCAAGCATATCCTGATTTTCTGCCTGCTGGATTTGTCAATTACTGATAGAAGAGTTTTGAATTTCTCCAATTAGAATGGTGGATTTGTCTATTTCTCCTTGCTATATCAGTGTTTGCTTCACATATTTTGGTGTTCTGTTGTTAAATGCTTATTCATTAAGGATTATTATGTCTTCTTGGAGAATTGACCCCTTTTATCGCTAAGGAATAACCCTCTTTAATCCCTGTTATTTTCCATGTTTTGAAGTCTGTTTTGTCTGAAATTTATACAGGTACTCCAACTTTCTTTTGATTTGTGTTAACTTGGTATACCTTTCTCCATATTTTGTTGTTGTTGAAGAAATCATGTTTAAGAAAATAACAAACTGGCTAAACTACTATGCATGCTTTCCTGGGAGAGAATCTTTTCCAGACTCTTCCTTCTTTCAGTGCTGCCAGTCTGGCAGTGAGGCTATAGGGTGTGGAAAGTGAAGGCCAGAGTGTTGATACTCTATTTGTTTGTTGGTTTAAAGCCCTGGCCTCTCTTTTTGTTTTTTTTTTTAAGAGAGAGGGCACACAAGTGGGCAGAGTGGGAGAGGGAGAGAGAGAATCTCCAACAGGTTCCATGCCCAGCACAGAGCCTGATGCAGGGTTTGACCCCATGACACTGAGATCCTGACTGGAGCCAAAATCAAGAGTAAGACACTTAACTGACTGAGCCACCCAGGTGCCTCTGGCATCTGTTTTTAGTAGAAAATATTTGAAAGGTAAAGCATATAAGCTCAGTCATAGAGAAATTAAATATCTTCCTAAAGTTACTGAAATAAAAATGAAGCCCAGTGACATTCACTGTTTGTACTCAGAGTCTATTTGCTTGTTCTACCAATCTTTATAAGTTCATCCATTCATCTATCTAATTTGTGGTAAACATATATAATGAAACTTGCTATTTTAACCATTTTTAAGTGTACAACTGAATGGTGCTAATCACATTCAAAATGTGTAAATATTACCACTATTTTGTAAAACTTTTTTTTAAAGATTTTATTTATTTATTTCACAGAGGGAGAGAGATCACAAGGAGGCAGAGAGGCAGGCAGAGAGAGGGGGGGGGGGAAGCAGGCTCCCCGCTGAGCAGGGAGCCCGATGTGGGCCTTGATCCCAGGACCCTGAGATCATGACCTGAGCCGAAAGCAGAGGCTTTAACCCACTGAGCCACCCAGGCGCCCTGTAAAACTTTTTAATCATCCCAAACAGAAGCCCCTGGTAAAACTCTAATCTACTTTCTGTCTTTATTAATTTGCCTGTTTTAGCTATTTTCATATAAATATAATCATACAATATTTATCATTTTGTATCTGGATTATTTGATTTAGCATGTCTTCAAGGTTCCCCCAGGTTGTAGCATGTTATCAGACTGTCATTTCATGATTTAATATTCCATTTGTATATATCACATTTTATTTATCTGTTCATAAGTTGACAGACATTTGGGTTGTTTCCAGTTTTTGGCTGTTATGAATAATGCTGCAATGAACACTGATGTTTAAGTATCTGTTTGAGTCCCCTTTTTCAACCCTTTTGAGTATATACCTAAAAGTGGAATAACTGGATTATATGGTAATTCTATTTAAATTTTTCAGGAACAGGGCTTAGTTCCTGGCTAAGTCACTGAAACCTGTGACTCCTGCTCTTGGGGTCATGAATTCAAGCCCCATATTGGGTGAAGAGCTTATATTAAAAAAAAAAAAAAAAAAAGTAGAGACGCCTGGGTGGCTTAGTTGGTTGAGCATCCGCTTTCAGCTCAGGTCATGATCTCAGGGTTCTGGGATTGAGCCCCGTGTCGGGTTCCCTGTTCGTGGGAAGATTGCTTCTCCCTCCGTGTGCCTCCCCCCATTCATGCTCTCTCTCGCTATCTCTCTCTCTCTTAAATAAATAAAATCTTTAAAAAAAAAAAGTAAAATTTTCAGAAGCAAACTATCTTCCACAACAGCTGTACCACTTTACATTTCCACTGGCAATGTACAACATTTCAATTTCTCCAAATCCTCACTAACAATTTATTATTATTTGTTATAAAAGCCATCCTAGTGGGCATGAAGTGGTATCTCACTGTGGTTTTGATTTGCATTATCTTAATGACTAATGATGTGAATACCTTTTCATTTGCTCATTACTTATATATCTTCTTTGGAGAAATGTTTCTTCAAGTCTTTTGCCCATTTTTAAATTGGGTTGTTTTTCTGTTGTTGAGTTGTATGTAGTTCTTTATAGATTTATATATTAAGCCCTTATCAGGTATATGATTTACAAACATTTTCTTCCATCCTGTAGGTTGTCTTTTTACTTTCTTGACAATATTCATTAAAAGCTTTTCATTTTTTTAAAACATTTTACTTTTAAGTCACCTCTACACACAATGTGGGGCTCAAACTTATAACCCTGAGGTCGAGTCACATGCTCCACCAATCAAGGCAGCCAGGCACCCCAAAAGCTTTTAATTTTGATGAGATCCAACTTGTTTTTTTCCTTTGCTGTTCATCCTTTGGTGTCATATTTAAGAATTCACTGAAAAGTCTGAGGTCATAACGATTTATCCCTATATTTTCTTCTATGTAGTTTATGGCTTTAGCTCTTATATTTAGGTTATCGATCTTTCCCTCTACTTTTAGTCTATGTCTTTATATCTAAACCGGTTTCTTGTAGGCAATATATAATTAGGCCTTTGGTTTTTTGTTTTTGTTTTTAAATTTGCTCTGTCAGTCTCTATTAAAGATTTTTATTTTTTTATTTTTTAAAGATTTATCCATTTGGGGGGAGGTAGGGGCAGAGAGAAAGGGAGAGAACTCTCAAGCAGGCTCTCTGCTGAGCATGGAGCCTTACCCAGGGCTGGATCCCAGGACCCCGAGATCATGATCCAAGTGGAAATCAAGAGTTGGATGCTCAACTGACTGAGCCATCCAGGAGCTCCAGTCTCTGTCTTTTAATTGGCATATTTAGACCATAACATTTAAAGTGATTACTGATATAGTTGGAATAATATCTACTGTATTTGTTAACTGTTTTCTGTTCATGCTTGTTCTTTGTTTTTTGTTTTTTAAGATTTTATTTATTTGACAGAGAGCACAAGTAGGCAGAGTGGAAGGTGGAGGGAGAGAAAGAAGCAGGCTTCCTGCTGAGCGGGGAACCCTACATGGGGCTTGATCCCATGACTCTAGGATCAGGACGTGAGCCGAAGGCAGCCCCTTTAACCATCCAGGTGCCCCTCATTTTTTTTTTTTAAATCTCTTCCCTTTTTGGCCATCTCTGGCTTACATTGATCATTTTTTATTATTTAATTTTCTCTTTTCTCTTATCAATTATACTTCTCTTAAAAATTATTTTAGTATTTGCCCTAGAGTTGCAGTATACATTTACAATGAATCCAAGTTCATTTTTAAATAACTATACCAGTTCATAAGGTGCCTCATAATAGTACTCCCAATTTTTCCTTTCCTTCTGTAATATCATTGCTGTCATTCATTTCACTTATCTTTAGGCTATAATTACCCAATATATTGCTATTATATATTGCTATTATTATTTAAAATTTCTTAAAATTTTATTTATTTATTTTTTAATTTTTAGAGAGGGCGGGAGAGAGGAAGAGAGAGAGAGAGAATATCTTAAGCAGGTTCCATGTCCATCATGGAGCCAGATGCAGTGCTCGATCTCACAACCTTGAGATCATGACCTGAGCTGAAATCAAGAGTTGGGTGCTTAACTGACTGATCCACCCTGGGACTCCTAAGATTTTATTTTTAAGTAATCTCTACACCCAACATGGGGCTCAAACTTACAAACCCGAGATCAAGAGTCACATGCTCTATCAACTGAGCCAGCCAGGCACCCCTGCCATTATTATTTTATTTTAAACAAGCAGTTATCTATTAGTTTAAGAATTTTTAAAAAACCAAAGGTTTTCTTTACCTTCGTTTCTTTTCTAACACTCTTCCTTTCTCTATGAAGATCTAAGTTTCACATCTATATTATTTTCCTTTCTCTGAAGGACTTCTTGCAAAGCAGGTCTATTGGCAATAAATTTCTCAGTTTTTGTCTGAGAAAGTCTTTATTTCTCCTTTACTTCTGGAGGATAATTTATTTGGATACCAAATTCTGGGCTGGTGTTTTTTTTTTCTTTCAACACTTTACATATTTCACTTCATTCTCTTCTTGCTTGCATGGTTTGTGAAGTGATGTGATTCTCATCCTGTTTCTCTATAGGTAAGGTAGTTTTATTCTCTGGCATCTTTCAAGATTCCTCTGCTTTTGGTTTTCTGCAGTTTGAATACGACATGTTTAGGAGAAAATTTTTTGGTGTTCATACTTCTTGGTTTTCTCTGAGCTTCCTGGATCTGTGTTCTGATGTCTGTCACTAACTTAGAAAAATTCTGGGGCGCCTGCGTGGCTCAGTGGGTTAAAGCCTCTGCTTTCGGCCCAGGTCATGATCTCAGGGTCCTGGGATCGAGGCCCGCATCGGGCTCTCTGCTTGGCAGGGAGCCTGCTTCCCCCCCCACCTCTGCCTGCCTCTCTGCCTCCTTGTGATCTCTCTCCCGCTGTGAAATAAATAAATAAAATCTTTAAAAAAAAAAAAAGAAAAAAAGAAAAAAAAGAAAAATTCTGAGCCATTATTACTTCAAATATTTCTTCTCCTTTTCTCCTAGTATTCCCATCATGTATATGTTAGGTATCTTTTCTAATTGTCCTACAGTTCTCAGATATTCTCTTCTAGGTACCCCCCATCCCACCATTTTTTTTAATCTTTCCATTTTGATTTAAGCAGTTTCTATTGACATTTATAATTTAAGAATTTGGAAATATTCATATGGTTCAATGTTGAACTGATACAAAAGGTAAATAATTAAAAGTTCTTTCTTCCCCTTACCTTTGACCCTCATTCACCCACTTCAAACCCTATATGCAACCAATATTAGGAGTTCCTGAATTACCTTACAGAATACTCGATGGGTAATGAGGAAATACATTATCTAGTTCCTCTCCTTAAACAAAAAAACAAAAACAAAAACAAAAACAAAAAACCCCACAAATAGTAGCCTAGTATACAAAGATTTGCAACTTTTCCCCCCCACATATCAACATATCTTGGTGATTCTTCCACATCAGTGTATAAAGATCCTCTTTTCTATTAGATGGCTGCATAGTATTCCATTTATGGATATACAGATCCCCAACTCCTTATCCTTTGAATGTGTTTTGGACTTCAGAACATTTTTTACAGAAAGATAGTTTATGTACACATATGTACACATTACACCTAATCTTTGCAGTGGGCTTGGGGCAAAATCCCATAATTAAACACACTGTGAATGAATAAATATTCACACTAGTTGGGATGAAAAGCAAAATCAGTAGTTATTTATCAATAACAGTTCTAAACTGAGAAATGAAATGGTGTGATATAGACCATAAATACTTGGTACTCATTATTTCTAAGAAAACATTCAATAAAACTTAAAACCTAAAACCAAACTAAATATCTCTACATACACATGCAATAAATATTTGCTACATTTAGTTTCTTGAGGATCTTGGACAAAAGGTTTCATCAGGTTTGTTATTATTGTCACCAAAGATCAGAATTAGGTATTTAATGATGGGCCAGGAATGGGATTCTTTTTTTTTTAAAGAGTTTTTTTGTTTATTTATTTGATGGAGAGAGAGATCACAAGTAGGCAGAGAGGCAGGCAGAGAGAGAGAGAAGAGGAAGCAGGCTCCCCACTGAGCAGGGAGCCCGATGCAGGCCTTGATCCCAGGACCCTGAGATCATGACCTGAGCCGAAGGCAGAGGCTTTAACCCACTGAGCCACCCAGGCGCCCACGAATGGGATTCTTTAATGATAAAGCAACACTATACTACAATAGATGACTTTTAAAAATGTGTAGTTCTAGGGTTACTTTTCTCATTAATATGGTTTTCTAGATAAGCAGTCTGCTTAATTAAGCAGATATGACATTTTCATTGATAAATGCATATTATTCAAGGCCAAGTAAATGCTCATACATTTCCCCTATATTACCTATGGAGATTTTTTCCCATCTGTTATATCTCACCATTGTCATCACTACTAGTCTCATGCTTATTTGGGTTAACACCATTTTAGGAATTTTTCTGTCTTGCAAGGAATGTACAATAGGTACATACTTTATCAGTATTTTTTTGATATCAGATTGCTCTACTTCAGTGCTTCTACAACCTTAGCGAACAAAAAAGTCATCTTAAGAATTTGTTTAAATATAGATTCTTGGGCTTCACCCACAGAGATTCTGATTCAGAAATTTTACTGTCTACTTTTTTGTCTACTTTATGGTAAGTAGAAGCTTCTCCATCATAGATATTCAGATATTTTATACCATGATGCTTCTTAAATTTCTGCAGCCAATTCTGATATTTTATACTTACCTTAAGTATGTTCAGTCCTTCACGACATATTCTAGCTTTTTTCATGACCAAAAACTAGTCAGGGGCATAGTCACACTGCTTCATTGTTGAATCTGTGTAATCATGGTCATTTCAGCATCTTCATTTTTTGCCCTCTGAAATCTGTCCTTTCTTAGTTCTGGTCATTGTTGTCCTGGTAAAACTTCAACACTCTATTTTTTTCAAGTCATATATTGTGTTAATTCCCACACCCTATTCTTTAGTAAGATGCCTCACAGATATACTTGATTAAGCTTCTACACTAACTCTATGTTCTGTGTTACTGAAAATGAGAGATGCTTCCATTTCTTCTTATTCTTATCTTCAATTTTCTGGACATTTTTACAGGACAATTAAACTCAAAGGGACAAAAGGACAACAACACAAAGAAGGTAGCACATTACCGGTGAACAGCAAAGATATATGTGACTAAGAGTGCTGAGGAACAACTAATGCCTAATGTCAGTGGAGGTCAGGTTTTGCCGTGAAACTTAAAAAAACAGTTTGGATTTTCAAGGATTTTCAGGTTTTGGAATTCCATGTAAAAGATTTTGGACATAACATACTTAATCAGCCTCCTATTGATGAATACTTAGAATGTTTGAAATATTTTACAATTACAAACAACACTGGACTGAATACCCTAGCACAAACATCATTTCACATTTGGATATAAATACATTTGTAAGATAAAATCCCAGAAATGAAATTGCTGGGTCAAAGGATACATGCACTGTAATTCTCATAGATATGCCAAATTGCCCCCACAAAGGATTACCAATCTATACTCCCACTCCACACCTTTGCAAACACAATGTTTTACCAAAATGTTTTCTTTTATTTTAAAATAATTTCAAACCTACAGAGATGTTTCAAGAATAGTACAGAGAGAACTTTTCTTACCACTGAAGCATTCAAAAGTAATGATACCCTATCACTCCTGAATACTGTAGTCTACACTTCTGACAAGCAAGGAAACTCTTTTGTATATCCACAATACAACCATCAAAGTAAGGAAATTAATATTGATATATTACTACCACCTGCCACAGATCCTATTCAAGTTTCACCAATTGTTCCAATAATGTACTTTATAGCAAATAGATTTCAAACAAGATCATATGTTATATTTAATTTGTCCTATCTCTTTAGTCTTTGTCATTTTGGAAAAATTCTTCGGTCTTCCCTTGACATTCATGACCTTGACACTTTGCAGATTAAACTAGTTATTTTGTAAGTATGCCCTTCAATCTGGGTATAGCTGATGTTTCCTGAAGTTCTTATAGCTTCCTAACTGGCGACATATTTTTCTGACTTGACCCATTTCTGATGGTCTTAATGGTGATCATTTGATTAAAGTGGTGTCTGCCAAGTTTCTCTACTGTAAAGTTACACATTATCCCTTTGTGATTGACAAGTATTTTGTGGGAAGTTTCTTTGAGATAATGTAAATATCCTTAATCAAATGTTCACCCACTAGTTTTAGAGTCCATTGATGTTTCTGGGCTGAACTAAGTATTAAATGGTTGCCAAATGGTATGTAGTCTCTTTCCCTTTTTTTTCCCCCCAAATGGTATATTCTCATTTCATCATTCTTTCCACAATCATCAGCTGGCATTCTACTCTATTCATTTATTTGCTCAAACCAGTATAAAACTCAAGGATACCTATTTTATTCAATGAGTTATAATTAGTTGCCATCATTACTTATCTATAAATTTATTTATAGCTTTACTGATGCATAACTGACATACACTAATCAACACATATTTTAAAATGTAAAACTTGATAAATTTTGACATATAAACCCACAAGAAACTATCGCCACAATCAAGATAATGAACATAGACATCAGCCCCAAAGTTCCCCTGTAACCCTTGGTGATCCCTTCTTCCCTTCCAACATAGCTTGCTCCAGCCCCCATTCCTGTGAGACTGATCTTTCTGTCACTATAGTGTGCATTTTCTAGAATTTTATATAAATGGAATAAAACAATATGTAGTTTTTACTTTGGTCTGGCTTCTTTCACGAAGCAATAATTATTTTGAGATTCATCCATGTTGTAGTGTGTATCAAGTTTGTTCCTTTTCACTACTAAGTAGTATTCCACTGTATGGTTATATATCAGTTTGTTTATCTGTTCACCTATGGATGGATATTTGGATTGTTTCCAGTTGTTGGTTATTAAAAACAAAGCTGCTATGAACATTCATGTTAAAGAATCTGTACAGATACATCCTTTCCTTTCTTTTGGGTAATACCTAGGAGTGCAATGGCTGGGCTGTATGTGTAAGTGTCCATTCAACTTTTTAAGAAATTATGAAATGGTTTCTCAAAGTGGTCTTGCCACTTATGTTCCTGAATGTAGTATATGAAAGCTCCACTTGCTCCACATTCTTGCTAGTCCTTGCGATAGCTTTTTGTTTTTTGTTTTTACTTAGCCATTTTCTTATTGTGATTCTATTGCATTTCCCTAAGAACTAACTATATTGAACATTTTTTCATGTGCTTATTTTCCATCAGAATATCTTCTTTGGTGGAGTGTCTCTTCATATCTTTGCTCATTTAAAAACTGGTTTGTTCATTTTCTTATTACTGAGTTTTGAGAATTCTTTACATATTCTGGATGCAAGTCTTTTATGAGATACATGATTTGCAAATACTTCTCCCAGTCTGTGGCTTGTCTTTTCATCCTCAATAGAGACTTCATAAAGCAAAAGTTCTTAATTTTGGTAAGCCCAATTTATCAATTTTTTCTTTTATGGATTGTATTTTTAATGTTTTATCTCCAAAATCTTTGCTTACCAAAAAATGAAAATGATTTTTCCAATGTTTTCTTCTAAAAGTTTTATAGTTTTATGGGGTGCCTGGGTGGCTCAGTGGGTTAAAGCCTCTGCCTTCGGCTCAGGTCATGATCTCAGGGTCCTGGGATTGAGCCCTGCATCGGGCTTCCTGCTCAGCAGGGAACCTGCTTTCTCCTCTCTCTCTCTGCCTGCCTCTCTGCCTACTTGTGATCTCTCTGTTAAATAAATAATAAAATCTTTAAAAAAAAGTTTTATAGTTTTAGCTTTTACATTTAGATCCTTGATCCATCATAAGATAATTTTTATATGTTGTAACATTTGTTGAAAAGGCCATCCTTTTTCTCAACAGAATTGGCTTTGCCCTGTATTAAAAAGTGACCACGTATATATGAGTCAACTTTGGGACGATCCTTTTTCATTGATTTGTTTGTCTATCGTAACACCAGTAATCCTATTTTGAATACTACAGCTTTATAATAAGTCTTGAAATCAGGTAGTGTTAGTCTTAACACTTTTATTTTTCTTTTGAGAAGTTGTTTTTGGCTATTCTAGGTCCTCTGTATTTTCTTCCTTCCTTTTCTTTCTTTCCTTTTTTCTTTACCTTACTACCTTCCTTCCTTCCTTTTTAAAAGATTTTACTTATTTATTTGACAGAGAGATAGAGAGCACAAGTAGGCAGAGTGGCAGGCAGAGGGAGAGGGAGAAGCAGGCTCTCCACCGAGCAGGGAGCCCAATGCAGGACTTGATCCCAGGACCCCTGGGATCATGACCTGAGCTGAAGGCAGCCGCTTAACCGACTGAGCCACCCAGATGCCCGGTCCTCTGCATTTTCATACAGATTTTATAATTAGATAGTCAATATCTATCCCAAAGGCTGTTAGGGTTTTGATTGGAATTGCACTGAATCTAGATATCAATTTGTAGAAAATCAACATTTAACAATATTGAGTCTTCTAATCCATAAATGCAGTATGTCTTTCCATTTATTTAGGTCTTCTTTCATTTCTCTCAGCAGTTTTATGATTTTCATTGTATAGGTTTTGAACTTTTGTCAAGTTTATTTTCAAATATTTCACATTTTCTTTATATTATTGTAATAATTTTTAAAATTTCAATTTCTGATTGTTCATTGCTGGTATACTGATTTCTATATATTGATCTTGTATCCTGCAACCTGGCTAAACTCATCATTAATTCTAATAGCTTCTTGTAGATTTCATAGGATTTTTTTACATAGATGAGTATGTCATCTGAGAATAAAGACAGTTTTACTTCTTCCTTTTCTTTTTTAAAAATATTTTATTTTTAAGTAATCTCTACACCCAATGTGGGGCTCGAACCCACAGCCCTGAGATCAAGAATAGCATGCTCCACCAACTGAGCCAGCCAGGTACCCCTACTTCTCCTTTCTAATCTGGATATCTTTTATTACTATTTTTTTATTGTCTTATTGTATTGGATAGAACCACCAGTTTGATGTTGAATGAACATCTTTGCCTTGTTCCTGATGTTAGGAAGAAAGGATTCAATCTTTTACCATTAAGTATAAGAGTAGATGTATCTTAGATATCCTTTATCATTTTGAGGAAGTTTCTTTTCCTAGTTTAAGGTTTTTAATTTTCTTATTAGGGATTAATGTTAGATTTTATTAAATGCTTTTTCTGTATTATTAAAATGATGAGACAACCCATGGGTTTTCTTTTTTTAATCTATTAGTATGGTGAATCACAATGATTGATTTTTGAATGTTAAACTAACCTTACATTCTTGGGATAAACCCTACTTTGTCATGATGTTTTATCTTTTTAAAATATATTATTGGATCCAATCTGTTAACATTTTTATTAAGAATTTTTACACCTATGCCCATAAGGATATTAGTCTGTAGTTTTCTTATGATTTTTGACTGGTTTTGGTATCAGAGTAATGCTGGTTTCGTAGATTGAGCTGGGAAATATTTCTTCCTTTTCAATTTTCTGGAAAAGTTTGTATGGAATTGTTATGTTTTCCTTAAATATTTGGTAGAAGTTACCAGTGAAGCCATCTAGACCTGGATTTTTTTTTGTGGAAAGGTTTTTAACTACAAATTCATTTTTTTGATGTTCAATTCTATTTATTATTTTATTGTGATAAAATACATATAACATAAAATTCACCATTCTAACCATTTAAGGGTACAATTCAATGACATTAAGACCATTCACAAAGTTGTGCAACTATGGCCACTATGCATTTCCATCATCCCAAATAGAAACTCTATACTTATTAAATAATAACTAACTTCCCCAGGCTCTGTATTCTACTTTCTGTCTCTATGAATTTCTCCTCTATTTTGCTTTCTGCCTCTTTGAATTTATGATATTAACTGGTCACTTTACTCAAGTGATGTCTGTCAGGTTGCGCTATAGTATACTTACACTTTTTTCGTTTGTGATTGATAAGTGCTTTGTGGAGAGATACTTTGAGACTACATAAATATCCCCTTCCTAATAAAATGTTTGCCCACTAGTTTAGTATCTACTGATGTTTCCTTGCTGTGGCAATTCTACATACCTCATATAAGCAGAATCATACAATATTTCTCCTTTTATGTCCGTTTTATTTCACTTAGCATGTTTTCAAGGCTCATCCATGTTGTAGCATGTATCAGAATTTCATTCCTTTTTATCACCAAATTAATATTCCACTGAATGCATAGATCACATTTTATCTGTTCATCTGTTGATAGACACATTTCCAACTTTTTGCTACAGTGAATAATGCTGCCACGAACATTGATGTACAAGTATCTGTTCAAGATTTTAATTTTTTTGGGTATATACCTAGCTCGTCTTTATTCTTGAATGAGCTTTGGTAGTTTGTATCTTTAAAGAAATTAGTCCACTTTATTTCTGTTGTTTTTTGACATAAAATTGTTCACAATATTCCTTTATTATCATTTTTATGTCTTTAGAATTTGTTGTGATGTCACCTTTCTCATTCTTGGGATTGGTGCTTTTTTGTCTTCTCTTTTTCTTGATCAGTCTGGACAGAGATTTCAATTTTACTCTTCTTTTCAAACAAACAGTGTTTAGTTTCATTGATTTTTATCTACTGTTTTTCTTTTTTCTTTCTTATTTTATTTTTTCAGTGATCCAAGATTCATTGTATATGCACCACACCCAGTGCTCCATGCAATACGTGCCCTCCTTAATATCCACCACCAGGCTCACCCATCCCCCACACCCTCCCCTCCATAACCCTGATTTTTCTACATTCTATTTATTGATTTATGCTCTGATCTTTATTATTTCCTCTCCTTTGCTTTGAATTTCATTTGATCTTCTTTTTCTGGTTTCTTGTTAAGGTGGAAACTGAAATCATTGATTTGAAACCTTTCTTCTTTTCAGATACAGGCATTTAATGCTAAAAATTTCCTTCTAAGTAAAGCTTTAGCTGTATTCCAAAAACTATGAAAAGATTTTCTTTCATTTTCCTTCAGTTTAAACATTTTTAAAAACATTTTATTTATTTATCTGATAGAGAGAGAGAGAGCAGCAGCAATAGGGAGAGAGGGGGAAGCAGACTTCCCACTGAGCAGGGAGCCCGATGTAGGGCTAGATCCCAGGACCCTGGGATCATGACCTGAGCTGAAGGTAGATGCTCAATCGACTGAGCCAGCCACCCAGGCGTCCCCAGTTTAAACATTTTCTAATCTTCTTGGGTTTTTTCCCTTTGTCCAGTGAGTTATATGGAAGTGTGTGGTTTAATTCCCCCCAACTTGGTAGATGCTCCAGATATCTTTTTATTGTTGACTTCTAATTCAACTGAGGTTGTCTGAAAAAGTTTATTTCACCTTTGTTTTTGAAAGATTATTTTCAATGGTACAGAATTCTAGGTTGACGGTTTTTTAAAAGTACTTTAAAGAATTTTCTCCACTTTTTTCTTGTTTATACTAGTGAGAAACCTGCTCTTATATTTAATCTTTTGTACATAATGTCTTTTTTCTCTAATTACTTTTAAATAAAATTTTCTTTTAATACTGGTTTTAAACAATTTGATTATGATGCACCTTGATAAAGTTTTCTTTGGGCTTCTAGTGCTTGAGTTTAATTGAACATCCTGGATCTATAGTCATCCTATCCTGCTTTGAATCTGATACTCCATATCACGCCACTGCCACCATTACATAGATGCCTATTATCAAATTTATTGATTTTTGTCTATAAGATAGGTGAAAAATGTTATCTTGGGGTAATTTTAATTTGTATTTCTCAAGAAAGCCCAGGTATTTAATTGTTCAAAAGTTACTTGTATCTTCTTTTCTGTGAACTGTCTCATCATATCCTTTGTCCAATTTTTGTGTTGGTGTACTGATCATGTCATATTGATTTATCTGTATCTTTTATCTTTTCCATAATGAGCATATATTTTGGGGGCAATAAGATACAACATAAAATTATTTTTAATAAAAAAAGTATCTTAAAATATCCTTAGTTTCCTGGCATTGGAAAAATATTCGCAACCCACGCAAGCTCGTATTTCATTATAGTGTCTCAGGGGCTTATTTTCACTCCTTTCTGTGGTGAAACCTACCTAGCTAACAGGGAGTTAGTATGTGAGCTTGGAAATGTGAAAGTCCCTCTTAGCTGCCTATCTCCTGGTAAGGAACCCTGGAAATATCACAAACTCTCATATCTGTAGAGATTTATAGCTCTATCTTAGTCATGAATTCACTGAATCTTCCAGTGGCCCTGGGGAGGCTGATAGGATCACTGACTATGAATCCCATTTTATAGATTTTGAACCTGAGGCTTGCAAAGATGAAGTGACTATATCATATGGAAGGTTAGATTTAGAAGTTAAAGATGATTTCATTCTACGTGCTCAGCATCCCACAATTAGTAACAAAGGCAAAACTGTCTTGGACCTGGGTGCTCATTCTAATGATAGCAATCAAAGTGGGGATCCCTATCACTCTAAGTAGTCAAGAACAGCCTTTCTTCTTTAGGAGACCGTAGACCAAGCCCTTGATAGGCCATGATTGGGCCAGCATAGTGGGGATGCTGGAGCCTAAGGTCTATATATACTCACCTTTGGCAGCAGTCAGCATGGTAGAGGCCAGTTCACATTGCTGTGATTCCAAGTGTCCAAGTGTGAACCAGCGAGGATAACGGCTGGGCACCACAGATACCATATGGTGAGGGTGAGAAGTGTCGCCTGTAGAAGTTGAGTTTTCTAGAACAGGTAACCTAGAAGACCCAGGGAGAGTCATCAGCCACCATCCAGACCCCTGACATGCTGAGGCACCTTAGAGAAGTTTGTTCTTTGCTGGGGAGGAACTGTGCAGGAAAGGGTTAACTAAGAGCTTTAAAGATTGTTTTTCTGTTTATTTTTTAATATAGGCTCCATGCCCAGGATGGAGCCCAAAGCAGGGCTTGGATTCATGACCCTGAGATCAAGATCTGAGCTGAGATCAAGAGTTGGACACCTAACTGACTGAGCAACCTAGACACCCTGAGCCTTAAAGGTTTTAAAACCTAGAATACTATACTGTATGTGAGGTGAGTGCCTGGGCACTTGTAGAACTCAAGCTGAATACTTCTTACTGCAAACAGATTTGAAAAGCAGTTCAAAAGCCCTAAAGTTACTTTTTAAAGTATAAGAAACATATGCCAAGGAATCCTCAGCAGTCCTTTTCTGGTTTAAGGGAAGAGCTCTCAGCCTTCTGATCTAACTAAAATTCTTCTTCTGTATGGTCTGCAGCATCCTAGAGGTCAACCTGCCTGATCTAAAGATCCTATTTTAGTTTGAAAACGAGATGCCCATAGCTCATTGTTCTCAAGTCCTGGTATAGAAAGACTTATTTTTATTTCTTCCAGATGCATCTGGTGACCTATGCCTGGGAACCATGACTCATTTGAGCTATAGAAGGGCTCAAACCCATCGTCACGATGCCTAACGGGCCCCAGAACAAAGATACTCAGGTCTTGGGTGCTCCACATCTATTAAAAACTTACAGGCTTCCTCAGGTGACCCACCAAGAGTACAACCAGGGAGCGAAGTGGGTCACCAGCAAGTCATTACAGATAGGAATCGTAGATAATATAAATATGCCTGAGCTATTTTAGGGTATGCTTGGTCCAGTATTTTCAGGTCTAATAGAATAGACAGAGAGGGAAAGAGAAGAAAGTGAGATAAAGAAACAGAGCAGTGGAGATTTCTGCTTTGTTGGAGGCAATTGGGCTGGGAAAGGGCTACCCACCTCATGGCACGTAAGGCTAATTTATAGGACAGGTCTGGATCGTGAGGAAGCAGAGCTGAGAACAAATACTTGGCAAAGGTATGCATGGGAACACTCTCTCGGTGAATGACTTCTCCTAGACCACTGAAGGGGCCTCCTGCAGGAAGAAGATAGGACAGCCAATTATTTATCTACATGCTTCTATTTCCAATCTGGACTTGAGCTGTAGGATCCTACACATGTTTGCTAGCCCTGGGAACTTGAACTACACTTTAATGTAAAAAAATGATTCTTAGAGAGGGGAACTCAGAGTTACAAGCCTAAGGTACTGTGACAAAAGCCCTTCTCTACTTACCTTCCAGTAGTAAGATGCACTGTTTCTGCAGTGTTTGCACTAGCTCATTGTCCAGCTGCAGCTCCTGAAGTCGACTCAGGAGCTGCTCCTCGTTACGGCACACCTTGTCCTGTGCGTAGAGGCCTTCAGGCATCACCCTCTGTTGACCCATCCCCATCAGAGCAACTTCCAGGGCCAATGACAGGTAGGACTCATGGCTGTTTGGGCAGCCTGTAGCCACAGGTACATGCTGGTACACAGGGGGTCTGCTTTCATTCATATCTGAGGGCAACAGGGGACCAGATTCTTTAGGTCAGCTCTGTGGATTCTTTGGCTCCTCTCTCCCTCCCACTTTGGAATATAGTTAGGTCAGCAGATACCACAGGGAAGCTGAGTCAGAACCCCAGAGCAGTAAGGAAAATACACTGAAAAAAGATTATGCAGAGCCAACTCCTTCCCAATATGTGAACTGGCTAGACCAGTTGGAGAAGAAGTAGATCTTATATTAATCTTTTGCTAATACATTATATAATACCATGATTATCTGGTTTTGTGTCTGTCTATTTCACTAGAGTATGAGAATTTAAAGGGAAGAGACTTTACCTGATTAGCCCTATGCATCTCCAGGGTCTGGTATGTGAAAGGAGCTAAGTGTATGTCCTTGGTGAATAAATTCCAAGTGCAATCTCAGGTTTTCAAGATGTAAGTGTCACCGTACAGATGAAACAGACCAAAGATGATTATTTCTTTTCAGGGGATTAGAGGGAAGATAAGGGCAGCTCTAGCTCGGATTGAGGGACACCCATTGTATCTCTACCCAGAGAAATCCACATCTACCCATTTAAACTATCACTTTTACAACACTTATAACTTCTTTGTTATTATTACCTTATATGTTCCACCTCTGGGTTCAAAGTTTCAGAAAAAGAGCACAGGTTTAAAGTCTTACAGGGGTTTAGGGCGCCTGGGTGGCTCAGTGGGTTAAAGCCGCTGCCTTCGGCTCAGGTCATGATCCCAAGGTCCTGGGATCGAGGCCCACATCGGGCTCTCTGCTCAGCAGGGAGCCTGCTTCCTCCTCACTCCTCTCTCTCTGCCTGCCTCTCTGCCTACTTGTAATCTCTCTCTCTGTGTCAAATGAATAAATAAAATCTTTAAAAAAAAATAAATAAAAAAAAAATAAAGTCTTACAGGGGTTTAGAGTCTTGTTTCTTTTCTTTCCTCTTTACTCATCTGGTTAAATATTTATGGCAAACTATTAAACGAGAGGTATTGCACCAAGCGCTGGGATCACAAAGATAAGTAAGTCATAATTTCTACTTTCAAGGAACTGAAGTCTAATAAGATAATCACTTGTAAAAAATTGTACTGTAGTGGGCTAAACACTATAATAGATAAAATATAGTGATGGCATAAAATTCTGTCTCTAGAGCTTGCTACACTGGGACTACTAAGTTTTTTCCCATCTAGTTCTCACTGGTAAAGTCAGAATATAACCATCATGAGGAAGAAAGTTCAAAGGAAACATAAGAGTATTATACAATTGTAAGGGTTACATATATTCTTCTTATTGGAAGTTCTTTTCCACTTCAACACTGTTCCGAGACTTGGCCTCTGCCTCCTGAAATCCCTATTGCTCTTCATATTCACTTTGGATTACACTCTTTAGGCATTCATGGTATGGAAGTGAGAGGAGGAAAGGAAGGCTGGCAAGCGAAAATGGGAGAATAGGACAGGACCAGTCCACAGGGTAGGAAAGGAAGGTGGGAAAGACATAAAGCCTAAGGAAACCTTTCAGGGCAGGTCCAATTTGGATAAGAGGACAAAGGCTGCAGGAAATGTAGAACAGAGTCTGGCAGGGAAGGGAGGGCTACTAAGGACAGTTCTAGCTCTTATCAGGCTGACCCCTATACCTGA
The DNA here is from genome assembly GCA_002007465.1 of Ailurus styani. Lineage (NCBI taxonomy): Eukaryota > Metazoa > Chordata > Mammalia > Carnivora > Ailuridae > Ailurus > Ailurus styani. Next base: position 3,402,421 of record LNAC01000063.1, on the reverse strand, counting down.
CACTTCCAGATAGCCATCATCATTCAGACGACAGGCCTCAGTCAAAGTGAGAAACAGGCAGCCAATGGGATCCAGGGGGTGACCCACCCAGCCTTCCAGGTTTGTGATGGTTGTTGTTCCTCTCTGTAACAGTTCTGGAAAAAAGAGATCCAAATATTAGAAAATGATAGGAACACACTGCTCTCTGTCCCTGTCTGGGTCTCCTCATTAGTCTCTTTTAGGCATTGGCCCTGCAACTTAAAAAATCTTCTCTCATTGTCTTGCCTTGGATTCATAGGACTGGTCACAAGTTTATTAGCTATAAGGTCTTTAGGTCTGCATTTAGACTTCTTGCTCGCAGCACATACACGTAAATATAGTTTTACAGTTTAAAGAGGGTCTTCTTATACCAGATCTTTGTGGGCCTTCCAACCGCCTGTGAGGGAGGCAGACCAGCATTATTATTCTCATTTTGCAGATTACAAAAACCCTGAGATTCATAGGGGTAAAGTGAGGTACTCCACACAGCAGGTAGAAAACCCTGAAATTCCCTAGCTCCTGCCACTCCATGAAACTTAATAGCCCCTAAGAGCCCCTAAAGATCCTCATTAGCTCCAGACTAAGGAGTTAAGATGGCTCCTTATCACTGTACCTTTCTTCTGATGCTTGTAGATTTCCAGCTGCCGTTGCTGCTGCAACCTCAAAGTATTGATAATAGCCACCGTGAGTCTGAGGGCCTCTTTTGGATAACCATGGGAGCGCAGAGCATCGACCCGAGCACAGGCTGTAGGCACATGCTCTACCAGATGAGAAGAAAATATTTTGGTTGGGTTAGATTTTCCAATCAGGAAAATTCATGGTTGACAAAGGGGGTTCGTGTTTTGTTCAGTTCCTAAAATTCAACTGACATCTACTGTGTACCAAGACCCATGTTTTATCTTTTAATAATATAAAGTTGAATAAGTCACAGGCACTACCTTCAAAGAGCCACCATGCAGCCTCTATAGAGTGGTATGGTGTAGAAAGGAACACACAACTAGGATAATAAAATGTAGTACCTCTTTGTGAACCTGTACTATGGGAACCCAGTGGAGGTAGCAACTAACTGCCTAAAGAGAAAGGCCTCATTCATTGATTAATCCTACACTTCCTGAGAACCTATTTTATGCCAGCTTGTTTGCCAGGCAAAGGTAGTACAAAGGTGAATAAGAAATGGTCACTTTCCTCAAAGACCTCACAAATGATATATAAACAGATCATTATAAAACAGTTAAAAGTGAATGACATGATAAAAATATATACAGAGAGAAAATAATATTTGAACTGCACTTTGTAGAACTAGCAAGATTTTAACTAGGTAGACAAACAGGAAAAGGCATTCCTAGCAAAAAAGAACATATAAGCAAAGGCATATAAATAAAAACATAAAAATATTCTATAAAGCATCTTTTGAGTATAACAAACAGTTCTGGGCAGAATTAAGTTATGTGACCAGAGACTGCCTGGAAATGTAGAGTCTGGGATGCCATTCTAAGGAGACTGGATTTAACTTCAGGATAATGGAGGACCTCAAAGGCTTATAATAAATGGGCAAGTGATTATATGATTATAATAAGATTAATGGTTCATTGTGTGATTTTTAAAAAAATTTAAATAGGCTCCATACCCAGTGTAGAGCTCAACACAGGGCACAAACTTGACCCTGAGATCAAGACCTGAGCTGAGATCAAGAGTTGGACACTTAACCAACTGAACAACCCAGGTACCCCTATTTTGTGATTTTAAAGGTAACATTAAAAGTTGGAAATTGCAGAAAATTTGAAAATACAGGTAAGCAAAATATAAAAATCAGAGATAACCATTATTTCCAGCATTGTATGTATGTATGCATTAAGTATGTGTGTGTGTATATATATACATGGAATGATATGATTATTATTTTTTAAAGATTTATTTGTTTTAGAGGGAGAGCATAAGCACGGAGAGGGTTGGACAGAAGGAGAGAGAGAGAGAGATGTAGAGAAGCAGACCCCCCCTGACAACGGACCCCAACGTGGGGCTGTATGTCACAACCTTGAGATCATGACCTGAGCCGAAATCAAGAGTCAGACTCTTAACCAACTGAGTCACCCAGGTGCCCCCATGGGATAATATTATAATTACTGTTTTGTAACTGGGTTTTGCCTAACATATTGCAAAATTTTTCTATATCATTAAATATACTTCTATAACATTAAAAATGATGATATATCATTCCTCTGAATATATGTATACTATCCACTGAGTCAATCAATCCCCTACTATTGGACACTTAGATTATTTCCAATTTTTCTCATCTGTACATGATTTACAACCTTGCTCTAATAAACCCCCTAGCTTTATACATATTCTTACTTAATTACAGCTCAGCATAAATTTCTAGATGTAGAATTCCTGGATCAAAGGGTATGAATGTATTTTAACAGCTTTTGATAAGCATTATTGAAATATCCTTCAGATAGGCTACAAGCTCTTACATTCCTACCAGTAGTAAATGAGAGTAACTTTTCCATAACATAAACTAATTACCTTTACTTCAAAAATCTCTGACCAGGGCGCCTGGGTGGCTCAGTGGGTTAAAGCCTCTGCCTTCGGCTCAGGTCATGATCCCAGGATCCTGGGATCGAGGTCCGCATCGGGCTCTCTGCTCAGCGGAGAGCCTGCCTCCTCCTCTCTCTCTGCCTGCCTCTCTGCCTACTTGTGATCTCTCTCTCTCTCTCTGTCAAATAAAAAACAAAACAAACAAAACAAAACAAAACAAAACAAAATCTCTGACCATTTAACAATCAAAAAATGGTAATTCAGTGTTGTTTTGATTTTCACATTTTCACCTTTGTTTATTGACAAGGAGTATATATTTTCACATACTTGTTAGATTCATGTTTTAGACGTGTTGGATCTAAGAAGAGGAAAGATGACCAAAGGAGACTTCAGGTAGTAGCCTACAGTGAGTATGGCCAAGGCTTTTAAGAGAGATAGGGACATATGCATATTCAGCAAGATCTTTTTTTTTTAAGATATATTTATTTGACAGAGAGAGAGAGAGAGCACAAGAGCAGAAGCCAAGCAGGGAGAACAGGAGAGGGAGAAGCAGTCTCCCCACTGAGCACGGAGCCTGATGCGGGGCTCAATTCCAGAACCCCGGGATCACGACCCGAACCGAAGGCAGACACTTAACCAACTGAGCCACCCAGGTGCCCCTGTATATTCAGCAAGATCTTGAGAAAGCCAAAGAAATGTGGTGAAGGATAGAGGTAAGGAATTGGGAGAAGATGTAAAAATGTATGTCATTGTTGTAAAACTCAGAAAACAAGTATTTTTTAAAAGTATCTATTTTGGAATGGGCATCCTGTGATAAAGTCGAGAAGAGATTGACAGACAGCCAGAGGAATGTTTAAACCCATGATGGAATAGCTCTGTTCCTTTATGATGAAGGAAGAAAGGGATGGTAGAGAGGAGAAAAGGAAGACAGCTTGGTGACAAATGCAGATAGTGCCCTAGCTACTAGCACAGGGTAATTTAAGTTTCAAAGTTAGTGCCTTTTTAGCAAAATATATTAATTTCAGTGTAGATTATACTGTTGCTCTGCAACTGTAGACTAAGAGCCTATGAACTGATGTTTAATGGTTTTATTAGTACTCTTTGAGATTAACTCCTTTCCCCTCCTAAAACTCAGAAAACAGTATAAATTCCTCTGTTTGAGGTCATTATACCTCAGCTAAGTACACATGCAAATGGCTGAGGCTTCACATAAATACCTTGAGTTCCTAGTTAAGGCCCCAAAAGATCTGTCCAAATTATAGTTGTGTTGCCAGCACCTATACAGTTGTGGTCTGGCACAAGGTAAGACTGTGCTCTGAAATTCTTAGAGGAGAGGAGAGGTACACTTACCAAGCCACAGTGGCTGGCCTTGGGAATTAAACAGTAGTCTCTCACTTTCCTGCTGGCAGGAAGGAGCTGTATATATATCGCTGCTTATTATTCGCTGTAAGTGGCTGTCCTGCCAATGTAATTCACGGCCCTCGATGGCTCTAGTGAACACAGTTCGTCTTGGTCTGGATAAGGAGTCTGGGGAAAGAAAGACAAGCAGCAGTTCAATGACAAGTAATCTGAAGCTCTAACGCTTATGTCTTCTTCAGAGTGGGAGAATGAGAAGAATAGTACGTGGTTAGTGAGAGCAGCCACTGTGCCATCTATCTGGGTGCTTGTTGTGCTGCCTCCTTATTGGCTAGCCCTTAATGGGGCTGTGCCCTCTATGGGAAGATCCTTTCTACAGAGACCTATGGCTGCCTTTCCACTTCTACAGAAGGTCAATTTCTCCTAGGACTGAGAGCCACATGAAAGATAAGAGGCACAGTGGTGCTCAGCTGCTCAATTATGAGGATACCAACTGCTTCTATAAAAGTCAGAGGAAGAGAAAAGCAGCTATTCCCCTGGCCAACCCATAACCCGTCTCATTTACAGCATGACCCTTATCAGACTAGGACTTCATGTAATTTATATTAAAAGGTGAAAAAGAGCACAAGCCTATGTATTCTTGTCCCTTTATCACACAGGTATCTATAGGCTTACAGTCTTGTTCTCTAATATGAAAATCTGATGCCGACAAAAGGCTAATTAAATTAACATGGACTCTTACCATGCCATCTCTCTTTAGGAAAAAGTCTGTAAGGAAACCAAAACAGTTTAGACAAAGTAGGCTCAACTCTTAAGGGTGGTGTGGAGGAAGACCAAACGAAAGATACATCATCATAAACTCTGGAGACAAAGGCCTCATGGAAATTATATTTAAGGAAATCAGAAACAAACAAGCAAACCATAAAGGATTATTTAATTGACTCTCTGCCAGATTAAGGGCAACTGGAACTATTTTGGGATTAAGTACTGAAGTACTTACAGATGTTTCCAGAGATGCCCAAATGAGGTATACATCCACTGAGCCTATGCAAAAAAACTGGGAGGGAAAGCCAGATGATTCAGAATGAACAAGAAAGAAATGAACATATTCATTCATTAGGCTAAAGTCCTTAGGATACGTGCATCTCTTCAGGATTTGATATATTCCACAGAGTGTGGGTTTAGAGGATTAAATTAGAATAGCATGACAATATCTACTAAAATGTCTTCCCCCTCATGTTGTCCCTCAGTAGAAGCCCAATGTACCTCCTACTGGCTGCAGTCTAAACCCCTCTCTTGCTGAACTGAGACTCTACCTTGGGTCTTCTCAGCCCACAGTGGGGATTAGGCTCCCAATATTCAAGTCTGCAAATAATGAGTGCCTACACATGGCAGGTACTTGTTCTAGGTGCTGAGGATATATAAAGTCCCTGCCTTCATGGAACTTTACATTTAAATATGCAGAGATAGTTAAATAAATATACAGTATATCAGATACATCAGATGGTTTTGAGCACTTAAGAAAAGACTGAAGCAAAATTAGGGAGAAAGGCAAGCTGGTGTTGGATGGGGGTTATTGTTTTATGTAAAATGGTATCTAACAAGGTAACATTTGAACAGAGACTTTAAGCCTTAGAGATAACTAAGGGAAGAGCATTCTAGACAAAAGGAATAGCAAATGCTAAAAACCTGAGGTGGGTACATATTTGTGGTGTTGGAAGGTAGTGAGGAGGTCAGTGTATTTAGAGTGGAATGAGCAAGCAGGAAAATCATAGGAGATGAGGTCAGAGAGATTCTAGGAAGCCAGATCATTGAGGACCTTACAGGCCATGAGTAAAAGATGAGAAGCCACTGGAGGGCTTTGAGCTGTTGAAGGTACATGATGTGACCTGCTTTTTAAAAGGATAACTGGCAACAGTATTGAGACTAGACCATGAGGTGGAAGGACAGAAGCAGGAGGAGCAGTTAGGAGGTCACTGCAGTAATCTGTGGAAAATGGTGGCAATTTGGCCAGAGTAATAAGCAGTAGAGGTCATAAGAATATATGGATTCTGATGGACAAAAGACATGAACAGACAATTTTCCAAAGAAGAAATCCAGATGGCTAATAGACACATGAAAAAATGCTCAATATCACTCATTATCAGGGAAATACAAATCAAAACCACAATGAAATACCATCTCACACTTGTCAAAATGGCTAAAGGTAATAACACAAGAAACAATAGGTGTTGGTGAGGATGCAGAGAAAGGGGAATCCTCTTGCACTGCTGGTGAGAATGAAAACTGGTGCAGTCACTCTGGAGAACAGTTTGGAGGTTCCTCAAAAAGTTAAAAATAGGGCTACCCTATGACCCAGCAATTGCACTACTAGGTATTTACCCAAAGGATACAAAAATACAGATACGAAGGGGTACATGCACCCTGATGTTTATATATTGCAGCACTATCAACAATAGCCAAACTATGGAGAGAGCCCAACTGTCCACTGACTAACGAATGGTTAAAGAAAATATGTGCGCGCATGCGCGCGCGCGCGCACACACACACACACACACACACACACACACACACAAGAATATTACTCAGCCATCAAAAAGAATGAAATCTTGCCATTGGCAATGACATGGATGGAGCCAGACGGTATTACAGTAAGTGAAGCAGTCAGTCAGAGAAAGACAAATACCATACGATTTCAGTCATATATCGAATTTAAGAAACAAAACAAATGAACATATGGGAGGAGGGGGAAAAAAGTAAAAAGAGAGAGGGAAACAAACCATAACAGACTCTTTTTTTTTTTTTTAAGATTTTATTTATTTATTTGACACAGAGAGAGAGAGATCACAAGTAGGCAGAGAGGCAGGCAGAGAGAGAGGAGGAAGCAGGCTCCCTGCCGAGCAGAGAGCCCGATGTGGGCCTCGATCCCAGGACCCTGAGATCATGACCTGAGCCGAAGGCAGAGGCTTTAAACCGCTGAGCCACCCAGGCGCCCACCATAACAGACTCTTAAAGATAGAGAACAAACTGAGGGGTGATGGAGGGAGGTGGGTAGGGGATGGGCTAGAAGGGTGATGGGTATTAAGGAGGGCACTTTTGGAATGAGCACTGGATGTTGTATGTAAGTGATAAATCACTGAATTCTATTCTTGAAACCAATATTGTACTGTATGATAGCTAAGTAGAATTTATATAAAAACCAGAAAAAATATATGAATTCTGGATATATTCTGAAGGTAAAGCCAAAAGATTTGCTCAAGATTTAGATCTCAAGTGAGGGGGAAAAAGAATCAAGAATGACTCCATGGCTTTTAAGACAGACTTGCCATACATGGAGATAGGGAAGACTATAGGAGGAACAAGTTTAGGTGGGGCTTGACATATAAGAAATCTAAGTGGAGATACTGAAAAGGCAGCTGAGCATACAAGTCTGGAGTTGGGAGTTAAAGTCTGGTCTAGGCAATATAAATTTGGGAGTAGTTAGTATACAGATGATTATCAAAACAATGAAATCACCGAGGGAGTATGTGTAGAGAGAGAAGTGGTTTGATGACTGGAGCCCTAGGCACTCTAACATTTTAGGTTAGGAAGAGAGGAGAAAGTAAAGGAGGCTGAGGAGGAGGAACCAGTGAAGTAAGTAACAGCAGAACCAAGAGAGTAGTGTCTTGGAAATAAGATGAAAAAGGTGTTTCAAGGAGAAAGTAAACAATTCTAACAAATACTGCTAATAGGTCAAGTAAGATTATGACTGAGAATCAGCCACTAGATTTGACCATGTTTAGCATCAGAGACCCATACAAGAGCAGTTTCAATAGCAGAGGGATGAAAGCTGACCAGAGTGAAGAATATGAGCAGAAGTAAAGAGATAAATATGTACTATTCTTTTAAATTATTTTTCTTAATTCTTCCACTTATTTCTACTACCTCAGGGAAACAGGGTGGTAGCCAGAGAGGCATATGGGAACAACATGACTGTGTTTTGTTTTGTGATGAGAGAGAAAGCAATGTACTTATCTACTCATATGAATAATCCACAAAAATTTGTGAAACAGGAGAGAGAAAAGATAATTCCTGGAGTTATAGCCTAGATAAAAGAGAAGGAATAGGATCTTGAGAATAGGTAGAGGGCTTGGGCTTAGAAGCACAAATAAAAACAGGGGGAGAGGAAGACTGGATGGGCAAAGACAGAGGTAGATGTAGTGAGAGAGTTATGGAAATTATCTTGTGATTGCTTCTATATTCTCAGTGAATAGGAAGCAAGGTTGCCAGCTCAAAGTGAGGAAGGGGAGGAAATAAAGTTTTCAGGGAAAGATGCATGAAATAGTAATTTAGAAGAGTGAAAGAAGGCACAGATTAGGGAAATGTGGTGGATGTCTGGACAATACTATGAACCCATTTGAAATCAGTGGTCATAAACTTAAAGTAAGACCAGTTACCATGCTTATGTTTCTTTTCATCATATTCAGCTGCGGAGGCATGAGCACTGAGGAATTAGAGAGTGAGACCGAACTACTAAGGTTAGTGTTTTGCTATCTGTGTGAAATAAAGGGAAAGAGGAGGTTGAGTGTGTATGTGAGGTAGTGATTATAATGATTCACCAAGGAATCAGGAGGAAAATGAGGCTATCAGGAGAATGAAAAAGTGGTTAAGATCAAAAGTCCTAGTGGGTCAAAGAATTATTAGAATTGGGATACTAGAGAAAATAGGTTAGCAAGACTGATGATGGTATTTAGAGCTGCCTAAAATTGAGATTATGAAGAAGGTACAGTTATTGGCAATGACAAGGTTTAGGGTACAATCTTGAGATTGTACGGCTCAATTATGTGGGAAGATGAGACTATTAAGAGAGAGGAAGTCAAAGAACTGAGAGGCTCGGATATTGGAAGGATCATCTGCATGGCTACTGAAATTGTCAAGAATTATGATAGAAGCAGTAACAGAAAGCAGCGTTACTGAGCCAATAGCCAAAATCTTCAAGGAATGAGGGGGACTGACCCAGAGGTCTACAAATGACCAAAACCAGAAGGGTAGCAGATAGCATATTTTGACAGCATGAACTTTAAAGCTGGGGGGTATTTTAGGAAGGAGGAAAGGACAATGATATAGAAATGGCAATAAAGAATAAGTAGGACCCCCCATTGCTCCATTAGGTATAGAGACATGAGAGCTAAATCAGCCACAACTTGAGAAGACTGCAGAAGAGCAACATCCTCAAATGAGAGCCAGTAACAAGTAACCAGTATGATAAGGAAGAAACTACCAGACTGGAGGCATGTCTTTATATGCATTTGACTCTCTATGCCAATTCAAAACCAATACTAAAGGGATGGTGTGTTGTGGAGATTAGATGAATGCCAGTAAGGTGTAGCTTAAAGAAGTGGTAAAACTATAGCCTTTTCAAATTATTGTTACCTTTGTTACTTTAAATATACTGACAATCAGTTATGGTACAGTAGATGAAGGCATGGCCAGAATAATAATCTAAATGATTTTCTCCTTGAGATTAAAAATCCCAGATTTATCACTTAAAATAGAAGGACTACATGTAAAATCAATGTTTGACAAAAAAATCTCCTACCAATAAAGGTTCCCAATGGGCTAAAGAGCAAACAGTTGCCAATAGCAAACAGCCTGAGTTAGATGAATTAAAACTGACATGAATGCTGATGCTCAGTGTTACGTGCAGGCCAGGGGCTCAAGAGGCAGAGCGTACAGTATCACTGTACTAGATTTGTCTTAAAATGGGGCAAGAGTCCTAGCAGTAATTTGGGGAGATAATCCAACCTAGCTATCTGCTGTATAAAAAAATTTGAGGAAAACAGAGAAACGTAAGAAAAGCAATTGTCAGGGCATTTTTAAAAGCTGTTTTTAAAAATAAATAAATAAGTAAATAAATAAATGCTGTTTTTTGCAGACCTTCCATCCTTCCCTTGTGATAGGCCTTCTAAGCTAAAACCCCAAATGAGGTCAAGATCCATTAGTCATGAAGAACTTGAAAGGTAAAGAGGATTCCTTCTGGCTCTAGGAATTTATGGTAGGCACTGTAAGGACACTCGAACATGGAAAAAGACATAGCACCCCCAATGTCAAAGATAAAAAGCTTACCCATATTTAAGGCATGGCAATTCAAGATAAACAAAAAGGCAGGCTTTTCTTATTGAGGATGGCAATATTGACAGCCAACTGTCTGGCCACCTTTGTTCTAGAGCTTTACCCTCCCACTTTTGGAGTTCTGGCACAAAGATCCTAGAAGGATATATGGCTCACCTGGGCTGGGACTGGCGTTCTGGGGAAGTGCATTGGTGATGTTGGGCAGCTCATGCCCATAGTTCCCATCTTCCAGGGGACAGACATCCAGGTCACTCCACTTCTGCAGTTGCTGTAGCCAACAGGACTTTTCTTCCAGTTTGCAATGTGGATTTAAAATGATGCACACCCATAAGGCCCCTGGAAATAGAGCAACCAACATTCTTGATATCTTTCCTCTGATGTATGTGTCAGCTTCAATTTTTCAGGCTACTCTCTTCTTCCATTTTTGGTTGGTAGTAGAAGTTCCCAAAACATCAGCTTTTCTCAATATAAAAAATCAAATCTGCTCAAGTTTTCAGAAATGGCTTATTTTTCCTCCCCAAAGCTTCCTTAAAGCAGCAATTATCTAGATATCTGGACGTGTGCCTGTAATGATGAACAAGACAGATTTGGGCTTGAATTCTGAGCTCAGATTTGTAGTCCAACATACTATTTATTGAGAGCTTTCTATGTTCTCCTACTGGAGAATAAGACATTGTTCTAACCCTTGAGGAACTGTCCAGTGGGGGAGATAAATAAACATAATGTCATTTGAATAAAATGAGTGTTAAGATAAAGGTATGTTCATGGTGGGGCGCCTAGGTGGCTCGGTTGGTTAAGCGTCTGCCTTTGGCTCAGGTCATGATCCTGGAGTCCCAGGATTGAGTCCTGCATTGGGCTCCCTGCTCAGCACTGAATCTGCTTCTCCCTCTGCTTCTCCCCCCCACCCCCCCACCCGCACTTGTGCTCTCTCTCTCTTGCTAACTCTCTCTCTCTCCCTCAAATAAATAAATAAAGTCTTTAAAAATACATATATGTTCAGGGTACAATAGCAGCATATAGGAAGGGCACTTAGCAAAAGGACAAGGGTCAGAAGGGAGGTGCTCAGAAAACGTATCAATTTTTGGTTAGTTGACCTTGAATTTTTTGAAATTCAAATCCCTCAACTGTAAAACTGACAGCATAAAAACAACTACTTTGTAGGGATAGTGTGACAATTAAATGAAATAACATTTGTAAAAGGCCTAGCAGAATTTTAGTATTTCCTTTTTCCAAGAAAATTTATTTCAGCTTGGATTTTGATACTGCTGATCAACCATGATGCCTTAAAACTATCACATTCTTGGATCTTCTCTGTCACTGTAGCAGAGTATCACATTTTCCATATAACCAACAGCCACTGTTTCTCTTACCACCTCACCTTTCTTTTAAAGCAAAGGTGCCTCTTCTTTTCAAGGTTGGGTATGTGGCTGAGCCAGATATATTCTCAATCTCAAATCCGCAATAAACCTGGCTGCAGAGTATCTTAAGTTAAAAATCCTCTGGGATGAAGCTACATCTTTGGACAAAAGTACTTTGAAATACTATTTCAAGGCCTGTTAAGCTCAAATAGGAAAGTTTTAAAGGCCATTTTTAGCCTCAATTTCAGATACTACCTAAAGATGGTGAAAATTCATTTCTACTGACTCAGTTTTAAAAATCTACCATGAAATATAAACTATACTATGTAATAAAATAGTATTATATAATGATAACTCTCAAGAGAATTATAGTTAGGAGTCACCCAAATAATAATTAAAATAAAGCATGCCAAATGCTCTCATAGACATACATAAAATCCTATGAGAATATACATGACGGAGCGATGAATTCTGCATATCAAAAGAAGTGACAGAAAGGATATGACATTTGAGTTTGAAGAATAAACATGAATTAATTCTGGTTAAAGATAGCTAACCACTACTTCCTTCTGAAACCTCACTAAAATGTAAAAAAGGGATAAAAATAGGCATAAATTCACACAGACACAGAGAATGGGAGAGATAAAATAGAACAGCCACAGAATTTTAGAATCTGGAAAGCATGTGGATGAGTAAAGCGGACTTGGAAGAACAGACAAAGTTGACACCTCCACCAGCAGTTAGCAAAGCGCAGAAGCAGAACTATTCAGGCAGCAGAACCCTGCTGAAATGCTACAGATTTCTGTACATTGATTTTATATCCTGCAACTTTGCTGAATTCCTGTATCAGTTCCAACAATTTTTCATGGAGTCTTCTGGGTTTTCTACAGAGTATCATGTTTTCTGCAAACAGTGAAAGTTTGACTCTTCCCTGCTGATTTGGATGCTTTTAATTGCTTTTTGTTGTCTGATTGCTGAGGCGAGGACTTCCAGTACTATGCTGAACAACAGTGGTGAGAGTGGACATCCCTGTTGTTTCTGACCTTAGGGGAAAAACTCTGTTTTTTCCCATTGAGGATGGTATTAGCTGTGGATCTTCACATATGGCTTTTATGATATTGAGGTACGTTCCCTCTATCCCTACTTTCTTGAGGGATTTTTTTATCAAGAAAGGATGCTATATTTTGTCAAATGCTTTTTCTGCATCTATTAAGAGGACCATATGATTTTTATCCTTTCTTTGATTAATGTGGTATACTACATTGATTGATTTGCGGGTGTTGAACCAACCCACAGCCCCAGAACAAATCCTATTTGATCGTGGTGAATAATTATTTTAACGTACTGTCGGATTCGACTAGCTAATATCTTGTTGAGAATTTTTGCATCCATGTTCATCAAGGATATTGGTCAGTAATTCTCCCTTTTAGTGGGGTCTTTGGTTTTGGAATCAAGGTAATGCTGGCGTCATAGAATGTGTTTGGGCGTTCTCCTTCCATTTCTATTTTTGGGAACAGTTTCAGAAGACCTCTTTAAATGTTTGGTAGAATTCCCCTGGGAAGCCATCTAGCCCCGGACTCTTGTTTGTTGGGAGATTTTTGATTACCGATTCAATTTCTTTGCTGGTTATGGGTCTGTTCATATTTTCTCTTTCTTCCTGTTTCAGTTTTGGTAGTTTATGTTTCTAGGAATTTATACATTTCTTCCAGATTGCCTAATTTGTTAGCATATAATTGTTCATAATATTCTCTAATAGTTATTTGTATATCTGCAGTGTTGGTTGTGATCTCTTTCATAAATAATTTCATGTGGGTCCTTTTTCTTTTCCTTTTGATAAGTCTGGTTAGGGGTTTATCAATCTTGTTAATTCTTTCAAAGAACCATCTCTTCTTGAACTGTTTTGTTTTGTTTTTAATTTTTTATAACGTTTAATTCTGCTCTCTTAATTATTTCCCTTCTGCTAGTTTTAGGCTTTATTTGCTATTCTTTTCCCAGCTCTTGTAGGTGTAAGGTTAAGTTGTGTATTTGAGACTTTTCTGGCTTCTTGAAGAAGGCCTGTATTGCTATATACCTCCCTTTTAGGACAGCCTTTGCTGCATCCCAAAGGTTTTGGACTGTCATGTTTTCATTTTCATTTGCTTCCATGTATTTTTAAATTTCTTGAATTTCCTGGTTAATCCATTCATTCTTTAGTAGTATATTCTTTAACCTCCATGTATTTCGTGGTCCTTCCAAATTTTTTCTTGTGACTGACTTCAAGTTTCACAGTGTTGTGGTCTGAAAATATGCATAGTGTGATCTCAGTCTTTTTGTACCAGTTGAGGCCTGATTTGTGACCCAGTATGTGACCCAGTATGTTCTGGAGAATGTTCCATGTGCACTTGAAAAGAATGTGCATTCTGCTGTTAGTGGGGTATTAAAGTTCCTACTATTATTGTACTACTATCCTTTTAAAAACTTTATCTTATTTTTTTTTTAAGATTTTATTTATTTGTCTGAAAGACAGAGAGAGCACAAGCAGAGGCAGCAGCAGGCAGAGAGAGAAGCAGGCTTCCTGCTAAGCAAGGAGCCTAAGCAAGGAGCAGGACTCTATTCCAGGACCCTGGGATCATGACCTGAGCTAAAGGCAGACACTTAACTGATTGAGACACCCAGGTGTCCCAACTATTGTATTGTTATCAATGAGTTTAAGTTTGTTTTTAATTGATTTATACATTTATCTCCCAAGTTGGGAGCATTAGCTCCCAAGTTGGGGGCATAAATATTTAAAATTGCTATATATTCTTACTGGACAGACCCCTTTATTCTGATCTAGTGCCCCTCTCCATCTCTTTGTTATAAAATCAAATCTGTGTGATATAAGGATGGCTACTCCAGATTTCTTTTTCACATCCATTTGCATGATAGAATGCTCTTCACCAACTCAGTTTCAACTTAGAGGTGGCTTTGGATCTAAAATGAGTCTCTTGCTAACTGAACATAATAAAAAATAAATAAATAAATAAACGAGTCTCTTGTAAGCAGCATATTGATTGGTCTTTTTTTTTAATCCATTCTGATACCATATGTGTTTTGATTGGAGCATTTAGTCCATTTACATTAACAGTAATTATTGATAGATACGAATTTGGTGCCATTGTAGTTCCTGTAAAGGCACTGTTCTTGTAGACTGGTCCTTTTTAGTCTTTTTTGCTTTTGGTCTCTCTTTCCTGCCCAAAGGGGACCCCCTTTAATATTTCTTGCAGAGTTGACCTCGTGTTCATGAACTCCTTTAGCTTTTGCTTGTCTTGGAAATGCTCTCTCTCCTATCCTGAATGACAGCCTTGCTGGATAAAGTATTCTTGGCTGCATATTTTTCCCAGTTAGCATGTTGACTATATCATGCCATTCTCTTCTGGCCTGCTAAGTTTATGTGGACAGGTCTGCTGCCAACCTTATGCATCTACCCTTGTAAGTTAAGGACCCTTTATCCCTACCTGCTTTCAGAATTCTCTCTCTTTTTAAAAAAGATTTTATTTATTTATTTGACAGAGACAGTGAGAGAGGGAATACAAGCAGGGGTAGTGGGAGAGGGAGAAGCAGGTTTCCCACTGAGCAGGGAGCCTAATGCGGGCCTCAATCCCAGGACCCTGGGATCATGACCTGAGCTGAAGGCAGACGCTTAATGACTGAGCCACCGAGGTGCCCCAGAATTCTCTTTATCTTTGTATTTTGCAAGTTTTCCTCTGATATGTCTTGGTGTTGACCTATTTTTGTCAGTCTTGGGGGGAGTTCTCTGTTCCTCTTGGCCTTGAATGCCTGTTTCCATTCCAGATTAGGGAAGTTCTCAGCTATAATTTGTTCAGATAAACCTTCTGCTCCCTTTCCTGCCCTTTATCTTCTGGGACTCCTATGATATGGACATTACTGTACTTTGTGGAATCACTGAATTCCCTATGTTTATATTTATGCTCTAATAGTTTTCTTTCCGTCCTCTTTTCAGCTTCATTATTTTCCATAATTTTGTCTTTTACATCTAGTTGGTTTTACATCTCAGTTATAGCATTTTTTATTTTGCCCTGACTAGTTTTTAAGTCTTTCATCTCTGAAGCAAGAGTTTCTCTGGTGTTTTCTATGGTTCCTTAAAGCCCAGCTAGTATTCTAATGACTATTGTTCTAAATTCTTATTCAGATACATTACTTATATCTGTTTTGAGCAAATCCCTGGCTGTGATTTCTTCTTAATCTTTCTTTGGGGAGAATTCCTCCATCTTGTCACTATGTCTAGGTGTCTGTCTTTTGTGTGTTATGAAAGCTTGTTATGTTTCTTGCTCCTGAGAGTACAACTATATTAAGAGTAGGAGTGTTGGGCACCTGGGTGGCTCAGTGGGTTAAAGCCTCTGCCTTTGGCTCAGGTCATGATCTCAGAGCCTGGGATCGAGGCCTGCATCGGGCTCCCTGCTCGGCAGGGAGTCTGATTCCTCCTCTCTCTCTGCCTGCCTCTCTGCCTACTTGTGATCTGATCTCTCTCTCTCTCTGTGACAAATAAATAAATAAAATCTTAAAAAAAAAAAGTAGGAGTGTTAAGGGGTCATACACTGTCTGAGGCTGGCACTTCAGGAAGTGTTTCTGGTGTACGCTGTGTGTATGCTGCTGTTGTGTTTTGGTTGCTCGTTTGCACAGGTCAGTCCTCTGCTAAGTTCCTCCTTGCTGCAGTGGGGAGTGTCTGTACCTTTAATAAGGTATGCTTTGATTTCTTTCTTAAGAAAAGCCTGGGTAGGGGGGAAGACTGATCCAAGAAAAGAGAAAAGGAAAAGGAACAAAAAAGCAAACAAACAAACAAAAAACTATAAGCCTGACTCCAAAGAAAAAGAAAGAAAGAAGGAGGGGCATCTGGGTGGCTCAGTTGGTTAAGTATTGGATTCTTGATTTCGGCTCAAATCATGATCTCAGGGTTGTGAGAGCAAGCCCAGTGTTGGGCTCTGTGCTGTGCACGGAGCCTACGTAGGATTCTCTTTCTCCCTCTGTCCTTCCTCCCNTGATGCTGTGGAGCACTCTATGATCAATAGACTTGGTAGATGCAGGGAGCCTGTGTTGGTCCCCTGGGGGAGAGGCCCACTGTGCTGATTCACAATCAGACCTGCCCTAGTAAAGATGCCCCTGCCAGGCGCAGGGTGGAGGGGTCTGGTGTAAGCAAATCCAGCCACCCCTGGGGGCTCTGTGTTTCTCTCTGAAGTCTGACGGAGCTGGTGAGAAATGGCTGGAAGTGAGGGTGGAAGATGTTGTCACCCTGCTCTCTTGTCTCCCAGGGAGCAGCACTTGAGGCTACCACAGTTGAGGAGGCCCTCGAAGAAAAGCTAACAATCTCCCCTCCTGTGTCCCAGGCTTTTGTCAGATCCCTGCCCTCAACCTGTCTGTGCCAGGGGCCATTGGAATTACCAGCACCACAGTTCTCTTGTGTTTTATCTCTGGCTGGAGAATGGAATTCAAAACTCCAGATCTTAAAGGACTCAGCAAAGTGCGGAGCACTCCCCTCCCTCAGAGGAAAGCCTCACAGTGCTGTGGCCAGCACTGTTCTTTCCCAGAAAAGCAGTCCCACGGCTGTGCAGGTGCCTGGAGTCTATGGTAAAGCACCACCAAAAGCTGTGACCAGGTTATCTGCCCTCTGTGCCCACCTCTGTCCCCTCTGTTGAATGGTTGCTCCATCGTGCCTGGGGGGTCTTTTGTCCTTGGAGAGGCAATACGCCTTCTTCCAAATGTACTTCAGGAAGGGGAACATTCTCTCCCAGTGAAACCCAGGGGATCCCCACACCACAGCACCTTGCTGTCTTGCAGTAACCCAACTCACTGGTCTCTCTCCCTGAAAAGGCTCCCTCCCCATCACAGCACTGTGGCTTTTCTCTCCCCCAGTTCACATGTCCAAACCTTATATCTGTCATGTTCTCTCTCCCAAATTGTGCAAACTGTCTTCTAAATACTCAGATCAATTTCCTAGTTGTTCAAAAATGATTTGATGTTGATCTAGCTATGTTCCGGGAAGAAGGCAAGCCCAAGGTCCCCCATCACTCTTCCATCCTAACTCCTCTTCCAAGCAGATTAGATTTTTAAAAAATTTAGAAGACCAACAGTAAGTGATATCAGTGTGAAATTTCAGATTAATGATGACAAAGAGAAAACATGGTTCCACAGAGAAAAGATAGGACATTCTCCTGAACTAGAATGGCCTGGTTCTTCATAATGGCAAGTGGAAGCTAGAGGACAATGGAGGAACATCTTCAAAATTCTAAGGGAAAATGACATGATTTCCAACCTAGAATTATACACCTATCAAAGTATCAGTCAAAAGTGAGGGTAAAATCCAGACATTCACCAATGCAAAATTTATCAACTATGGAAAATTCCTATCTGAGGAAGCTACTGGAAAACATACTCGACCAAAGCAAGAAAGTAAATCCAGAGAGGAAGAGGATGCATTCATAAAACAGGGGTCCACACAGGAGAAAGAAAAAGAGAAGACCTAGAATGATAGTGAAGGTCAGTATGTACATGACTACACTGTAGGAGGTTTAGAAAGGAAACAATCTAAACCAGGGATAGGAAAACAGATGGTTCCAGAAGAAATGTCTCTAACAAGATAATAAAATTGATAGATTATTTGATGTGATCAAGCATATTATATGAAGATTTTAAGTTACTGGTAGATAATTTGGGGGTAAATTAATTATAACCACAGAAAAATCTGCAACCTCCCTAAAAATCAAACAACAAACAAAAGTATTAATTCCTGAAGGGGAAAAAAAGTTGTATAAGAAAGTAAATGCAGTATTAGTATACTACATGACTGTCCTATAAATATTTATTTAGTCATAATAATGTAAACATTTAATTTTGATCTAACCTCAAATCATAATGTCATTATTTGAGAGAATGAGGGAAAAGTTCATGGTATGTATATATGTATGTATGTGTGTATGTATGTGGAGCTATAGACTCAATGAGAATGAGATTTCTCATGAGAATCCTTGTTTTTTCTCCCATGGGAGGACACAGTGAAAAGATGGCTACCTATAAGCTTGGAAGTGTGCCCTCACTTGACACCAAGATCAAGTCAAGTCACTTGATCTTAGACTTCCCAGCCTTTAGAAGTATGAGAAATAAATTTCTTTTGCTTGTAAGTCACCTGGTGGGTATTCTGTTGTAGCACCCCAAAAACAGACTAAGACAGAAACTAGTACAAGAAGTGGGGTGCTACTATAACAAATACATGAAAGTGTGAAAGCAGTTTTGGAACTGGCTAAAGGGTAGAAGCTGGAAGAATTTTGAGTTGCATGCTAAAAAAGCTTATGCTGCTGTGAACAGACCTTTAAAGATGATTTTGGTGAGGTCTCAGAAAGAAAAGAGGAAACTTGTGAAGTCTTCATCTCTTTAGTAATCCTGAACAGAGTGTTGGTAGAAATATGGAAGGTAAAGGCCATTCTGATGAGGTCTCAGATGGAAATGCAGAACATGTTAGTGGAAACTGTAGGAAAAGTGATCATTGTTATATAGGGGCAAAGCACTTGGCTAAACTGTGTTCATGCCCTAGCATTTTGTGGAAGGTAGAACTTTTGAGTGATGAAATTAGCTGAGGAAATATCTAAGTGAATTATTGAAAAAGTAGCCTGGTTCCTCTTGACTACTTACAGTAAAATGTGAGAAGAGAGAAATAATTTAAAGATGCGATTGTAAAAAATGAAGCAGAACTTAAATATTTGCAACCTTCTCAGCCTATCCATATTGAAAAGAATAAGAAACCCCATCTGGGAAAGAATACTAAGAATCCTTAGAGAGGTAAATCCTCATCTTTCATTGTAGGAAGATAAAATATCTAGAATGTAAAAATCAAGAAAGAACAGTCATTCTGAAATATGAGGGCATATTAGAAAGGCAGCTAAAGGGTTTTAAATTGCTCTTCCTATGAAGTGGGAATTGGCAATGTGAAGGAATGGGATAAGGGAATACTGTTTTTTATTTTAAAGTTTGTACATGTTTTAATATGTATATATGTATTACTTCATTTTAAAAGATGAGTAATTGATAAATAGGAGTTCTTTGGGCAGAGAGATGGAGGGAGGGTGTATCCCAAACAAGGGGAAAGATATAAGCTAAGGCAAAGATGCTCTCGGGAGTCATTTTAGTCTCTTTGGATATTTAGTCTATTGGATGTTTTCTCCATCCACAGGGACTGTGAGCTCCTACCAATTACAGAGTCCTTTATGAACACCAGTCAGCAGGAAATCCTGCTGTATGTAAGTACAGGAGGTATGTAAGTACAGGAGGTAAAAAATTTGGGACAGTGTGCATTAAGAAAGATGCACAAATATTCAGGTCACAAAAGAGTTACTTTCCCTACTTTTTTTTTTAAAGATTTTATTTATTTGAAAAAGAGACAGCACAAGCAAGGGGGGCAGTAGAGGGAGAAGCAGGCTCCCCACTGAGCAGGGAGCCAGATGTGGGCTCATCCCAGGACCCCAGGATCATGACCTGAGCTGAAGCCAGATGCTTAATCAACTGAGCCACCCAGGTGCCCTTCTCTACTTTTAGGATTTAAGAATCCTAAAGGCCTGTATAAATATAACGAGAAAGAATTTCTTCTTCACACTGTAGCTCCCCAGTGGTATCTGTGTTACACTGTTTGCTGGTTCTTCTAAAATTAATGTAGGGAGGGATATGGCCCCACCTACCAAGGAATAAAAATGAGGAAGATGTGATCATTTAGGATGAGAGGAGTGCTAAAAACAGAATTTTGAGGAAATATTTAAGTCATGAGCAGAGGAGAAGGAGGAATAAACGAAAGAGAAAGAAAGAGAAGAGAGAAAAAAACCCAGGAGAAATCGGTGACACACAAGCCAATTAGCAATGTTTAATGTAGCAGAATGTTAATATTAGTAGCACACATTTACTTTACAGTTTACGAAGTGAAGTCAAAGAGTTTTCACATTTAACCTTCACAAGTAGAATAACAATCCCAAAAAAGCCATTAAACTTAACAACTACAGGGACTCTAATGACATTATGAATGGCAAAGATCAATAGGATTACAGGAATGGAAAACAGATCAGGTGAGTTGAGAGAGGCTCAAGAGGTAAAGAAACAGGGTGCTAACTCAAGTCATCAAAGAGTTCCTATTTCTGAGGCATTTAGATATTAAAAAGGGGATCCCTAGAAAGTAAGTACACATACTTTCACTAGAAAGTTAAAAATGAGTTTTCTGTCTAATTAAGTCCTTGTGAATTTGTTTCTAAAACATTCAGAGACTGACACATCTTTAAGAAAGAGCCAAAGCAAAAAAATTTGCAGCTGCGTGCATATAATAGCATTCATGGGACTGCGTTACCAGTATCCAAAAGCATATTTTCCAAGAACTTAAAAAAAGTGTCAAAAACTCTAACCAAAGGTTAGCTAGTATGGAAATTTAAAAAATCACATAATTATTATATAGTAAATACAATAGTAAAATAATAGCTACAATTTATTTCTTTTTTGGGCCAGGCATTATGTTCAACATTTTATTTATTTATTTATTTTTAAAGATTTTATTTATTTATTTGACACAGAGAGAGATTACAAGTAAGCAAAGAGGCAGGCAGAGAGAGGGGAGAGAGGAGGAAGCAGGATCCCTGCCGAGCAGAGAACCCAATGTGGGCCTCGATCCCACAGGACCTGAGCCGAAGGCAGTGGCTTTAACCCACTGAGCCACCCAGGCGCCCTGTTCAACATTTTATATACATTATCTCATTCTGTCTTCCAACGCCGAGCATCAGTAGGTCTTGGGTTGGCAAGAGAAGGTAGAAAACGGAACCAAGTATGACTCAGATTTTCTTCTTGAGCCATTAGATACATCTTGGTGCTGATACCAAGATGGAGACAATAAAGGGAAAATCAGACTATGGCAGGAAAATTAAGAGTTCAATGATGGTCTTATTAAATTTGAGATGCTTCTTAGAAGTGGTAGATAGGTGGACACTGAGCCTAGAGCTCAGGAGAAAGGTTAGGGCTAGAGATATAAATTTGTGACTTATATATCTAGATGGTATTTAAAACCGTGGTAGTTAGGGGCACCTGGGTGACTCAGTCAGTTGGGTTTCTGACTCTTGGTTTTGGCTCAGGTCATGATCTCATGGGTTGTGGGATCAAGCCCCTCTCATTGGGTTCTGTGCTCAATGGGGAGTCTGCTTGAAGATTCCCTCTGCCCCTCCCCACTCCCTTTCTCTCTCTCTCAAATAAATAAATAAATCTTAAAAAAAAAAAACATGGGACTGAATATGATGACTTAGGTAGAGAATGTAGACAGGGCAGTGGGAGCTATGGAGTACTCAATATTCAAAAGGGTTGAAGAAAGGCAGAAGAACCTGCAAAACTAAGAGAAAGCAGCCAGAAATAGAGATGGAAAAACAGGAAGATGGGGTTATAGGATCCAAGAGAATAAAAGTCAAGAAGGGCATTGTCAATTTTATTGAAAATTGCTAAGAGGTCAAATAAGATAACAAAAGAGAAGTAACCATTGTATTTAAAAATACTGAAGTCACTGGTGATTTTGACAAGAGCAACTTCAATAAAGTGGCAGAAATGATCAATGGAAGCTCAATTATAGTGGGCTCAAGGTATAATAGAGGTGAACAAAGGAGAAAGGACGACTACAGACAATTTTTTCAAAGAAATTTTGCTTTGATTTCTGCACAGCGAAGGAAACAATCAACAAAATCACAAGGTACCTACAGAACGGGGAGAAGGTACTTGCAAGTGACATATCTGATAAAGTATTAGTATCCAAAATATATAAAGAACTTATAAAACTCGGGGTGCCTGGGTGGCTCAGTGGGTTAAGGCTCTGCCTTTGGCTCAGGTCATGATCTCAGGGTCCTGGGATCGAGCCCCACATCGGGCTCTCTGCTCGGCGGGCAGCCTGCTTTCCCCTCTCTCTCTGCCTGCCTTTCTGCCTACTTGTGATCTCTCTCTCTCTTTCTCTCTCTCTCTCTCTCTGTTAAATAAATAAATAAATATCTTAAAAAAAAAAAGAACTTAGAAAACTCAACACCCGAAAACTGAATAATCCAGTTAAAAAATGGGCAGAAGACATGAATAGACATTTTCCAAAGCAGACATACAGAGGGCCAACAGACACACAAAAAGATGTTCCACATTACTCATCATCAGGGAAATGCAAATCAAAACCATAATGAGGTATCACCTCACACCTGTCAGAAGGGCTTAAATCAAAAACCCAAGAAACAAGAGATGTTGGTGAGAATGCGGAGAAAGGTTCTCTCTTACACTGTTGGTAGGAATGCAAACTGGTGTAGCCACTGTGGAAAAGAGTATGGAGGTTCCTCAAAAAGTTAAAAATACAACTACCCTACAATCTGGCAATTGTACTACCAGGTATTTACCCAAAGAATACAAGAATACTAATTCAATGGGAACCATGCACCCTGATGTTTACAGCAGGATTATCAACAATAGCCAAACTATGGAGAGAGCCCAAATGTCCACTGACTAATGAATGGATAAAGAAAATGTGGCATATATATAGACAACAGAAGAGTACTCAGCCACAAAAAAGAATGAAATCTTGCCACTTGCAATGACATGGATGGAGCTAGAGAGTATAATGCTTAGTGAAATAAGTCAAGAAAGACAAATATCATATGAGTTCACTCAGATGTAGAATTTAAGAAACAAAACAAACAAGCAAGGAGAGAAAAAGTGACAGAGGCAAACCAAGTAACAGACTCTTAACTATAGAGAACAAACTCTATGGTTTGTCTTGATGGTTAACAGAATGGAGGTGGGTGGGGGAAAGGGTTAAATAAGTGATGGGGATTAAGGAGTGCACTTGTTGTGATGAGAGCCAGGAGCTGTATGGAGGTGTTGAATCACTATATTGTACATCTGAAACTAACATTATACTGTATGTTAACCAACTAGACTTCAAATAAAAACCTAAAAAAAAAAAAAGAAAGTAATATTGCTTTGAAGGGAAGAAGAGAAATGTGGTAATAATTGGAGGGGGATGGGAACATCAAAGGCACTTTTCTTGATATTGAAGATATTAGAGCATTTTTGTACGCGGATGGGATTGATCTAGTAGAGAGGGAGAAACTAATAATGCCAGAGAAAGGAGATAATTGCAGAAGGAAAATTCTTGAGAAAAGGAGATGGCACAGGACCCAGAAAAAATATGTAAGAATTGCCCTTTAACGGAAGCAGAGATACTTCATAGATTTTAACAGAATATAAAGCAAAGCATATGTGTACAGATATGGGGAGATGAGAAAACTTCATGTCTGACTGCTTCTATTTTCTCTGTTTCAGGATCTGAAAGTAGTGAGTCCATTCCTCTAAATTCCTATAAACCCTGCCTAGGCCTTCCCCAAGTAAACAGGCCTTGTGAACAGTAAGGAACCCTCACAGTAGTAAAGGGAAGCATGCATGCACCATACTCTAGTGTCTGACCCAGTAACACTTCTCTTAGTATAGAAGTTCTCAAATTGTGGTCTCTGGAACAGAAGTAACAGCATTCTTTAGACATTTGTTAGAAATGCAAATTATCAGGCCCTACTCCAACCTACTGGATTAGAAACTCTGGGGACAGGGCCCACCAACCTATTTAAATAAGTACTCTCGGTGATTTTGAGAAGTTTGAGAACCACTGTCTTTGCAGAATGCTGAGGGTTTCTATGAAGATTGAAATAGCAATTTCTTAGATACAAATATGTCATAAGCAAGAGCTTTTCATAATGAACCTAAGTATATGACAAATCCTTTAAAAGCACTGTCAGCCAGCTGTGTTAACTTCTTCTCACATACCTCTGCCTCAAAGGCCAAGCCCAAGTCCATAGCACAATCCCATGAGTATGACAGAAATTACTCCATGAGAGTCAGGCCTCAGATGAAACTGACTCACTGAAGAAGGCTGATTTAAATTTAAAAACATGCACTTTAGAGGAAAAAAGTATATAACAAGATAGAATTGAGGGAGGTGTTGCAGAGGGATGCTTGATTTGGAGTCAAACATATTGTTGTTCCACGGGTAGAACCACCCTGCGTGATCATGAATAAAATACATAAAACTTTTCTGAGCTCAGTTTTCTCATCTAAAAATATGAAGGTGCCAAAATCTTACCTTGGAAAGGACTCCATGACTGTAATTCCTTCTGAGTAAAGACTCTAGAAGTAGTCCTCAAGTTGCCATGTATTCTATCATGTGATCCTGGTCACAACAGTTTGGACCAGTAGCTTTAGACCAACAGTGCAACATTCCTGTACTTCAGAAAATGTGACTATGTCATGGCAGAGACTGTTTTCTATAATTTTATTCTGTATCCAGAAGTAACCAGAGCTGACTGTTTCTTTGCAGTAAACACACAATTATCTTATAGGGTTGTTATGAGAATTAAGTGAAAAAATGTAAGTATAGTCTATAACACAGAGTCTGGCACATAACACTCAAAAATGTAGCTCTTCATAGTAATGAGAGCTCCAAAGCCATTAGTGCCACAGATGAGATAAAAAAGCTTCAACACCCAAAACAAAACCCCAAAGTAAATGAGTACAGTTGCGGAGTCACGAAGCCTCACTCCATAGTATTTTAGCTCTGAGGCTATGAAATATATGCTCCAGAGGCTTCGGTCCAGAAGAACTCACTGAATTCCTAACCTGCAGCTTTCTATTGTGTTACTTTGCATGAATGGAAAGTTTGTTGTTGCTTTCTGGCATAGAGGGACCATGGAGGAGCTATATTAGAACTTTTAGAATATGTTACACAGAACTTTTCCAGTATAACTGAAAGTGGGGCTATGATTGGATTCAGGGTATGGAAGATTCTGAAAAATAGGAAGAGGAGTTGAATATTAGCACTGTAAAACTGGCCTTGGAGCAGTGGAATGATACAGAGAAATGATGACCAAAGAAGATGGCCTTGATGAGGAGAATCTAGAACAGAGAGGCCATTCAGGAGGCCACATGTCTTATTTATTTATTTGTTTGTTTATTAAGATTTTATTTATTTATTTATTTATCAGAGAGAGAGAAAGAGAGAGAGAGAGCACACAAGCAGGCAGAGTGGCAGAGGGAGAAGCAGGCTCCCTGGCGAGCAAGGAGCCTGATGCGGGGATTCTGGGATCATGGCCTGAGCTGAAGGCAGCTGCTTAACCAGCTGAGCCACCCAGGCGTCCCCACAGGTCTAATTTGATCTAAAAGTTCCCAATGCCCTTAATCAGAGCAGTGGTGATAGGAAATTAAAAAGTGTGAATGGACACTAATTGCGTTTTGAAGGTCAAGGAATCAAATGAAGTTGGTGAGTGAATGTAGGGAATGAAAGAAAAATGAGTGCTTGACAGTTTGGTAGAGTGAGGAATGGTGGTACCACTGCAGAGTTAGGGGAACCTTTTTTGGGTGAAGGCCTGAATTCATTTTTGGATTTCTCAAGCTTGAGCTGAACAGGGGATTTTTCAGTGGAAATGGTTATAGTGCAGTGCTGATGTGGGACTGGAACTCAGATAAGTGGAAAGAAGATGAGACTGAGATCAACAGAGAGGTAAGTTCTGAAGCCGTAACATTAAAAAAAAAGGTTCTTTGGGGGATATAGAGGAATAAGTCCAAGGCTTGAGTCTGAGAAACTTCCCTATGTCTAAGAGATGTGTCTGGTAGTGATATAAAAGAGCAAACCCAGAAAAAGCAAGAAAAGCAAGGCTGATAAGTATCTGGAGAGCCAGGTTAGTGCCAGGCAACAGAAGCCAAGGGAAGACATTTTCCCTCAGCAAAGGCTTCTATGCGGTAACATCTGAAACAGAATACTGATGTCAATAGCAAGGCACAATGCTGAAGCAACACAAGCGAGCTCAGAATACTCTGGGTGGCCTGCGTAGAGCCTATATCTTTCACAGCTAGGCTAAAGTTCATTTAGCAAGACCCACGTAATGACCGACGGCAAGCATTCACTAACACTGTTGCAGGGGGCAAACTGGTACGACAGACATAGCACTTCTCTGAGATATGGGGACTTACCTAACTCATCCCAGAGTTGCCTGCACTTATCTGTCATGCTTGTTCCTTGCTGCCTCCAGAGTGTGAGTCGTGGGTCAGCCATAAACTGCTCAGTTATCAGCGTCAGCATCCTGGCTCCATTGGAATCCCTCATCCGCAGCATCTCTCGAACCTGACATATAAGGAGGGGCCAGGGGTTGGTGACTGCACATCATAAAAAAGCAGGAGGAGAAGGAAGGGGAGGAGAAGATGAAGTATCTAAGCATAACACACCCAAAGAGCCAAAAAGAAGGCTTCTTGTTCTATAAGCAAGTTCTCTGCATATATCAAGAAAGACTGCTGTACACAATAAGATACCACTTCACATCCACTAGGATGGCTAGAATCAAAAAGTCAGATAACATGGGCGCCTGGGTGGCTCAGCGGTTTAAAGCCTCTGCCTTCGGCTCAGGTCATGATCTCAGGGTCCTGGGATCGAGGCCCACATCGGGCTCTCTGCTCGGCGGGGAGCCTGCTTCCTCCTCTCTCTCTGCCTGCCTCTCTGCCTACTTGTGATCTCTCTCTCTCTCTGTCAAATAAATAAATAAAATCTTTAAAAAAAAAAAAGTCAGATAACAACAAGTGTTGGTGAGCATATAAAGAAATCAGACCCCTGACACACTGTTGGTGGGAATGTAAAATAATGCAGCCACTGTAAATCAGTATAGTAGTTCCTCAAATGATTAAATGTAGAATTATATGACCTATCAATTCCAATTCTAGAGAGAAATGAAAACACATATCCACACAGAAACTTGCATGAGAATGTTTATAAAAGCATTATGTGTAATAGCCAAAGGGTGGAAATAATCCAAATATCCACAGAGAATGGATAAACAAAAGTGGTATATCCATACAATGGAATATTATTCAACCATAAAAAGGAATTAAGTATGGATACATGTCACAAGGATGATCCTTGAAAATATTATGTGAAATGAAAGAAGCCAGTCACAAAATATTATATACTATATTATTCTACTCCTAGAAAAGCCCAGAATAAGGAAATCTACAGAAAGCAGATTAGTGGTTGCTTAGGGCTGCGGGAGGGGGAGTGAGGAATAGAAGAAATGATAGGTAAAGGGTATGGGGTTTCTTTTTAGGGTGATGAAAATGTTCTAAAATTGACTATGGTGATGGGTACACATATCTGTGAAAAATTAAAAACCACTGAAATGCATACTTTAAATGGGTGAATCATTTGTCACTAAAGGTGTTAAGAAAAAAAGAAAGAAAACCTGCTGTGAGAGCCGAGAGTTCTAGAATACTACATCTCTCTTCAAGGCCTCATCAGGCAGCCTTGGGTTCAAAGCAGAGGGATGGTGGCTTCCTGATGAAAACCTCCATCAATGCTAATTTATTTAGAGTGAGCAGTAGGAAGAGGACTACCAGGGTGTGGTAGTAAGGGTCCCTGGATGCCACCTGCTCTGGATCAGGTCTGCTCTGATCAGTCCTCCCATTAGTTTTCAAGTATTCAGTACAGATAGGTCAAGTGAGTTAGCTACAATGCATGAAGCCAGAAGTGCAGCGAGCCCAGTTTTCTTAAAGAAAAAAAAAAACAAAACCCTTTCATATCTTACCTTGGCAAACATTGAATTGAGTTGCTTTCCAGAGCCATAGTAACCACCCTGGGAGAGAAAGAGCTTCACTTGTTCTTTCACCTGTTCTTCATCCAAATGCCAACAGTTCTCATCATCAATGCTGGCCCCAGCTGTGGGGTCAGGGGCACCTATGAGGAATGGGAATGGCGAAATGAGTCCCCTGAATTCATACGCTACCCATTTGGTTTGTGGGGGAGTACTTTGTGAGTATATTCAAAAGTGGGTGGCTTATTCTGCCTTATTTTAGGCTCTGTCAGCTGTGTAGTCCTATATAAATATAAGAGGGCTAATGCTAGTTTCATACTCACTTATGTCTCCGTCTTATCCCCTTCCAAGGTCTACAAATACCATTCCAGGGGGGAAAATATTCCAGAAGGAAATGCACACAGGAAACACAACGAAAACACAAAAAGGTGATGTATTTTTTCCCTAGGAGGGTGACATTTCTTTTCCTTCTTTTTGCCTTCCTGTGAAGTTCAAATAAACCTTAAAGTATAGGTTATAAAATTCTGTTCTTAAAGTTCATTATGCAATGATAGCTTCTCAGCAGAGTCAACACTTCTAAATCTCTAGAAACTTGCCCCTTAAGGCAAAGGCAGAGTTGCATACAAGGTGAAAAATTTTATAAATATCTTTATAAATTTATAAAATATCTTTCGTATCTGGACTCACTGCACCACCTTCAAACAGTTTTGGTTATTTACACACTCCTCTCCCCTCATGCTGTTAGCTGCTTGCTCACAGCTGAATCACCCACAGCACTGTGCTGGTAATGTGACAGGCACCTAGGGAATATTTATGGAATGAAAACTGAATCTTCACTCACTTTCTCAAAGACAGGGTCCTGGGTTAAGTTTTTAGAAACCTGCCTCCAAGCGATAAAAGGCTATAAATCAAATGCTCTACAGGTGTGGCCATCCAATAGATTAGAAATTCATGTCACGTTTTATCAGTTTACTTTTTTTCTTATCTTCCTGTATCAAAGTCCTTATTAAATGAAATCCAGGTCTACCCAGAAAAGCTGCTCTTTTGCTAAGCTTTTGTAGTTGCACCTTATTCTCCATGAAATCAGGAGGGTTCACACATTCAGTTATTCTACAAGTACTAATTAATACATACGACTGTCCGGTTTATGGTTATCTACTATATGCTACTTTTCTTCAAACGTATTGTTCTAGACACACTTCTAATTAGAAGTCTTCAGTGAGGGGTGCCTGGGTAGCTCAGTAGATTAAGCCTCTGCCTTCAGCTCAGGTCATGATCTCAGGGTCCTGAGATCTGCCTACTTGTGATCTCTCTCTCTCTCTCTCTGTCAAATAAATAAATAAAATCTTAAAAAAAAAAAGTCTTCAGTGATGCACCATTTTTATTTAATTAAGTCCATATGCCTTAGCTTGGTATTCAAGGCTCTCCAAGCTCAGGCCTTATCTTTCTTTCTAGCCTTGTCCACCCTATATTTATGCTATGTTTCAGCTAAAAACTTAATGTTCTCAGAAATCGACCATATTTCCTTATGACTTCACTTCTGCTTTTTCCTTTATTTCTCTCCCTCTCCTGCAACTCGTTCTTCAGCCAAACAAACGATAGTTCTTATTGTCAGTATTGCCTCAGCTCTAGAGTCAGGGCTGAAATGAGCAATGGAAACCATAAAATAAGTATACAGAAAGGCCAACACTAGCATGCTTCATGCACTGCTTAGTTCACTTGGCAGGAGAGGCTCTTTTTACTCCCTCACTAAATTAGCCATATAACCCATTGCCACCTGTCAAAAGTATGTCCATTTTATGCTCAAATACATATAAAAGGAGTAATACTTTTAGCACTTTATTATTACTTTTCTTACAGACCTGTTGCATTTTGTTCTACATAAGAATTGTGCATTTCTCATATATTCCCCAAATTGAAGTTTTTAAAGAGTAAGTGTTCAGTTTTGAACCTCACAGTGCCTAGCTCATTATAGCACTGAGTTAGTATTTATAGAATAAACAAATACACGTCTCAATGACCATCCAGATTTAAGCTCCAGGTGGGCAAATAATACATCCTATACTTCGTTTGTATCCCTAAAGTGGCAACGCAGAACAAATATACTCCTTATCCTTAAATATTTGTTAATAAGAGCCATATTTTTAGTGCTTCCTACATGCCACAGTCTAAGCACTTTTTATACATATCCTCACTAGAACATACTCTCCTAGAGGGCATAAACCGGTTTTATTTGCTGGTATATTTGCAACATGTAGAACAATACTTGGCACACAGTAGGTGCTCAATGATTATTTGGTAAGTAAATTCCAATGAACTCTTATAACTATATAAGGTAGTATTATTACTGTAATTTTAAAATGAAAAAACTAAAGCTTACACAGGTAAGTAATATAACAGATGGAAAGTATATGAGCCAGTATCTATATGCTGTTCTCTCTTCAAAGTCTGTTTTTCACTACAACACTAAACTTAAGCCTCACTGAAACTCTAACCTCATTGGCCTGAGCAGGGAGAGCCACAAGCTGGTTTCAGGCCCCAGAACATAAAGTTGGATATGGTGTGTATGAAGATAGTCAAATCTTTTCTTGGCCTATTCCACTATATAGAATATAGGATTAGTTGAATAAGGCATTTTCCCGTTAGTGAGATTGATAGAGTTCTCACCAGTACAGTGATTCTTAAATATTAATATATAGAATAATTATCTGGGGTTTGTGTTAAAAATGCAGATTATAGAGTCTCACATCTAATGATTCTAGTTTTCAGTAGTTCTATAAAGACAGAACTGAGATAAAATGAGATATACTAAGTATAAACCAAGGCTGGGCCTTTGAGTACCTTTTGCCAAGGATGGGGATGAGAGAAGAACAGAAAGCGTGCTCCAAAAACAAGCAGAGATAGTATGAATACCAATTCTGACTCTTAGGTGGTTCAATTAGGACAGGAAAAAGGAACAGGACCTG
Source organism: Ailurus styani (assembly GCA_002007465.1). Lineage (NCBI taxonomy): Eukaryota > Metazoa > Chordata > Mammalia > Carnivora > Ailuridae > Ailurus > Ailurus styani. Next base: position 3,371,440 of record LNAC01000063.1, on the reverse strand, counting down.
ATCTCCCAAGGGAGATGGCCTTAATGAACTGGCTGGAAGTGTGGAGTGATAACCCCTATAAAAGTTCAAAGGGGTACGGAGAAAACTGGAGAATCTTTTGGGCCCAGGTAGTGGTAGAGGCAGCAGCTCTGGAAGAAATAAGGCACGGTTTATAAATACACAGTGTACAAACCATAAAGAACTGCTGGGAAGTGCTTGGATCAGTCAAAGCCTTGAGAGTTACTAACAGTAAAATTTCAAATAGAACTTCAGAAGGGTTTGTTTATTTGATAGGAAAAAAAGGAAGGTAAACTATGTAAATGTTTGCTGATCTACAATAAATCCAGAAGACGAGAAAGAGAGCTGCCAAAATGGATGGTTGCAGCAAAAAAGGGAGTGAGTCAATATTTGAGGCATCCGGGTAACACTATTATAAGGAGTTGGTGTGACTGTTGAAGGAATTAAGGTCATCTGGGAGAGCATGAATTGGCAAGAGGCCCCAAGGAGGATTTTCTAAGATATTTTCATTTATTCAACCAATATGAATTAAGAGCCTACTGTGTGTCAGGACCTGTGCCAAATACTGGATGTATGGTGGTAAACAAAGCAGATATAGTTCTTATCCTTGTGGAGCTGATAGACTAGTTGGGGAAAGGGACGTTAAACAAATAATTACACATGTACATATTTATGTAGGAAGAAAGACAGGTCAAAGTTTTCCCCGAGAAAGTGGCATTTAAGTGAACACCTGAGGAATGAATTAAGAGTTAGCCTAGCAAAGAGTGGAGGAAATACTGTGTGTATTTTTTGCTCAAAGAAGCATAAAGTCACAAATTACGGTGGTAATTAAGTACAGTCATAATAAGGAGGAGAGGATAAGAAGAGTATTTCAAGAAGAGGGAAAATCACATGAAAATGCAAGCAAAAGCCAGATGATACAAGTTTTTGTAGGCCATATGAAATGTGGACTTTAAAACCGTGACGAAAGTCTGTAGCTACAGAGAAGTTACTCTGGATAGCTGTGTGGAGACCAGAATAGAAGGGAGAAACAGTGGAAAAGGAAAGATAAATTAGAACTCTATCGCTTCTCGGCCTTTTGGCTAAGATCAAGTGTAGAACTCTAGGTGGAAGATTATAGTAGTTTGATTTAGGATGATGGTAGTATCAATAGAGAGAAGTAGAAGTACCAATAGAGAGAAGTAGAAAATTTAGTAGACAAAATATACTTTGGAGGTAAAATTAACAGATCTTGCAATGAAATGCATATGGATTATAAGTGAAAAGTATTAGGGATGACTGTAAGATTTCTATCATGAGCCATTGGCTAAATGGTGGTGCTATTTATTGAAGAAGTTTGGGGAGGAAGGTAAATTCACATTTGGATATGTTGATCTGGGATGTCTCTGTGATATGGAATAGTCAGTTGGATGGAGAAGTAATCTGTGAATCATAGTACATAGATGACGTTTCAAGTCAAGGATGTAGCTGAGATTGCCTATAGAGATCATGTAGAACAGGTAGAGGAGAAAACTTAAGATTAATCTGTAAGAAATGTCAAGATTAAAGGTCAGATAGTAGAGGAGGGTAGAGCATGTAAGAATAAATGAACAAGAACACAGATAATTTTTATTAGATAAACTAGGTCTGGGGGTGCCTGGGTGGCTCAGTCAGTTAAGCATCTGCTTTCAGCTGGAGTCAAGTCCCATATCAGGGTCCCTGCTCAGCAGGGAGCCTGCTTCTTCCTCTGCCTGCCACTCCCCTTACTTGTGCTCTCTCTCAGTCTGTCAAATTAAAAAAAAAAAAAAATTAGGTCTTTAGTTCACAACCAGTCTCTCCAGCTGTTCCTCACTAACTCCTAGGCAAAATCTTCTTTTAAAAATCCTTTGGTTAAAAAAAAGATAAAAATGTTTCTATATATGTTCATGTTAGCCTTTTCCTAAAAAGAGGTGAGTATGAAACTACCCTCAGTAGTGGCAATGTGGACCCAGTCAGTGTAAATGACACTTTAATGTTATAGTAAGAAATCTTCCACAGGATTGTAAAAGAAATGGTAACAAGTGAAGATAAAATAGAAAGAATGTCTTTTATAAATAATTATGAAACAAGCCATAAGTTAGCACTGAGGCTGTAACAATGAAACGTGTTCTCAGGGAACTATTAAGTCTAGGGAATCAATTTTTCTTTCATTGTTAAACATCCTTTTTTTAAATTATAAAAACAATACATGGTTGTTATATAAAATACACTAAAGCATAAAGAAAATAAAATTCACCTATAATGCTACTAGCCGTAGATTACTATTGTTAATATTATGATGTATTTCCTTCCAGTCTTTGTGTACACATGTATGTATATGCACATATACACACTGCTTTTAAAATTAAATTAATATTTTAAAACATAAATATAAATTTTGAAGCATGCACAAGTCTTATGTGCACAGCTTGATGAATTATCACATAGTAATTATAACAGTGTAACTATCACCAAACTCAAGAAATAGAATACTACCAGCCCCTTCACAAACACTATCTCCTTTCCTCTTCCCCCAAATTAACCACTAACCTAACTTCTAACACCAGGGACTTCTGTTTGAACTTAACATAAGTAGAATCATACAAGAGTTATTCTTCTGTTTCTGGCTTCATTCACTCACCATCATGTTTGTAAGATTCACCCATATTTTGGGGTTTAGCAACAGTACTTAATTTTGGGGTTTAGCAACAGTATTCCATTATATGAATGTATCAATTTAATAAACTGTAGTCACTCTACTGTTGATGGACATTTGCACTGTTTTTATTTAAGCTGTTGTAAATTATTCTACTCATTTCTGTTGAGTAGACATCTAGGAGAATTTCTGGTCACAGGGTATGCATATGCTCAACTTTACTTAGATGATGCTAAACAGTTTCTTAAAGTGACTGCCACAATTTGTAGCTACAATATATTAGTTCCCATGTGCAATATATTAGTTCCAGTTGCTCAATATATTCACCAATAGTTGCTACTGATAGTTTAAAAAACTTAGCCATTCTGGTGGGTATGTAATGGTATCTCATTCTGGTTTTAATTTGCATTTCCCAGATTACTAACTGAAGTACCTTTTAATATGTTATTAACCATTTGGATATCCTTTTTGTCAAGTGCCTTTCTGTGTCTCTTGTCCATTTTACTATTTGTAGGGGTTCTTTATTGTATTAGGATATAAACTCTTTGTCAGTTATACATACTGTAAATACCTTCTCCCACTACTTGCCTTTTCAGTCTCTTAGGTGCCTTTTGATAAAAAGACATTTAAAAGTTTAACATGGTCCCTTTTTCAAACCTTTTCTTACTTAAGAAAAATTTTTCCTACCTCAAGTACATGAAGATATTTTCTCATATTATCTCCTAAATACTTTATTGTTTTACTTTTCACATTTATATCTGCAGTCCATCTGACTAATGTTTTTCTGTATGGCATGACATAGAACAGTTTTGCTTTTCCCCACCCTCCTGCATGAATTGATCCAGCTCCATTTATTTATTTATTTATTTATTTATTTAAAAGATTTTATTTATTCATTTGACACAGAGAGAGAGATTACAAGTAGGCAGAGAGGCAGGCAGAGAGAGAGGAGAGAGGAGGAAGCAGGCTCCCTGCTGAGCAGAGAGCCCGATGCGGGCCTCGATCCCAGGACCCTGGGATCATGACCTGAGCTGAAGGCAGTGGCTTTAACCCACTGAGCCACCCAGGCGCCCGAGCTCCATTTATTGAAAAGATTCTTCTTTTTCTACTGTTGAGCATTAAGTGGAATCCTTTCACATTGGGAACCACATGCTGTTGTTCTAGAAAATTTTCTTCAATTATTTCATTGATGAATTCCTTACCTCTGTTTTCTATTTCTGGAACCCCTACTATTCAAACATTGGAATTCCTAGGACTTGTTCTCTTAATTTTTGAAAAGTTTTTTTCTCCTGTTTTTCATCTGTCTTTTTGCTCTATTCTACAGGAACTTTCCTTATGCTTATTTTCCATCATTTAGTTTTAAAAAATTCACCATTATATTTGTAATTTTCATTAGTACTTCCTGTTGTGTGAATTTTTTACAGCATCCAGTTCTTACTTCATGGTTACAATATCTTCTTTTAATCTAATGATAATGTTATTAATAATTTCTCAAGGTTTTCTTCTCTCTGGATAGTTTCTATTTCCCCCAAATTGCCTTTCTGCATTTGTTAACTTTGGTCTGTATCTTCTGCAATATTCGTTGTTGACTATTCACTTCTTTTTTTTTTTTTTTAAGATTTTATTTATTTATTTCACAGAGGGAGAGAGATCACAAGGAGGCAGAGAGGCAGGCAGAGAGAGAGGAGAGAGGAGGAAGCAGGCTCCCCACCGAGCAGGGACCCCGATGCGGGCCTCGATCCCAGGACGCTGAGATCATGACCTGAGCCGAAAGCAGAGGCTTTAACCCACTGAGCCACCCAGGCGCCCAACTATTCACTTCTTGAAACAACTAATAGTCAATGTTGTTGACTATTCACTTCTTGAAACAACTCAGTTGTTCACTCAGTTCTATAATGACTTTGATAATTGCTAGCTATCTTTTTCTCATTTCTCATTCTACCTTGCTCATTCCTACAATGGCTCCTGTTTTCATCACCTATATATGCATGACTATATTCATTCGATAAACCCTTATTAATTTTTAGGTACAATGCTAGGTGACAGAGACTCAGAAATTAGTAAAACATGGTTCCTAACCCTACTCCTCAAATTATCTCACTTTTCTCAAGGTATCCAATCTCTTTTCATGGGTAAGCACCAACTGAATCCCTGACAAGATGCTATACCAGAGAATCTCAGGGTATGGAGTTACCAAATCAAATCACAGAGCATGGAGCAGTGATAGATATAGAAAAATAGTCTACCAAAGGGGACAAGGCAAAATCTAGGTTCTACCTCCTAGGTTAAAACCACAGAAGAGAAAAAAAGGGGTTTCAAGGAAGTGAGGAGCACAGCAATGCCTAGATCCATTCTTGGGATTAAAGCAGGCAGCTACCAGTTTTATAAATCTTATTTCTGCTTTTTAAGTCTGTTTGGGTGAGGAAGAGGGTTTGGGAAAGGGAATAAGGAAGATGGTCTAAGTGTTTAAAGATTTAGCAGGTAAAAGAAACATGACTTCAAGTATCCCTATGCTAATAACTCCAAAATTCAGTTTTCTCCCATCTTTCTCCTCTTCCTTTTCTTTACTCCGCACATGTCCTATACACCTTGATGCTGACCACTCCATGTTACGTCTAAGATATCTCCATTCTCTGTCCCCCTTTTTTCAGTATCATTGCTGATATCAACATTGATTATTAGAAATAGATTAGGAAAGGCCTTGTGGAATACTAGGAATCTGGGTGTAGAAAGCTAATATTAGTATGGAATAAACACAGGTACAGAAGTAGTAGTTCCTGGGGAAGGTTGAGAATCACATCTCAAGTTTAATGTGGCAACTTAAGCCTAATTTCAGACAAATACATAGTAGGATACTGAGATGGGAGGTTCAAGGAAAGATAAAAATTGCTTCAGCACAGTGGTAAAGAGGGAAGAGTGTTGTTTTGGTGACAGCAGTAGTACAAACAAGACAGGTGTTAATACACGTCCTTAACCAAGGTAGTCACTAAAAGAAAAGGCAAGAGAGCTTGGAAATAGCAAAAATTCTGAGAAAGAGCTAATGGGAATAAAGCATGAAAACACATCATAACCTAGTTATTGGGATACAGAGCAGTACTTCTCTTTGGTGCTACAGACATTGGGATGAGGCAGAACTCAGGTCTCTAAGAGCTCTAGACTTTAAGGAGGCCAGAGAAGTAGAACAGCCTCCCTGTGTGGGATAAGAGATAGGTGAAGCTACTCTTTATAAATAGAGAGAGCTCAGTTATTATGTAAATACCACAACTTTCTGTAGAAAGCAATAGAAGATTATTTCTGCTAGTTAGCAAGAGTTCCTGGCAGCTTGTCTATCTTTGTTTCTAAGGAATGGTGAGGTCGTGTGTAGGACGTGATTAGTTCTACTGGACAACTGGGAAAGGCAGACCCTCTGGCACATGGACTACAGTATTTTACAAGTCATCCACTTAGTCTCCTTGCCTTTTTTATGCTGGCACCACTATTATCTTGTAAAAATAAAGAAGTACTATAGAGAAGCATAAAACCCTTGAGTTCTGAAGTCAGGTGAGCCTGGGTTATAAATAATTTCCTTATTTATAAAATGGAAGTAGTTAAAACACCTATTTCACAGACTAGCTTTGCATCTGTTTCAAATTCAGCTGTCTTTTCGACTAGATTTTAAGCTACCTGAAGGCAGGAACCATGTCTGTTTTATGCCTTCAACAATCAGCACTATTGCTTGCACAGAGCAGGTACTCAATATATACTCATTGAATGAATAAGGGAACATAATATCTTTCTCCATCCATGCACCCTCCCATTATATATAGCTCATAAGCACAATGCTACCAGATGCTCTTTAGAATAACGCTGATGTTATGTGGGATCCTAAAATGTTAAGGAAATTCTCATATGCATCTAATTTCACTATTTTAGGCATTCTCTCACTCCTGAATATTCCAGGCTCCTGGGGACAGGGATTATATAGACAAATAAAGTCCATAAACTAGATCAATATATAACTCTAACATTCCCTGTTCTTTTTTGCCAAAACCTTTATAAGGTAGACAATTGGACTGCTTTAAGAAACTAAGAGTTAAGTAGTTGTTTGGATAGAATGAACTCATTAAGGTTTAGGCGATTACAACTGCAAAAATATTCTCCCCCAAATTTCAACCTCTAAATATGCAAGAAAGCAACAAAAGTAGGTTTTTAGCAACAAAATTGTTGTATAATTACCATGCACTTGGTTGATTTCGGAGTTGGAGGATAGAATCTCATCTGCCAGTTTCTGTGCAGTAGGAAGAACTTCAGTGTGGTGTGCCGTGATTAAATATTGAATAAACTTTTGTAGCTGGTCTCTATTCATCTGGAAAAGGGTTTCGGAGATAGGAAGACGCAATTTGACTTGGTCTGGTTTACGGATCCTGTAGAGTGAGAGTGCTACCACATGAGCACAGTAGAATATGTCTTTGTTCCCACAGCCACATGTCACTGAAGTGATTTTGCATCGATCAAAACTGATTGCAACTTTGTAAGTCACTGCTGGTTCAGAAGTAGTAGCTGCCTCAGTTACTGTGCCACTGAGATGGAAGCCTAAGGAAACAAAGAAAGTATGTTTAGAGATTCTGTAGTAAGAAACTTGAAGATTTTCACTTTGCATTTCAATTAATCAATTCAAAAATTTTTGCGGAGTATCTCCTATCTTAGTGTAGGCTCTGCCATAATACAAAGGTCAATGAAACATAGGTATAGCTTGTAAGGAACATGATATCTAGAAAAAGAGTCCTTACCCTGGAGTCCACAAACCTCCTGAACTAATTATGAAAACTTTTGTTTGCACATATGTACTTTTTGCTGAGGATGAGGGATGGTTCAAAGCTTTCATTATAGTCTCAAAAAGGTTAACGACGAACCCCAAATAAGAAACTCTGAGGTAGATTTTAAGCTCTTTGGGGGGAAATACAAGTCTATAAATAACATGAGTACAATCTAGATTAAGGTGAGTGCTATGAAGGCAAAAGAAACCAAAAGAATGCCATGAAAAGGATAGGAGAAAGAACAAGGAGACTATGAACAACATTTCCTCCTCAAAACATACAATTCCAAAATGGTGGTCATGTGGAATACATAAAAGGCAAGAAAACTCATCAAATATGGAAAGCACAGCTTGGTGTAGTAAGATTAGCAGTGTTACACCTCTACTTACTAGCACATAGCACTGATAATTTTGAAATGTAAGGAGAGTAATTCAGTCATTCAAACCAAAGTTTAATGAGACCTTAAATATCACACTGCTAGGCCTAGGAATATCATTAACAGAAACAGGAGAAGAATATTAAATATTCGTAAAGCACCTATCATGTAGCAGGACTGTAACTGGTGCTTTTAATAATTTATCACAACATGATGAAGTTGGTATTATTTTCCTTCTTTTTTTATAATTAACATATAATGTATTATTTGTTTCAGGGGTACAGGTCTGTGATTCATCAGTCTTACACAATTCACAGCACTCACCATAGCACATACCCTCCCCAATGTCCATTACCCAGCCACCCTATCCCTCTCACCCCTCCCCTCCAGCAACCTTGTTTCCTGAGATTAAGAGTCTCTTATGGTTTGTCTCCCTCTCTGGTTTCATCTTGTTTCATTTTTCTCTCCCTTCCTCTATGATCCTCTGTCTTGTTTCTCAAATTCCTCATATCAGTGAGATCATATGATAATTATCTTTCTCTGATTGACTTTTCAAATTTTTATTAAAATCCTATTTAGTTAACATACAGTGCAATACAAGTTTCAGGAGCAGAATTTACAAACAACACCCAGTGCTCATCATAACAAGTGCCGTCCTTAATACCTACCACCCATCTAGCCCATCACCCACCCACCTCCCTCCATCAACCCTCACTTCGTTCTCTATCATTAAGAGTCTCTTATGGTGGGCGCCTGGGTGGCTCAGTGGGTTCAAGCCTCTGCCTTCGGCTCAGGTCATGATCTCAGCGTCCGGGGATGGAGGCCCGCATCAGGCTCCCTGCTCAGCGGGGAGCCTGCTTCCTCCTCTCTGCCTGCCTCTCTGCCTACTTGTGATCTCTCTCTCTCTCTAATAAATAAATAATCTTAAAAAAAAGTCTCATGGTTTGTTTCCTTCTTTTTCTCTTTTTTCTCCCCTTCCCATATGCTCATCTGTTTTGTTTCTTAAATTCCACATATGAATAAAATCATATGGTATTTGTCTTTCTCTGACTTAATTCACTTAGCATTATACACTCTAGCTCCATCCATGTAGTTGCAAATGAGAAGATTTCATTCTTTCTGATAGCTGAGTAATATTCCATCATATATATACATATATATATATATATCTTCCTTATCCATTCATCAGCCGATAGACATTTCGACTCTCTACACAGTTTGGCTATTGTTGATAATGCTGCAATAAACATTGGGGTGCATGTATGTACCACTCTGTATTTTTGTATCCTTTGGATAAATGCCACTAGGTATTTGTGTGCACTAGTGCACAACTGCTGAGTTGTACAGTAATTTTACTTTTAAATTTTTGAGGAACCACCATACTGTTTTCCAGAGTGGCTGCACCAGTTTGCATTTCCACCAACAGGGAAAGAGGGTTCCCCTTTCTTCCCAACCTCACCAACACCTGTTGTTTCTTGCATTAATTTAAGCCATTCTGACTGGTGTGAGGTGTTATCTTATTGCAGTTTTCATTTGTATCTCCCTGATGATGAGTAATGTTAAGCATTTTTTCATGTGTCTGTTAGCCATCTGTATGTCATCTTTGGAAAAATGTCTATTCATATCTTTTGCCCATTTCTTAACTGGATTATTTGTTTTCTGGATGTTGAGTTTGATAAGGTCTTCATAGATTTTGGATAATTAACCCTTTATCACATACATCATTTGCAAATATCTTCTCCCATTCTGTAGACTGCCTTTAAGTTTTATCGATTGCTTCCTTTGCTGTACAGAAGTTTTTTATCTTGATGAAATTCCAATAGCTCGTTTTTGCTTTTGTTCCCCTTACTTCCAGAGATGTGTCTAGTAAAAAACTGCTATAGCTGTGGTCAAAGAGGTTGCTGCCTATGTTCTCTTGGATTATGATAGCTTCCTGTCTCCCATTTGGGTCTTTCATCCATTTTGAATTAATTTCTGTGTATGGTGCAGGAAAGTGGTCCAGTTTCATTCTTCTGCATATTGCCGTTGTTTTCCCAGTACAATGTGAATTTTTCCATTGAATATTCTTTCCTACTTTGTTGAAGATTAATTACTATATAGTCGTGGGCCCATTTCTGAATTTTCTTTTTTGTTCCATTGATCTATGTGTCTGTCTTTGTGTCAGTACCATACTGTTTTGATGACTCCAGCTTTGTAATATCACTTGAAGTCTCAAATCACAATGCTTCCAGATTTGCTTTTCTTTTTCAGGATTGCTTAGCCATTCAGGGTCTTTTGTGGCTCCATACAAATTTTAGGATTGTTTGTTCTAGTTCTGTGAAAAACGTGGGTGGTATTTTGATAGGGATTGTATCAACTATGTGATTGCTTTGGGTGGTATGGACATTTTAACAAAATTTGTTCTTCTAATCCATGAGCAAGGAATGTCTTTCCATTTCTTTGTGTCATCTTCAGTTTCTTTCATAAGTGCTCTATAGTTTTCAGAGTACAGGTCTTTTACCTCTTTGGTTAGGTCTTTTCCTTGGTATCTTATTATTTTCCCCCAATTGTAAATGGGATTGTTTTCTTAACTTCTTTTTCTGCTGCTTCCTTATTGGTGTACACAAATGCAACAGATTTCTGTACACTGATTTTGTATCCTGCAACTCTACTGAATCTGTTTTATCAGTTCCAGAAGTTTTTGTGGGGAGTCTTTCAGATTTTCTATATAGACAGTATCATGTCATCTGCAAGTAGTGAATGTTTCACCTCCTCCTTACTGATTTGGATGCCTCTTATTTCTTTTTATTGTCTGATTGCTGTGGCTGGGACTTCCAGGATGATCTTGAATAGAAATGGTGAGAGTGAACATCCCTGTCTTGTTCTGGACCTTAGGGGAAAGGCTCTCGGTCTTCCCCACTGAGGGTGATGTTAGCTATAGGTTTTTCATATAGTGAGCTATTTATTATGTTGAGGTATGTTCCCTCTAAACTCACTCTGTTGGGGATATCATCATGAATGGATGTTGTACTTTGTCATATGCTTTTTCTGCATCTATTGAAATGATCATATGGTTTCTATTCTTTCTCTTGTTGATGTGATGTATCATGTTGATTGATTTGTGAATACTGAACCATCCTTGCAACCCTGGAGGAAATCCCGCTGGATTCTAGTGAATGATGTTTTTAATGTATTGTTGGATTTGGTTTGCTAGTATTTTGTTGAGGACTTCTGCATCTATATTCATCAGGAATATTGCCCTGTAGTTCTCTTTTCTTGTGGTATCTTTAACAGGTTTTGGTATCAGGATAATGCTGGCTTCACAGAATAAACTTGGAAGTTTTCCTTCCTTTTCTGTTTTTTGGAATAGCTTGAGAAGAAAAGGCATTAGTTCTTCTTTAAATGTTATGTTGTTGTTGTTCTTTAAAAAGATTTATTCATTTTGAGAGAGAGAGCAAGAGAGAGCAAGTGCGCTCATGAATGAGGGGGAGGGGCAGAGGGAGAAGGAGAAAAAGACTCCCTGATGAGCAGGAAGCCCAATGTTGGGCTTGATCCTAGGACCCTGGGATCATGACCTCAGCCGAAGGCAGAGGCTTAACCGACTGAGCTACCCAGGTGCCCCTTAAATGTTTGATAGGATTTGTCTGTGAAGCCATCTAGTCCTGGACTTTGGTTTGTTAGAGGAGTTTTTGGATTACTGATTCAATTTCTTTGCTTGTAATCAGTCTGTTCAAATTTTCTATTTCTTCCTGTTTCACTTCTGTTAGATTATATGTTTCTGGAATTTATCCATTTCTTCTAGGTTGTCCCATTTGTTGGCATGCAGTTTTTAATAATATTCTCTTATAATTTTATTTCTATGATGTGTGTTGTTACTTCTCCTCTCTCATTTGTGCTTTTATTTATTTGGGCCCTTTTCTTTTTATCTTGATAAGTCTGGCTAGAGGTTTGTCAATTTTATTAATTTTTTCCAAAGAACCAGCTCCTGGTTTCATTGATCTGTTCTATTGTGTTGTTTTTTTTTTTTACTGTTCTATATCATTTATCTGTTCTATATCATTTATTTCTGTTCTAACCTTTATTATTTCCTTTCTTTGGCTCATTTTAGGTTTCATTTGTTCTTTTTTTAGCTCCTTTCGATGCGAGGCTGGGTTCTAAATTTGAGCTTTTTCTTGCTTCTTGAGGTACACTGGTATTGCTATAAACTTCCCTCTGAGAACTGCTTTTGCTGCATCCCAAAGGTTTTGAACTGTGGTGTTTTCACTTTTGTTTCCATGTACTTTTTAATTTCTTCTTTTATTTTCTATTAAAAGAAGTTGACCTATTCCTTGTTCAGCAGCATGTTATTTGTGGTCTTTCCAATTTTTTTCTTGTGGTTGACTTGTAGTTTCATAGCTCTGTGGTGAGAAAAGATGCATGGTATTGACTTCGATCATTTTGAATTTGCTGCAGCTTGTTTTGTGGCCTAATATGTGATGTCTTGTGGAGGAAGTTCCAGGTGCACTTGAAAAGAATGTGTATTCTGCTGTCTGGGGCTGGGGTATTCTGAGTATTCTGTTAAATCCATCTGGTTCACTGAGCCATTCAAAGCCATTGTTTCTGTGTTGATTTTCTGTTTAGATGATCTGTCCATTGGTGTAAGTGGGGTGTTAAAGTCTACAACTGCCATGGTATTATTATCGATTAGTTCCTTTATGTTTGTTCTTAACTCTTTTCTGTATTTGGGTGCTCCCATGTTGGGTCCATAAATACTTACAACTGTTCTATCTTCTTGTTGGATTGTCTCCTTTATTAAGATACGGTGTCCTTCTTGACTCGTTACAGTCTTTGCTTTAAAGTCTATTTAGTCTGACAGAAGTATTGCCACTCTGGCTTTCTTTCGACATCCATTTGCATGACAGATATCTCTTCCATCTCCTCACTTTCAATTTGCAGCTGTTTTTAGGTCTAAAATGAGCCTCTTGTAGGCAGTCTATAGATGGGTCTTGTTTTTTCATCCATTCTGTCACCCTGTGTCTTTTGATTGGAGCACTTAGTCCATTTACATTCAGAGTAATTACTGATTGGGGTGCCTGGGTGGCTCAGTAGGTTAAGTGTCTGACTCTTGATCTCAGCTCAGGTCTTGATCTTTGGGTATGAGTTCAGGCCCTCCATTAGCCTAGCTTGGAGCCTACTTAAAAAAATAAAGCCATTAATGATAGATATGTATTCATTGCTATTTTGTTATTTGTTTTGTGGTTGTTCTAAAGATTTTCTCTGATTCTTTCTTGTCTTTCTCTTTCATGGTTTGGTTTTCTTCAGTGACATATTTGAATTTCTTTCTCTTTATTCTTTCCATATTTATTAGTGGTTTTTGATAAGTGGTTACCATACAGAGGTTGTATATAACCTCTTCTGCATATAACAGTCTATACTAAATTGATGGTCGTTTAAGTTTGAGGCCATTCTTTACTCTTCTCCGCACATTTTAGGTATATACTTCCTTTTCTTTTGTGAGTTCCTTGACTGATTTTTACAGAAATATTCATTTTTACTTCTTTTCCTACCCTCATACTGTCATTTGTGTTCTCTCCTTTCCACTCAAAGAGTTTCCCTTACTATTTCTTGCAGGGCTGCTTTAGAGGTCATGAGCTCCTTTAGTTTTTGTTTGTCTAGGAAACTCTTTATCTCTCCTTCCATTGTGAATGTCAGCCTTGCTGGATAGGGTATTCTTGGCTGCAAGTTTTTTCTATTCAGCACTTTGAATACATCATGCCACTCCTTTCTGGTTTGGAAAGTTTCTTTTGCAAAAAAAAATCTGCTGCTAGCTTTATGGGGTTTCTTTGTATGTAACAGTCTTCTTTTATCTTGCTGCTATTTATTTTATGTATTTATTATTTATTATTTATTTGTTTGTTTGTTTATTTTTAAAGATTTTATTTATTTTAGAGAGAGAGTGTATGAGAACAAGGGAATATGGGCCGGGAGTGGGGAAGAGCAGAGGGAGAGGGACAAGCAGATCCCATGTTGAGCATGGAGTCTGACACAGAGCTTGATCCCATGTCCCTGAGATCATGGCTTAGGTGAAGTCAAGAGTAAGATGCTTAACTGAGTGAGCTGCCCAGGCACCCCTATCTTGCTCTTAATATTTCTTATCACTATATTTTTCCAATTTCATTGTAATATGTCTTGGTGTAGATCTGCGTTTGTTGATTTTGATGGGAGTTCTCTGTGCCTGCTGTATCTGGAGATCTGTTTCCTTCCCCATGTAAGGAATGTTCAGCTCTTATTTTTTCAAATAAATTTTCTGCCACCTTTTCTCTCTTCTTCTAGGACTCCTAGAACAGGAATGTGTTTATGTTTGATGGAGTTACCAAGTTCCCTAAGCGTATTCTAGTTTTGCATAATTCTTTTTTCTCTCCTTCATCCAGCTTGCTTACTTTCCCTTACTCTGTCTTCTAGGTCATTAATTCATTCCTCTGCTTCTTCCAGCCTCCTGTTCATGACATTAAGTGTGTTTGTCTCTGCTATGTTATTTCTTATCTCTTTGTTAAGGTTTTCACTGATGTCTCCACTCCTTTCTCAAGTTTAGTATCTTTATGGTCATTACTGTATATTCTCTATCAGGAATGTTACTTTTATCTTTTTTCCTTAGATCCCTGTCCATGGCCTTGTCTTGTTCTTTCATTTGGAATAAATTTCTCTGTCTTTTCAGTTTGTCTAAGTCTCTGTGCCTGTTTCTATGTGTTAGGAACATCAGCTATGTCTCATGTTCTTGAAGGTAATGGCTGTACACAGAAGATGTCCTGTAGAGCCCTGCCAAGTAGTGTATCCTGTTCCCAGGCCCTGACTCTTCTGGGAGTGTCTCCAAGATAGCCTTCACGTTAGAACTAAGGAAAAGAACTGAGGATTTGAAAAGCAGCTCTTTTCCAGATCTATATCCACAGGACATAGACAGTAGAGTTATACAGAAGAGAGTATATTATACTGGGATTAGGCAGTCAGGATCTGTTATTAACTATGTAGTCTTGGGAGACTGACTTTACAAGTCTGAGCTTCAGGTTCCCTCCCAGTAAAGTGGAGATAATAATACTTGTCCTATCTCTCAAAAGTGGTTTATAAAACTGTAAATTGTCCTATACATTTATTATTCATGCTTTTATACAATTTTTTTTAATGAGTTTACATGTCAAGGGCATCAGAGAGAACTTCCCAATGGCTAAGTTTAAGAGTGGCTGAAAACCAGGTGCTAATGGGATGCCTGGGTGGCTCAGTTGGTTAAGCATCTGCCTTTCCCTCAGGTCATGATCTTAGGGTCCTGGGATCAAGTCCCACATTGGGCTCCTTGCTGAGCAAGGAGCCTGCTTCTGCCTCTGTCTGCTGTTCTCCCTGCTTGTGCTCACTCTCTTGCTCTCTCTCTCTGACAAATAAATAAAACCTTAAAAAAAGAAAAGAAAACCAGGTGCTAAGAAAGTACACTCTTAATTTCACTTAGGTTACTCAGAAGCATTTAGTACATTCATGAGAAATGACTTAAGTCCTAATGAAAAGAGGCCCCACAGAAGGGTAACTTTAAGATTTCAAATAATGATAGTGATGTCAATGTAGAAAGAGCTTAGGTTCTAAACTTCTGAATCTGGAAGGTGAATATAAACATTTCTACTTAATCAGTTCAATGCTTTGGGGCACGTGGCCTACAGCACAGTCTCTGAACCAAATCTCTCATTTCTTTCCTGCATGAAAATGAATAAGAATATTGGTGAGATTTGGGGCAGAAGCAATGGGTTATCTTATTAAGATGTAAGCCCCACTAGGGCAGGGCTTTATCTGTGTGTGTTTATCACTACAAAAACCAAAATCACTCTGACTATATGAAAAAGAGATTGGACCTCAGCTTCCAGGTTTTTAAAATGAGAGGCTGGTCTAAAAGACCGCCAAGGTTCATTCTAGCAAGAATATTAACTGATTTTATAGTGACTATCACTGAATTTGTTATTCTCTTTCCTAAACCAGGTTACTTTTGGGATTTAAAGAATGTGTAGTAATAGATAACCTTTATGAGCACCTCCCATGTGTTAGGCTCTGTTCCAAGTGCTTTATATGCCATTAGCTCCTTACATTTTCACAGTTCTTATGAAGCTGATAGTAGGTGTGATCTAAATTTTATGTGTCAATTTGATTAGGCTATAGGACCCCATCATTCATTCAAACACTAATCTGTGTGTTGCTGTGGAGGTAGTTTATAGATGTGATTAACATATGCAATCAGCTGACTTTAAAGGAAATTATCCTCAATAATGTGGGTAGATGTCCTCCAATCAGTTCAAAGCCCTTATGAGTTAAACTAAGGTTTCTCTCAGAAAGAAGAAATCTGCCTCAAAACTGCAGAATCAGATCCTGCCCAAGAATTTCCAGCCTGCCGGCCTGCCCTAAAGGTTTCACACTTGCCAGGTCCCATGACTGCACAGACCCATACCTTGAAATAAATCATACATACACACAGATACATATAAACATATGTGTGTGTATATACATATATCCTACTGATTCTGTTCTGGAAAACCCTGATTACTATTATTATCCCCATTTTATGTATGAGGAAAGAAGCACAGAAAGGTTAAGTAACTTGTTCAAGTTCATTCTGTTAGTAAGTGGCAAAGCCAAGAGTCACACCCAGGCAGTCTGACTCAAAAACCCTTACCTGGCTTATTAAAATTCTAAAATTTCAGTTTTTATAGCACCAGTAATGGTCTGAACCCTCTTTGTTAATCTGGAATTAGAGACAAATGTTGAGTATCAATTTTTTTTTGTATTTTTTGTATTTTTTTTGTATTTTATTTTTATTCTTTGCCCAAGGGGTACAGGTCTGTGAATCATCAGGCTTACATCTTTCACAGCATTTACCAAAGCACAAACCCTCCCCAATGTCCATAACCCATCCATCCTATCCCTACCCTCCCACCCGAGTATCAATTTAGATTCCACAGTAGGTCAAAGTTAACTGAGAAATTTTCTACAAAAATTTTTTTTAAAGATTTTTTTTTAAATTCATTTGACACAGAGAGAGAGATTACAAGTAGGCAGAGAGGCAGGCAGAGAGAGATAGGAGAGAGGAGGAAGCAGGCTCCCTGCTGAGCAGAGAGCCCGATGTGGGCCTCGATCCCAGGACCCTGGGATCATGACCTGAGCCGAAGGCAGCGGCTTTAACCCACTGAGCCACCCAGGCGCCCTACAAAATATTTTTTAAAAGCTAGTCAAACATGACTCTCTAGAGGCTTTAGTTAAGACCCATGATGCTCTTGAGAACATGTTTATTTGAACTTGGTAAAACTTTTGGTTCCACTGGCATAGGTCATGCTCCAGCCCTAGGCCCATTTGAAAGGCAGAAATCTGTGAGTGGCTCTGTGGAAGCTTCCTTGCTGTGAGTTCCTTTTTCCTTTCATATCTCTTAGGATGCAAACTGAAAGCCAGTTCCACTGTACTTTGTACTTCTTGCCTTATTGGTTTTTGTTTGTTGTTGTTTTTGTTTGTTTTGTTTATTTGTTTTAAAGATTTTTTATTTACTTGACAGAGAGAGACACAGCGAGAGAGAGAACACAAGCAGGGGGAGTGGGAGAGGGAGAAGCAGGCTCCCTGCTGAGTGAGATGCCCAATGAGGGGCTCGATCCCAGGACCCTGGGATCATGACCTAACCCAAGGCAGATGCTTAATGACTGAGCCACCCAGGCCCCCCCTTCTTGCCTTATTGTAACCTAGTAACATTTTTTAAACATTTAATTACTCCTGAGAATAAAGGATACTCCTGAGAATAAAGCTACATAGAATAGGTTCAATAGTCTTCCTCTCCCCTTGCAAACCTACCTACCATACACATGTCCATCAATTTGTTGATATGAGCAAACATGTAGAAGCCTCAAAATCTCTACTGAATCCAACATGTATTTACTGAATAGCCAGTGTATGCTCTGAGTTTTTACTTTTTAACTCTTTCATTTGGACATTTTCTTTCTTTCTTTTTTTTTAAGATTTTTTTTTATTTATTTGACACAGAGATAGAGATCATAAGTGGGCAGAGAGGCAAGCAGAGAGAGAGGAGGAAGCAGGCTCCCTGCCGAGCAGAGAGCCCGATGCGGGCCTCGATCCCAGGACCCTGAGATCATGACCTGAGCCGAAGGCAGAGGCTTTAACCCACTGAGCCACCCAGGCGCCCTCATTTGGACATTTTCAAACAAATAAGTAGAGAGAGTTTAATATAATGAGACCCCATGTTTCCGTCACTCGGCTTCAATAATTTTCAACAGAGACATACACTGGTTAATCATTACCGTTTCTCAACTCCTTCTCTATCTTCACCAATGGATTATACTGAAGTAAACCCCAGAAATATAATTTCATTGCTACAGACCTCTGTATACATTTCTAAAGAAAAAGAATTTAAAATTAATAGTAATTCCTCAAAATCAAATAACCAGTGTTCAGATTGCCACAAGTAGCTTTTTTTAAAAGCCCAAAACCAACCAACCAACAAAAACAGGAGATTTGTTAAATCAGGACACAAAGTCCAGCCATTACATTTGGTTGAATTGTCTCTTAAGCTACAAGTTCCTCTCCTGCACATCCCTCCCAACTGTTTACCAAAAATAGTAAGGTAGCTCTAGAGAAAGACTTGACCAGATTCAGGTTTTTTGGTAAAATTACTTCACAGATTGTGTTGCATATTTTCTAATACATCACATCACGAGATACATAATGCCTGATGATTTTTCTTTTTGTGCTTTTAGGATTGATTGGTGTGTTCAGGTGTTGTGAGCCTGATTCATCCATTATAAAGTTCCCTCTCGGGTGCCTGGGTGGCTCAGTGGGTTAAAGCCTCTGCCTTCGGCTCAGGTCATGATCTCAGGGCCCTGGGATCGAGGCCCACATCAGGCTCCCTGCTCAGCGGGGAGCCTGCTTCCTCCTCTCTGTCTGCCTGCCTCTCAGCCTACTTGTGATCTCTCTCTGTCAAATAAATAAATAAAATCTTTAAAAAATAAAAAATAAAGTTCCCTGTCATCTTTCTATCTAATAGTTTTAGTAGTTATTGATGGCCACTGCCTCAATCAATTATTTCATTAGAATGGCTTTATTTTCTTATTTCAAATTTGACTCTCTCACCTTCTCTGGCTCTTAACACCCTCATCTGTAAAATCAGGAAAGAAACATGTAAAGTGCCCAATTCAGCATCTGGAACATGGTGGGCTTTTAACAAAAAAGGTGACAGAAATGACAACCACAAAAATTGCTTAGAATTCATGGGAAAAAAAACTACTTTATAGAACATCATCTTTGTGATGATCCGTCAATCACATTTTCCTAAAATGCAAAAAGAAAATGCATATATTATGAAATCATACAGCTTATCAAATATTCAAATGTGCAAGAACTACTGGCTTTTAAAAACAGTCTCTTTTATCAATTATAGGTCTTGGAATAGATTAAGATAATGGATGGACTGGTGGGAGAAGGCATAGGCAGACACAGAGGAAACCAATCAATATATGTTTGTGGCTCCAGCAGGGCATAATGGTCCAAGTCCCAATATTTCCTTCCCTCATACAGCATATCTTTTTGATGCAAAGCAGTCAGGGATGGTAGGTGTGGTGGAGACCTAACTTTTCGAAGAAAAGAGTCCATCAGGCAGCTGTTCCCCTGGTGGCCCTATTACTTCATACAGAAGGAGAAACAAAACCAAAAAAACCTCAAGTGCTTTAACACAAGCAAGCCCTGAAAATGTACCAAATACTTTCAAGGAGTTCCTGTTTCATTTTGCAAGCATTACATCCCCACCTCAACCCATCCCTAAATCACAAAGTGAGCTTTGCCTTGAGAAAAGAGTGACTTCATTTCAACTTTCTGGTTCTATGGCTGAGATAGCTTCCCCACCTGGTCTTCACATTGTTTAGAAATTTAAAGGGCCACCTGGGTGGCTCAGTGGGTTAAAGCCTTCAGCTCAGGTCATGATCTCAGAGTCCTGGGATCGAGCCCTGCTGAGCAGGGAGCCTGCTTCCTCCTCTCTCTCTGCCTGCCTCTCTGCCTACTTGTGCTCTCTCTCTGTGTCAAAAAAATAAATAAAATCTTTAAGGAAAAAAAAAGAAATTTAAGAATAAAATTGTATCAGAGTCCCTTCTCCATTACAAATCAAAATGGCTCTGACATCTGTTTCTAGGAAAATCTCTGGCCTTCTATGAACACCTATGAAGTAAGCCCCTAGCAGCATGTTATCCTAATAGTCTGCCATGTTTTCCTTGCCTCCAACATGCTCCAATTGCCACTGAGGAAAGGGGCAAGACTCAAAAATTGTGCAGGAATGACCTCATAGTCTCCTAACACTAAGTTATTTGCAGGTGATCCTTGCTAGAGCTTGCCATACTTAAACATGCAGCAAGAGCTCTGAGAACCTCATGATTAGCCAGGAATTGTTAACAATCCATGAATGGCTCATGGATTAAAAGAGTTCTTATTCTCCTGCCTTCTAAACTAAATAATGACCCAGAGGAAATGGAAATGACTGAAACTGTTTACTTAGTAATTTTCTTTTTCCAGAATCAAGGCTAGAGAATTCACGGCATGGGCTGGACCCCAGCTTGGACTAATCAGAAAGTACCAAAGATCAGTTTTCCACTTGTAGAAAATATAAATAAAATTTCCCTTCCCCAAGTAAGAAAATCCTATGTTCTTCATGGCTTAGCTCAAATATCACCTTCATATGAAACTCTACCTGTTGCCCTAATGCTGAATTCAATCATATTAAATGAAGATGCTTTAACGTTTATGCCTATGGAGCTTATAATCTAGTTCACAAGAGAGAGATTTTACCCAGAATCAGATAATAAGAGATACTAATTTCACAGATGAATAACAGGCTCAGAGAAGTTATACAATTTGACCCTAATTCATTGAGTGACTACAGTCACGATAAAAGAAATTAAAATGACCATAAATTTATATTCTGGGGCTTTAAAAACTATAAAAAATAAATTTGTAAAGGACTCCTTTAAGTTAATATACCTCCTAAATACAGCCAAATTGCTTCTTTTGATCAAAAAAGAAAATAATTTTAATTATATTTTTGAGCACTTACCATGTGCTAGACACTAAGACCTCTTACAAACACTATTTCATTTAATTTTAATCACAATGTTATGTGTTTAGTACTATTATTATCTCCATTTTTTTGTAGGTAAAGAAACTGAAGCTTAGAGAAATTAATTAACTTGCCTAGGTTTACAAGCCAGTGAGTGGCAAAGCTAGGAATTGAACCTAGGTGGTTTGGCTTCAGAGTCTAAGCTCCTAAAAACCACATTTTATTTCTTTTAGAATGTTGCCCAAACATCAACCTCATTTTCCTAGTTTGGGAAAATCAGAGTAATGTTTGATATTGCTTCTTAATTTTTTTTTAACTAAGACACTACAAAATCATCCTAATTCAATTTTTATCTTTTGTTTACATATAGTCAGCTACTATGATAATTATCAGACTAACAGAAAAATGGAATCCTAATAGAGCCAAATTAGAGAATATGCAATATTTGGCTTCTCTGGTCAGATTTAATTTGATAACCTATAGCACATGTCTTTCCCTTGGACATTATAAGAAGTTCAAAGAACCCAAACACATAAAGATCTTAATCTCTCTCGCTCTCTTTTTAAAAAGTATCTTAAATCAAGGTCAATTCATCAATTCAGCTAATAATTATTTAACATCTATCATGTGTTAGGTACCAAGAATAAACCCATAAAAAGACCAAATAATCCCTGACTTTATGGCACTTATATTCTAGCCAGAAAGACAGATAGTAAACAATTAAGTCCATAGGTAATTATTTAATTCTAATTGTGGTAAGTGGTATGAAAGAGAAGTACAGGATGATAGGATAGCATAGAATATGAAGACCTGGGGCGCCTGGGTGGCTCAGTGGGTTAAGGCCTCCGCCTTCGGCTCAGGTCATGATCTCAGGGTCCTGGGATCGAGGCCCGCATCGGGCTCCCTGCTCAGTGGGGAGCCTGCTTTCTCCTCTCTCTGCCTGCCTCTCTGCCTACTTGTGATCTGATCTCTCTCTGTGTGTCAAATAAATAAATAAAATCTTTAAAAACAACAACAACAACAACAAAAAAGAATATGAAGACCTGACCTGGTTTAGTACAAGGGATTTCCTTAAGGAAAGAACATTTTGAGCAAAATTTTATAGAATAAATAAGAATTAATTAGATGAAAGGATGGGGAATGCCAGTAAAGAGTACTCCAGGTGGCAAAAAAAGCATATATGCAGAGATGCTGAGGCAGGAGGAAGAAAAAGGCTAGAAGTACTAAGGATGAGAGGAATATCGAATAGTCAAAGAACAGAAAAGTAGACTAGCAACTGGAGAGCCAACAGGAAGAGGTAAAGTGCATGTGTTGAGGCTGAGAGAAGCAGTCAGGAGTCATGGCTCTGCGATTCATCCTAACTCCTCCCTCTGGTCTATATCCAAGAGGTCCCTAAATTCTGTGGATTCTGCTTCCTGAATATCTCTCCATTCTAGGTCCTCCCCTCTAACTCCCCTAACACTGCCTGAGCTCAAGATCATAACAATCTCCTGCCTAAATTAACTAATCTTTCTGCCTCCATGTCTTATTACCTCTACCCATCTTCTACAACATGAGCAGAATGATCTTTCTAAAAAAGAAATAAAATCACCTCATTCCTAGTAAACTGTGACCTATTCATTTTATAGTCTTGCTACCTAAAAGAGAGTCTGGCATAGAACATTTATAAAAATGTTTGCTGAAACGAATTGCTTAAAATCTTTCCAATGAGTTCCAAATCATTCCTAATTGATTACAGGATAAAGTTCAAACTTTTTATGAAGTGGCTCTTTCTATCTCTTCAGACTTGCTCCCTATCACCTCTTAACTCAAACTATTTGCACATTATTGACTATGCTCTGTTTTATTAGCCGTTATGCCTTTGTATATCAAGTTCCCCATACCATGTGTGACCTTCTCACCTTCTCTTCCTTAATTCTCCACTCAAATGATACCTATTTCCACGAAGTCTTCACTGATCCCTGATCTCTTTGGAGAATTAAGTGTTTCTTCTTGAGCTCTCGTTTTTAAATCAGTGATAACTCTCTTATAGCACTTGACATCAGTGTAATTAATAGATTGTATATTTGTCTTTTCCTTTTAGATTGTAAACTCCTTGAAAGCAGGTGTTATGTCTTTTTCATCTTTATATTTTCATCTGAGGCACAAGGAGGGTACACACATGGCACACACATAGCATACTATTAAGGCTTAGTGTTTGTCGATATGCGAATGAATAAATGAACACTAAAATGAATCTTGATTTACATATTCATACCCATGATTACCAGAGAATTAAGCATGTTTATAAGATTATAAAAGCATGCCCATAAACTTATAAATTATAAAATGATAAAGTTCCTGATTTTATGATTAAAATGAAACCAGACAAGAATTAAACAATTTTACTGGGATGCTGAGCACAGTAACAATAATTTTTACAAAATGCTAAAAATAGTAAAGCACCAAGATTATTTTCCATAATTCATATTTATACCTCAAATGGAAAGCTGTTTTGCTTCTGCCAAATTTTAATCCAAAATATAAAATATGAGCAGTTTTATTAGCTAACAATTACTGGATACTTACTGTGTTTCAGACAGTGTTCTAATTACTTTCTATGTATTAACCAAATCCTCAAAACAACCCTAGAAGATAGGTTCATTTATTATCCTCTTTGCAGATAAGGAAACTGAGTCTCAGAGAGGTAAAGAAACTTGTCTAAGTCCACACAGCCTGTAAGAGGTAGGGTTGGGATTTGAACACAGGTAGTCTGGCTTTAGAGCCTGTGCTTTTAACTACTATACTACATCAAATATGACTATGCAGTTTAAATTATATATACAAAACTTTATAAAAGTAATTAGCAAGTACAATTTTACAAAGATACACTAATGACAGGTCAGTAAACTCTGATGTTTGCTTAGTTTCCTGGGCAATTTTTCAATGCAACTAAAACTGACAAGTGGTCTGTGATGCTTTCACAGTTGGAATGAAGATGGACTCATGAACTCATCTGTACAAGACAAAGTTTCTGCACAGCGAGTGAATTATCTGCTGAGAGTTCTAAAGGAAAGCACTTCTCAGTACAGCCCTCTGACACCACTCAAAGTCTTTGTGTTTCTGAGTGCAAGAAAAGCTCTAGTAAAGCCTGGGCAATTAAAACCACTTTGCTCATTGCTCTTTTGATTCACCAGACCCGTGAGCAGGTGCTAATGCATGAAAATGAATGTAGTTTCAGCCAATGGCAGAGAAAAGGAGACTTGTGGTTTACAAGAAGAATAATTTTTCTTATAGTCAATTTGAGTGTGTATATATAAAGTAGGTAGCTCCTTTGAATGAGAATACTTTCCTCTTGAATAATTTGGTTTTGATGAAATTGTATAGTGTAAATTAGACCTTCTCACTTAATTCCTGTCTCCTGGATGGCCATAGCAATATATCAGCAGCCACTCTTTCTCCTTTCTGTGACCTAACAAAACAGTAGCCACAAGAAGGCTTAAAACAATGGAAGTCACATCCTCAAAATAACTAATTTCCTTTCCAGAAAGCCTTATTCAAAAGCCGGATAACTACTGCCTAACCAAGAGCACTGGAATGGCTTTGTGGATTCATATTATGATATAAAGAGCTCAGGAATCTGGGTACTTGGGTTCTAATTCCAGTATTCCTCAATTCCTCTTTGCCTCAGTTTCTTAATTATGCAAATGGACATAATAATACTTAAATGCCTATCAGACTCATGTGAAACTAATTTGTAAAGAACACATTTCCCAGAGATACCATTCAATAGCAATCCAAACTGGCCAGGGCCAGGGCCTATGTAAGTTCACAAGAAGCAGATGGTACCCACATACTGGGTGAGGGTGTGAGAGACTGCAAAGTGAGGAGCAGTATTGTTATTCAGGAATACAAATGATGATGCCCCATTACTCTGAGAGCTACTTGGTTTGTTTGCATTAGAGAGGTCAGTCTAAGCTTCTTGGAGCAGCTGGGGGGCCCTTCTTGTGGCCATCTGCTCCCCTCCCAGACTCCACTGGCAAATCAAGAGGTTTTCCTTGTATTGACCTCTGAAGAGCAGCCATGGGCCCTTCTCAGCACCAGCTTCAGCAGGCAATGGTCTCTGCTCTCCATCTGTCCCAGCAACTACAGTAAAGAGTAATGAGGCTTCCCAAACCCAAGCGTTCATTCACTTACAGAGATACTCTTGTATTACCTAGTTTTCCAGTACTCTTTTACTTGGATCTCTATAAGGGGATTAAATATATATTTTAGATGATTGAGTTATTTTTCTTCTGTTATTTTAGAAACACTTTCTGTAGAAAAAATAAAATGGCAAGAATCTGTCTGGAAAATTCACTTAAAAATCTAACATGCATAAAATATAATCAATTTAAAAGTAGTACTTTCATTTCCGCCTGAACCATTCTCTGGAGTCTAAGACTTAGAGCACAGGTTGTCTTGTACATTGATAGATAACCAGTCTATTCAAAACGGCAGATCTGATGCCTGCTCCTCAGTTCAGAGATTTGAACACAGACTGGGGAAAAAAAATACCACACTCCTTAAACAGTCGTTTTCAGAAACAATGTGCATACATACAAGGTACACATGTTGCCAAAATGGATGTTATAGGCTAATAACTACTACCATTATTTATTTGAACAGAGAAAAGGGCAACATGTAATTGTAGGGGCACCTGGGTGGCTTAGTCATTGAGCGTCTGCCTTCAGCTGGGTCATGATCCCAGGATCCTGGGATGGAGCCCTGCATAGGGCTGCCTACTCAGTGAAAAGCCTGCTTCTCCCTCTCCCACTCCCCCTACTTGTATTCCCTCTCTTGCTATGTCTCTCTCTGTCAAATAAATAAATAAGA
This sequence comes from Ailurus styani, assembly GCA_002007465.1. Classification (NCBI taxonomy): domain Eukaryota; kingdom Metazoa; phylum Chordata; class Mammalia; order Carnivora; family Ailuridae; genus Ailurus; species Ailurus styani. Next base: position 3,345,683 of record LNAC01000063.1, on the reverse strand, counting down.
TCTAAAAAATAAAAAAAAACATTAAAATATCACCCAGATACCTTTTTCGTAGAAAAAAAAAAAAGATTTCCTGGCTACTTCTCCAAGACTGTGTACACTGAATCAAGTCAGCAGACTGTATTGAAGGTATACTTCAATGAGTTAATATATATATTAGTGTCTGCATACCATGTTATTAGGGTTCTGACTATAACTGTAGCTAGCTCCCTCATTCCAATATCTAAAGACACCTCATTTAAAGCAAAGTCTAACCTCAAATGGGCCAAGGAAAAATGCTAAGTATCAAATGAACTGTAATCAAATTCTTTTAGCAATCAAAAGACTCATTTTCAGGCGATCTTAATCCTCATCTTTTCTTAACTCCATGACATTTTATTTCCAACATGGCCTTTTTAGTATGGAGATAAATGCATATCCCACATAACATTCTTTATTTAAAGGTTTCATACACTAGTAAGAACGTCCATTCCTAACATTTACAGCATTTTGGACAAGGCCTCATATTACCCTCTAGCTTTATTCTTTTGTTCCATCTTGCAACTTGACCTGTGTGGGGCAGCAAGAATGTCAAAACAAATTCAGTTAGGACAATGCTTTTCATTTTGTTTAGAAATTGGAGCAAAACCATTTTTCCACATTCTAAGTAACCTGATTCCACACAAACACCAATCAAACAGAAGACATTCTCATTATGTCTTCACTCAGGGTTCTAAATGCATTCACATCATCCCCTGGATCTGAGTAGCAGTTCTTCATAGGAAAAATCTCTAGGGTCAGCAACTCTTCTGATTCAAAATTACATTCTTACTGTATAATCCCATTAATTGGCCAGCAATCCTTGTGCGCACTGTTCTTATATGGCTTTTAACTCCTTTGCTCCTCTAACCTCAAAGGCAGGGGATAAATACGCTAAATAGAATATTTCTCCCCTTGTATACTTTGTCTTTGGAAAGACTCCCTGAAAATCTTTAGAATATTTAAACTGAATTATGCATTTATGGATTCTCATGCTGTGTGATATAATTTATTTTTCTCTTCTTTAAACTGACTTAAATTTATGTATAAAACAAAATAGTCATCATCTGAGCCAAAGCTCAGTTTATTACGGCCTGGTCTCAGAATTTACAGCAGACTAGAACTCAGAAGGTATATATGCCAAGGAAAGACCTGGTATAAAGAAGAGAAAGGTAGACGTGTGCCTGAAGAGCTAAGAAGAGTTCAGATTATAAGGAAACAGATAAAGAGTTTTAATTCTTTTCTGAAAACAAGAAAGAACCATTAACATATTATTTTAAGTAAGGCAATATTATGATTAGATCTATATTTTAGAAAGAGCATTCTGGTAGAAATGTGGAGAATGGGTTGAACGAGAGAGGCCAGAACAGAAGCAGAGAGATTAGTTAGAGACTGTTAAAGTTATTTAAAAGAGAGAAATGATGGTGGGAACTAGGATAGTTTCAAGTACTTTCAAAGAATACCTTTTGCTGGTAACACACACACACACACACACACACACACACACACACACACACACCCTCTAAAAATCTTCTAGATTCCAGAACTATGTTTCCAACTACTTGCTGGACATCTCCTAAGGAAGTCATTTAAACTTAACATATTCCAAACTGAACTCATCAACCTTCCCCTAAAAATTATGCTCCTCCTGATTTCCCAGACCTAATTAAGGAAAACATCCTGGTCATTCAATGTTGAACCTTGCCTCCCATATACGAAGTTTACAAGTTCTCTAAAAATGGTTCTATAATCTATTTATTCACTCAGCAAAGTAAGCAATCAAATAACACCTTTTGAACAATGTGCTAATATTGAGCAGTGAAGATATATAAAGACACAGCCCTTGAGTATTTTATAATCTGAAGAGAAAGACGGACATGTAAACAGGTAGTTATGATATATGAGAGGCAAAGAGCTCCTATGATAGAACTGAGTAAAACTGATAGAAAAATAGCAAAGAGGGGCATCTGGGTGGCTCATTTGGTTAAGGGTCTGCCTTCAGCTCAGGTCATGATCCCAGGGTCCTGGGCATTGGGCTCCTTACTCAGCAGGAAGTCTGCTTCTCCCTCTCCCTGCCCACCCCCACCCCCACTTGTGCTGTCTCTCACTATCTCTCTCTCTTAAATAAATTCTTTAAAGAGTAATAAAAATAAAATAAAATATTAAAAAAAGAATAATAGCAAAGAGAATAGCAAATACAATTTGCATGCCATGTCCTATTTCATTCTTACCACTGCTCTTTAGTTCAGGATCTCATTCCTACTTATCTAGATTACTACCTCCAGTGGTCTGTAAGCCAGTCTCTTTCCATCAAACTAACCAACACTCAGGTAAAAGTAGAAGTAGCTAGAGTATAATGAAGAATACATTATGCTTTAAATCAAAATAGGTAAGTCTGGGTCCTGACACTCATTAGCTGGGTTATCTTAGGCAAGCCCAAATCAAAGAGCTAATCTTTACATACACAATCATTGTCTTTAATGATATCAATCTGTTTACTTATATTCTTTTGTGTCTATTTACTGGATTACAATGAGGCTTAAATATACTGAAAGTGCAACATGCAGTACAGCTGGTTAAAAAAAGCTGCACTTGTGTGCCTGGGTGGCTCAGTCGGTTAAGTGTATGACTCTTGATCTCAGCTCAGCTCAGGTCTCAATTTCAGGGTCCCGAGTTCAAGCCCCATGTTGGGATCCAAACTGGGCTTGAAGCCTTCCTAAAGAAAAANTTCCAAAAAAAAAAAAAAAAAAAAAAAAAGCTGGAGCAACATCCTAGAAGGAGAATTCCAGATACCAAAATCTCAAATACAGAAATCACAGGCTTTGGCCCATACTAGGTGTCCACCAATATTGGTACCCAGAGGAATAATTTAAGTAAAAGATTTTATGAGGACAATTTAAAACTAGTTAAGTAAATTCTGCAATACAGAAAATTAAATGTTCATATAAAACCTCTTGGTTTAGAGTAACTAATGGTAAAATTCAGTCTGTAATCATGATAAAACCTACCAAATAGAAAAACAAGGGGAGGGCGCCTGGGTGGCTCAGTGGGTTAAAGCCGCTGCCTTCGGCTCAGGTCATGATCCCAGGGTCCTGGGATAGAGGCCCACATCGGGCTCTCTGCTCAGCAGGGAGCCTGCTTCCTCCTCTCTCCTCTCTCTCTGCCTGCCTCTCTGCCTACTTGTAATCTCTCTCTCTCTGTCAAATGAATAAATAAAATCTTTAAAAAAAAAAAAAAAAGAAAAACAAGGGGATTTCCTTAATCTGATAAAGGTTATCTATAAAAACTTATAGCAAACATCAAACTAAATGCTAAAACTTTGTTGTTGGTGGTAATTCTTTTTAAAGATAGTTGAATAAGAAAAGGATGCCACTGTCACCTTTTTATCTGACTTTCTAATGGAGGTCCAAATCAGTACAAAAGACAAGGAAAAGAAAATGAGGATTAGAAAGGAAAAAAAATTATAATGCCCATTATTTATAGAGGATATGATTATGGAGTTAGAAAATCCAGAAGAATCTACAGATAAATTATTAAAATCAGTGAATTTAGCAAGGTTGCTAGATAACAATATATAAAAAGCAGCTATATTTTAATAGACCAGCAGGTAGAAAATACAATTTAAAAATGACTGCCTAATTTGTTGGCATATAATTGTTCATAATACTCATTATAGTTGTATTTCTGCAGGTCGGTTGTAATCTCTTTCATTCATGATTTTATGTGGGTCCTTTTTCTTTTCTTTTTGATAAGTCTGGCTAGGGGTTTATCGATCTTGTTATTTTTTTTGAAGAACCAGCTCCTAGTTTCGTTGATCTGTTCTACTGCTTTTTTGACTTCTATTTCATTGATTTTTGCTCTAATCTTAATTATTGCCCTTCTTCTGCTGGCTTTTTGGCTTTGTTGTTCTTTTTCCAGCTCCTTTAGGTGTAAGGTTGTGTCCCCATCTTGAAACCACCTTTGCTGCATCTCAAAGGTTTTAAATTGTCTTATTTTATTTTTATTTGCTTCCATGTATTTTTTAAGTTCTTATTTAATTTCCTGGTTGACTCATTCATTCTTTTGTAGGAGGTTCTTTAACCTCCATGCACTTGTGGTCCTTCCAAATTTTTTCTTGTGGCTGACTTTAAGTTTCACAGCATTGTGGTCTGAAACTATGCATGGTATGATCTCAGTCTTTTTATACCAGTTGAGCCCTGATATGTGACCTAGTATGTGGTCTATTGGAGAATGTTCCACGTGAACTTGAAAAGAATGTGTACTCTACTACTTTAGGATGAAATGCTCTGAATATATCTTTCAAGTCCATCCAGTGTGTCATTCAAAGACCTTGTTTACTTGTTGATCTTCTGGCTTAGATGATGTCCACTGCTGTGAGTGGGGTGTTAAAGTCCCCTACTATTATTATATTATTATCTATGAGTTTATTTAAGTTTGTTACTAATTGATTTATATATTTGGCTGCTCTCAAGTTAGGGGCATAAATATAATTTTCATAACTTCTTGGGTAGGCCCTTAAGTCCCTGTTATTATGATGGAGTGTCCTTCATCTTTTATTACCATCTTTGGTTTAAAATCCTGTAAATCCTGTTTAATACAAGGATGGCTACCCCAGCTTTTTTTTTTTTTTTTTTGCCCCAGGGGTACAGGTCTGTGAATCACCAGGCTTACACCTTTCACAGCACTCACCATAGCACAAACCCTCCCCAATGTCCATAACCCATCCACCCTATCCCTACCCTCCCAAACCCCAGTAACCCTGTTTGTTTCACGAGATTAAGAGTCTCTTATGGTTTGTCTCCTTCCCAATCCCATCTTGTTTCACTTTTTCCCTCTCTACCCTCAACGAACCCTGTCCTGCCCCTCAAATTCCTCATATCAGAGAGATCACATGATAAATGTCTTTCTCTGGTTGACTTATTTCGCCTAGCATAATACCCTCTGGTTCCATCCACGTCATTGCAAACGGCAAGATTTTGTTTCTTTTGATGTCCATCACATGATAAATCGCTCTCCACCCCCTCACTTTCAACTTGGAAGTGTCTTTGGGTCTAAAATGAGTCTCTTGTAAGCAGCATATCAATGGGTCTTGTTTGTTTGTTTTTTAATCCATTCTGATACCCCGTGTCTTTTGATTGGAGTATTTAGTCCATTTACATTGAGAGTAATTATTGAAAGATATGAATTTAGTGCCATTTTATTACCTATAAAAATCTCTGTTTCTATAAATAGTCTCTGTTCCTTTCTAGTCTTTGTTACTTTTGGTCTCTCTTTCCACTCAAAGGGTCCTCTTTAATATTTCTTGCAGGGATCGTTTAGTTTCTGTTTCTGTTTGTCTTGGAAATGCTTTATCTCTCCTAATCTGAATGACAGCCTTGCTGGATTAAGTATTCTTGGTTGAATATTTTTTCCCTTTAGCACACTGAATATATCATGCCAGTTCCTTTTGACCTGCCAGGTCTCTGTGGACAGGTCTGTTGCCTGCCTTATGTGTCTACCCTTATAAGTTAAGGACCTTTTCTCACAGGCTACTTTCAGATATCTATCTATCTATTTACTTATTTTTAAGATTGAGCCCCCCTCCCCCCACTGAGCCTGCAGGGCTCAGGTCATGATCTGAAAGCAGATGCTTAACCAACTAGGCCACCCAGACACCCCCAGGATTCTCTCTTTATCTTTGCATTTTGCAACTTTCACTATGATATATCTTGGTGTTGACCTGTTTTTATTGCTTTTGAGGGGAATTCCCTGTGCCTCTTGCACTTGAATGCCTGTTTCCTTCCCTAGATTAGGGAAGGTCTCAGCTATAATTTATTTAATTAAACCTTCTGTCTCTTTTCCCCGCTCTTCCTCTTTTGGGACTCCTATGATACAGAGATTATTTAGCTTATGGAGTTGCTGAGTTCCCTAAGTCTGCCTTGTGATCTAATAGTTTTCTTTCCCTCTTCTTTTCAGATTCATTATTTTCCATAATTTTATCTTCTATATTACCTCTCCTCTTCTCTGCTTTTTCAACCCTCATAGAGATTATATTCAGTCTGTTCTGCAACTCTCGGTTATAGAATTTTTTATTTCATCCTGACCCTGACTAGTTTTTAGGTCTTTTATCTCTGTAGCAAGGGTTTCTCTGCTGTCTTCTATACTTTCTTCAAGTCCACCTAGTCATCTTATAACTATTGACCTAAATTCTTGTTTAGAATTCTATATAATTCTATTGCTTATATCTGCTTTGAGCAAGCTCCTGGCTGTGATATCTTCCTGACCTTTCCGTTGGGGAGAAAACCTAACCAAAGAGGTAAAATATCTGTACTCTGAAAACTATAAAATCCTTATGAAAGAAATTCAGGAAGACACAAAGAAATGGAAGAACATTCCTTGTTCATGGAATATTGTCAATACTATAGTACCCAAATATTGTTAATACTATATTACCCAAAGCATTCTACAGATTTAATGCAATCCCTATCAAAGTAAAACCAGCATTTTTCACAGAACTGATACAAACAATTCTAAAATTTGTATGGAACCAGAAAGACCCCAAATAGCCAAAGTAGTGTTGAAAAAGAAAACTAAAGCTGGACGCATCACAATTCCGGACTTCTAGCTGTATTACAAAGCTGTAATCATCAAGACAGTATGGTACTGGCATAAGAACAGACACATAGATCAATGGAACAGAATATAGAACCCAGAAATGGCCCCCAACCCTGTGGTCAACTAATCTTTGACAAAGCAGGAAAGAATATCCAACGGAAAAAAAAAAAAAAGACAGTCTCTTCAACAAATAATGTAAGGAGAACTGGATAGCAACCTGCAGGAGAATGAAACTGGAATGAAACTTACTCCATACACAAAAGTAAGCTGAAAATGGATGAAAGACCTAAATGTGAGACAGGAAACCATCAAAATCCTAGAGGCAAACACAGGCAGCAGCCTCTTTGACCTCAGCCACAGCAACTTCTTGCTAGACACGTCTCCAGGGGCAAGGGAAACAAAAGCAAAAATGAACTATTGGGACTTCATCAAGATAAAAACTTCTGCACAGCGAAGCAAGCAATCAACAAAACTAAAAGGCAATTGTGGAATGGAAGAAGATATTTGCAAATGACATATCGGATAAAGGGCTAATATCCAAAATCTATAAAGAACTTACCAAACTCAAGACCCAAAACATAAATAACCCAGTTAAGAAATGGATAGAAGGGTGCCTGGGTGGCTCAGTGGGTTAAAGCCTCTGCCTTCGGCTCAGGTCATGATCTCAGGGTCCTGAGATCGAGGCCCGCATCAGGCTCTCTGCTCAGCAGGGAGCCTGCTTCCTCCTCTCTCTCTGCCTACTTGTAATCTCTCTCTGTCAAATAAATAAATAAAATCTTAAAAAAAAAAAAAGAAAAGAAATGGACAGAAGACATGAGCAGACATTTCTCCAAAGAAGACATACAAATGGCTAATAGACACATGCAAAAATGATCAACATCATTCATCACCAGGGAAATACAAATCAAATCTATGATGAGATACCACCTCACACTTGTCAGAATGGCTAAAGTTAACACAGAATAAATAAATAAATAAATAAATAAATAAATAAATAAATAAATAAAATTAACAACATGAAACAACAGATGTTGGTAAAGATGCACAGAAAGGGGGCTGTTGGTGGAAATGCAAGCTCATGCAGCCACTCTGGAAAACAGTATGGAGGTTCCTCAAAAAGTTAAAAAGAGAACTACCCTATGACCGAGCAAATGGCACTAATAGGTACTTATCAAAAGGATACAAAAATACTGATTCAAAGGGGAACACACACCCTAATGTTTATAGCAGCAATGTCCACAATAGCCAAACTATGGAAAGAGCCAGATGTCCATCAACGGATGAATGGATAAAGAAAATGTGGTGTATATACACACACACACACACACACACACACACACACACACACACACTGGAATACTACTCAACCATCAAAAAGAATGAAATCTTGCCATTGCAGTTACTTGGATGGAACTAGAGGGTATCAGGCTAAGTGAAATAAGTCAGTCAGAGAAAGAAATACCAGATGATTTCACTCATACGTGGAATTTCAGAAACAAAACTGATATACAGGGAGGGAAGGAAAAATAAATTGGATAAAAACAGAGAAGAAGACAAACCATGAGAGACTCTTAACTATGGAGTACAAACTGAGGGTTGCAGGAGGGGAAGTACCAACTTCCCCTGGAGGGGGATGCAGTAACGGAGTGGTGGGCAATAAGGAGGGCATTTGACGTAATGAGCACTGAATGTTAAATGCAACTGATGAGGGCGCCTCGGTGGCTCAGTTGTTAAGCGTCTGCCTTCAGATCAGGTCATGATCCCAGGATCCTGGTATCGAGCCCCACATTGGGCTCCCTGCTCAGCAGGAAGCCTGCTTCTCCCTCTCCCACTCCCCCTACTTCTATTCCCTCTCTCGCTGTCTCTCTTTCTGTGTCAAATAAATAAAATCTTTAAAAACAAATGCCACTGATAAAACACTACATTTGACCCCAAAATTAATAATACACTAGTACTATTAGTGTAACACTAATAGTGTTAACTCACTTGAATTTAAATAAAACCAAAAAATTTAAAATAATAATTAACCCACACTACCTAATTTTTTTTAATGAGGAAAAAAAAATCTGAATGTACTTCACAAAGGAATATATACAACTGATTAATGAACACATGAAAAAGTGCTCAACATCATTCATCATAATAGAAATGTAAATTAAAACCATAATGAGATACCATTACATATGTACTAAAATGGCTAACATTAAAAAGAATGATACCACAAAATGTTGCCCAAAAAGTGGAGCAACCAGAACTTTCATATACTGCTAGTGAGATCCCATTAATAAGCTGATGAATTCCAAAATTATATAATCATTTACATATAGGTACACTTTGACACAAAAATTCCACCCCTATGTATTTAGCTGAGAGAAATGAAAAAAAAAAAAAGCCCAAACTATTATAAAGAATATTTATAGCAGCTTTAGTCACAATAGCAAAAAAATTGGAAAAACACAAATATTATTCAAAGAAGAGTGGACAAATTGTGGTATATTTATATAATCAAATACTACTTATGCATTAAAAAGGAATGAACTACAGGACAAATTCTGTTCGGAGGCATCTTTGAGCTCACCAAGTAGACACCATGAGCAAAGCTCACCCTCCTGAGTTGAAAAAAATTCATGGACAAGAAATTATCATGGTGCCACCAAATTAAATGGTGGCAGACATGTCCAAGGAATATTGCAGGGGTTCGATCCATTTATGAATCTTGTGATAGATGAATATGTAGAGATGGCAACTCGTGGGCAACAGAACAATATTGGAATGGTGGTAATACGAGGAAATAATACCATGTTAGAAGCCTTGGAACGAGTATAAACAATAGATGTGTTCATCAGAAATCAACTGCTTCCACATGTCCCTTCTCCATAGTACTTGTTCTACTACAATATAAAAATCAGGTTGTATGCATTTTCATATTGAACTTTTTTATTAAATAAACTTTTATAATAGAAAAAAAAGAAATGAACTACTGATACACATGATAATACAATTAATCTCATAACCATAAAACCCAACATAGATATATACTTTATATAATCTCACTTATATGATATCTAGAATAGGAAAACTACTCTAAGTTGGAAAATATTAAAAGAGTGGTTACCTCTTAGCAGGTTGGGGACTGCCACAAGAAGCCACTTAAAATAAATTTTTGGAGACATGAAAATGTTCTATATCATGTAACTATGGATTACGCTACAGTATTACAACATTTAACAACATAGATGAATGTCATAAATGTTGAATAACATAAGTCAGATAAAAAGTATAGTTAGTTCATGATTATATTTATATAAAGTTAAGAAACATGCAACTTTAAGTTATAGTATTTAGAGATATATACTTAGGTGGAACAAAAAAAAAAGCAAGAAACTGATTACCATCAAATCAGGGCAGTGATTATATTTGTAAGGAGGGCAGACACAGTGATTGTGATGCAGCATGAATAAGTGTTAAAGGGTGTTGGCAATAGTCTATTTCTTGTTCTGGAGGTGGTTAAATGAGTGGTTTGCTTTGTAATAAAACACTGAGTTATACAAAATAAAACTATGGTAAAACAGCATGTTTTAACTAAAAAGAGGACAGACGCTAATTTTCCAAGTTTCCCTATTATAACTTCATTTGCAATTTGTAAAATTGCAAATTATTATTTATTTATAAGAAGTCTAGTACATGTAGATGTGTACAATAATGTATGATAAATGATAAATAATATAATCATAATTTATATTAGAAACACAGGGAAAGTTAACTTTATTTTTTTAAGATTTTATTTATTTATTTATTTATTTATTTTAGAGAGGTGGGGAAGGGGGAAGGGGAGACAAAGAGTGACGAGTAGACTCTATGCTGAGCATGGAACCTGACCTGGGACTGGGTCTCATGACCCTGAGATCATGGCCTTAGCTGAAACCAAGAGTTGGATGCTCAACCAACTGAGCCACCCAGGCACCCCAGGAAAATTAACTTTAAAAGTAATATGAAGATCATTTTGAAGACAGGAAGAAAAAGTAGTTTAGAAGTCTTCACTAAAAGTGGCATTTGACTTAAACTACTTAAACAAAAAAGGGAATGTCATCTCACTTAACCAGGAAGTTCAAGTGGGTGACTCCAAATTTAAGCATGGCTGGATGCAGTGATTCAAGTAATGTTATGGAAAATCTGTCTTGACTTTGCTTTCACGATAGCAAAGATGAGTCATTCCTACCAACATAAAAACATGATGTAATTTCCCCTATGTTTAAAAACAAAAGCACTAAAACAATAAAACAAAACAAAACCCCAAAATAAATAAAAACAAAAGCACCTCCTATTAACTTCACTTTTCTTGCCCCATCATCCCATTTCTTTGTGCCCTTTAGAGCAAGACTAGAGTTGTTCATAGTTTCTCATGTGTTTCCTTCCATTTTTTATGAACCCATTCCAATCAGGTGCCCCTACCTTTCCAGGGAAGAAAATATCATCCAAGTTACCAATGACCTCCATATTGCTAAATTCAATCAGCATTTCTCAGTCCTTATCTTACATTTGACACAATTAACAACTCCTGCATCTTTGATACTATCTTCATTGGCTTCCAGGACAACACACTGTCTTGGTTTTCATTTTATCTTATTGGACACCCCCTTTTTAGTTTTCTTTGCTGGTTCCTCTTCCTCTTCCCATTTCTCAAGGTCAGAATGCCCCAGGGCTCAGTCCTTGATCCTTTTCTCTACTTAACTCCTTTGTTATTTCAATTGGTGCCTTTGCTTTAAATAACATCTTTATGCCAATGAATCTCAAATTTATATCTTAGATAAAGATCTCTCTTCCAAAAACCAGACTCATACATCCAACTCTCTATTTGGAGGTTTACATAAACACTTGGAGGTTTGTTTTTTTTTTTTTAAGATTTTTTAAATTTATTTACTTGGCAAAGAGAGAGATCACAAGTAAGCAGAGAGGCAGGCAGAGAGAGGAGGAAGCTCAGCGGGGAGCCCGATGCGGGTCTCAGAGTCCCAGGACTCTGAGATCATGACCTGAGCTGAAGGCAGAGGTTTTAACCCACTGAGCCACCCAGGCGCCCCTAACGCTTGGAGGTCTTGATAAACATCTCAAACTGAACAAGCCCAAAACCTGTCTCACCTGTAGCCTTCCCCATCTCAATTGATGACAAACTTCATCCTTTCAATTGCTCAGACCCAAAACCATGCATATCCTATATCCAATCCATCAGGATTATACTTGCCCTACTTATAAAATACTTCCAAAGCAATTTCTGAACATTTCCACTATTTCAACTCTGGTCCAAGCCTGGATTATTTCACTAGCTTCCTAACAGGTGTACTTGCTCTACCTTTCTACTTCTTCTTCAATCTATTCTCCACACAGCAGTCGGAGTGGGCTTTTAACAATCTGTCAGATCCTGACACTCCTCTACTCAGATACTTCTAGTGGTTTCCCATTTCATTCAAAGCTGAGATTCTTACAACGGCCTAAATATGCTATGAACTGGCTCCCACTTAACTCCTCTGACTTCTTTTTCTTATTACTCTGCCCCTTACAGTTTTTGCTGCTCTTCATATGTACTAGGCACAGTCCAACCATAAAGCCTCTGGTCTAGCTGTTCCTTCCAAATAATATGCCTGGTACATCCTTCCCTCCTTTAAGTCAGTCTTCTCAGATGTTACCGTCTCAGTAAGGTCTACCCCGTTAAATACTGAATCACCCCATTAAATACTGAAACTGTTCTATCTCCCTGCTGCCATTCCTACATTCAAAATTCCTTCAAAACCTGTTCTCTCATTCCCTTTTTCAATAACACTTACTAACACATTATATAATAGATTTGCTTATGTTTATCATTGCTTTCTTTTGCTACGGTAAAAGCTCAGCAATCTTTGCTTTGTTCATTGATGTATCTCATGTGCCTAGAATGCCTGGCATTCAGTTAGTACTTATTAAATGTGAAATGATTGCTATTGTTTACTTTAGGCTCCTAGAACCCTTATTTATGACTAATATCACCAGTCAAAAGCACACGCATCTGATTGAATCCCGAATCAATCGTCCTAGTGAAGAGGTCGAGTATTGAGTCAGCCAGGCCTCTCATATACCTTCATGTGGAGTTAAGAAGAGTGATCAAACCTATTTGAACCACATGAAATGATTTCCTCACAAGAACAAAGGACAGCATTACCAAAAGAGGTAAGGGAAAGTATGCTGGACAGGCAAAACAGCACAACTGGAGGAAAGTACAGAGTAGTAGTTAAGGGTGGTTAAGGGACAGACTCTGGAATCAGGAAGCCTAAATTGTATTCGAACCATGCTACTTGCTAGCTATGAGACCCTAAGCAAATTATTTATGCTTCTGTTGCTTCAAATTCTTCACTTGTAAAACAGGGATAAGTAACAACTGCCTCATAGAGTTGTAATAAGTATTAAAATAGTTTTAATGTGTATAAAAACACTTAGAGGAGGGCCTGGCATATAGTAACCATTACAGAAATGTTAGCTATTGTTGTCGTTTCTGTTATTATTATTAATTGAGGCAAAGTATCCCTCATTATAGCCATTGTATCACACCACTTAATGCTTGGTGAGACACAACAAAGAATAAGAACTGCAGGGTGCTTGCTTAATTCATCATCTTATCAAGGAGGTTTGCTTAATCATCTATACATCCACTAAATGCTTATGCTGTCCCTGGCACCTGGCCAGTTCAGCCTTTAAGGAGGGCAGGTCTACTGTGGGGGGACACTTAGCAAATAAAAGCAATCAAGAGTTATAGGTGCTATTTTAGTTCCATTCTTCCTACAATCTCTCATCTTTTATTCTAAGACCCAATTTAGATACTAAGCCCTTAAAAGTCAGAGATGTCTTCTACTTTAAATCATTATTAAGCATTCTCTAAAATGTTTAAGTAAGCTCTATACCCAATGTGGGGCTTGAACTCACGACCCCAAGACCTCACGACCGACTGAGCCAGCCAGGCACCCCAAGCATTCTCTAAATTTTTAATAATCATCATAATTCTATGTCTAGTAGCAGCTCTTGACCCTGAGCCTTGATGCCATAGTACAATAAAGTATCTCATTTCTGTAGCAGTGGATGACTATTTGGCCAATTCAGTTTTTGGCTTATGATCAATTGCTACACTGACTTTTTATTTACTTTAAGTTGTCTTCTACATAACCTGTGGAACTTACCATGATCAACTCTGAGGTACAAGGAGAGGTCTAGGAGTCTTGAAATTATAAGACGACGATGGATAAACCTCATAATATTTCACTTAGACATGGATCACTATATCACCATTTGAAATATCAGACTAAATGAATGAAATAGTTGGTTGCCTTTTATTTGATTACCTTTAAAGATAAAAAGTTCCCTGTCTTTGGAGATAAGAAAATACGACCACGTATTTTATTAATTTTAATCATTCATTTGCATGCAACATCCCATGGAAAGTATTAAAAATATAGTAATGAGTAAGGTATAATCCCTAACACTGATCTCAGTGTCTAATAGTTGAAGGGGATACACTATGAAGATTTTTGAACCATATGATAAGGTTCATTTTTTCATTCATTCATTATTTAAATTACAATATTGACTGCCTAATCTGTGCCAGGCACCACGGGAATATAACTGTAAAGAAGACAGAAACAATGTCTACTCTTACGGAGCATAAAAGTTAGTAGTAGCAGTGATGTTGATGGAGTTGGTAGAGACAACTTCAAATATTTCTTCTAAATATGGCGTTCTTTTATTTCCCCACAAATCAAGGTATGAAATATGACATGTCAAGCTAGAGACTAAACTGATGGCTGTGACCCACAACTACAGGTTGGGAAGAGGTTAGGAAGTATATAAAAAAGGAAAGAGGGGAGAAAGGCAAGGCAGAAATAAAAGAAGGGGACTAATATAATAAACACTTGCACTGTTATTTTTCTTTTCATCTTACAAATAAAATACTTGAAGTTTATAGAGATTAAAGAACTTTCCTGGGGTCACACAGTAAAGAGCAGAGCCAGAATGTGAACTTAGAAGTCTGGGGAAAACAGGCTAGAGGGAGCTTTGGATGATAGATGGCCGTTCAGAAGTGGAATGAAATTCAACCCTTGTTAAAGAACTGGCATGCTGCCCATCAAATATATTCTACCCTAGGTCTCAATTCTTGTTCTTGCTCTATTCTTGTTCAGCCAGATTTACACTACCTTAAGACCAGCCTCAATTTAGCTTCCTCGTATCTGTGACCAAAATTTACTAATCTTTCCCCACCTTCAGCTAACAATTGCTTTGAATAGGATAAAAAAAAATCAGAATACTTAATTTAATTTAAAAAAATTAATGACCATATCCAAGTCCCCCAAATTGGTTGTTTTGCTGAAAACCATTATTCTGGGCGCCTGGGTGGCTCAGTGGGTTAAAACCTCTGCTTTCAGCTCAGGTCATGATCTCAGGGTCCTAGGATCGAGGCCCTCATCGGGCTCCCTGCTCGGCGGGGAGCCTGCTTCCTCCTCTCTCTCTCTGACTGCCTCTCTGCCTACTTGTGATCTGATCTCTCTGTGTGTCAAATAAAAAATTAAAAAAAATTATTCTAAGTTTCAAGAATGTGGTGCTTGTCAAAATTCATATTTCTGAGCTCCATTCCACATACAGTCTTTTGGCCAACAGCCTATAATTTGCATTTTAAATAAGCCTCCTATCAGGTGGTTCTAATACAAAGTAAAATATACCAAACACTGGGACTCTAAAGGAATGATTATAAAACCATGTTATCATCTGATCTATCCAGTATTTTCTGAGGAAGCTATGTATCTTAATGGGACAACTCATCCTTACAATAGGGATAAAATGAAGCACTTGATAAGGTAAAAAAATAGTAAGAGCTCCCTTATATTGAAGTGGACACCTTTTATACCTTTTTTCTTACAACAACTTTATGGTAATTAGTGTTATTTTTCACATTGATAAACTTGAGGTTCAGAAAAGTTAACTTTTTAAAAAGATTTTATTTATTTGACAGAGAGAGTGCACAAAAGCAGGGGGAGTGGCAGAGGGAGAAGCAGGCTCCCCACTGAGAAGGGAGCCTGACGTGGGGCTCGAACCCAGCACCCTGGGATCACCACCTGAGCCAAAGGCAGGTGCCCAACTGACTGAGCCACCCAGGCACCCCGAGAAGTTAAATCCTTAACTTCACTTAGGAAGTGATTTTCCTACATAATTCATTAGTAGTAGAGCTTGGATCAAACCTGGCATAACTTTTCAAAATTCTCCATAGGCATCCCTTCTTTCAGAACCCTGAAAACCATAACCCTGTGCTTTCCCCACAACCCTGTGCCTCTAACCAAGCACACAACAGATACAGTGGGAGGGAACAATTAAAAAGGCAAGAGAGAGAGAGGGGTAATAGCTAAAAAAGCATGATTATTAAAATTTTAAGATTTCAGAGGAAAAGTTAAGATATGGGTATGGAAGTGGGTGGCTGAAGTGGAATGAATTAGAGGTGAAAGTGGGTGTTGTCTAAAACATCTAAGAAGACCAAGGATAGTGATGAATGTCGTAGTAGGCAAAACAATGCGCCCCTCCCACAACGTCCATCCTTGAAACCTTGAATCCTTGAAACCTGTAAATATGCCTCCCATGGTACACAAGGGACTATGTAATTAAATTAAGGACTTGGAAATGTGGAGATTACCCAGGTGGGCCCAATGTAATCACAAAGATCCTTCAAAGTAAAGAGTGAAGCAGATGAGAATAAAGAGCGACACGTGACTATGGAAGAAATGTCAGAGTGATGCAAAGCTGCTGGTTCCAAAGATGGAGGAGGTAAGCTGTGAGGCAAGGAGTATCAGCAGCCTCTACGAGCTGAACGAGGTAAGAACAGAGATTCTCCTCTAGTGCTTCCAGAAAGGAATGCAGCCCTGTTGATGTATTGATTTTAGCCAATGAGACGTCTGTGATTTTTTTATTATTATTATGTTCAATTAGCCAGCATATTGTACCTCATTAGTTTTTGATGTAGTGATCAATGATTCATTAGTTGCATATAACATCCAGTGCTCATCACCACACATGCCCTCCTTAATACCCATCACCCCATTACCCTATCTGCCCACCCCCCTCCCTTCTGTAACCCTCAGTTTGGTTCCTAAAGTCCAGAATCTCTCATGGTTTGTTTCTCTCTCTGACTTCTTCCCATTCAGTTTTCCCTCCCTTCCCCTGTAGTCTTCTGCTCCACTCCTTATGTTCCACATGAGTGAAACCATACAACTGTCTTTCTCTGCTTGACTTACTTCACTTAGCATAATCCCTTCCAGCTCCATCCATGTCGATGCAAATGGTGGGTATTCGTTCTCTCTGATGGCTAATATTCCACTGTACATATGAACAACATCTTCTTTATCCATTCCTTTTAAACAGTTTTTTTTTAAAGATTTTATTTATTCATTTGACACAGAGAGAGAGATTACAAGTAGGCAGAAAGGCAGGAGAGAGAGAGGAGAGAGGAGGAAGCAGGCTTCCTGCTGAGCAGAGAGCCCGATGTGGGCCTGGATCCCAGGACGCTGAGATCATGACCTGAGCCGAAGGCAGCGGCTTTAACCCACTGAGCCACCCAGGCGCCCCTATCCATTCCTTTTAAAGGACATCTTGGCTCCTTCAGTCTCATAAAATTCTCTATTTATCAGTACTTTTTGACATTTTAATTACTGTATTTCTTGGTGTGGACCTCCTTCGGTTGATTTTGTTAGGGGTTCTCTGTAAGTCTTGGATCTGGATTTCTGTTTCCTTCCCCAGATTGGGTAAGTTTTCAGCTATTATTTCTTCAAATATATTTTCAGCTCCCTTTCCTCTCTCTTCTGAGATCCCTACAATGTAAATGTTACTATGCTTGATGGTGTCACTAGGAGGGGACCTGGAGCTCAGGCCTGGCTGGAAGGGGTGTGTCCACAGGAGAACTCGGGCTGGGGCATGCTGTTAGTAAGTTGGGGTGGTTCCTGCAGGTGTCTGTGTGTCGAGGCTGGGGGGCCAGAGAGGGAAGTGGTGACTTCCAGTTATTCTATTCCTGGAGAAGTCGCCCAAAGATCCCTGCCCCTCCAGCACCCACTGTGCAATTAGTAAACAAATCCCTTGTGTATACCCCAAGTTTTCTTCAAACTGCTGCTTCTGTGTTATACTGCCATGGGGCTGCTGAGCTGACACTTTAAGGACAGGGACTGTTTCTTCTGGTCATCTCTGCTCTCCCATGAGACTGCCTGTGTTTAAAGTTCTAGGTCTTAAGCACCACTGAGTATAAGAACTTTTGAAATTCAACCCCTCTGGTTTTCAAAGCCAAATGTTTCCGAGATTGATCTTCCCCAGGCAGACTCCCCGGTGTGAGAGTCTGTTTCCCTCCCTTCTCTGTGCCTGCAGTGGCCCTCCTTCCTGCTACAGTCCCACAGGTCCATTTAGTTCCCTACCACATCTCAACCCTTCCTACCCTCTTTGATGTGGCCTCTTCTCTACATTTAGCTGTGGAAAGTTTGTTTTGTCAGTCCTTTGGTCATTTTCTGTGTTATTTACACTGATGGGGCTGCTATTTAGTTGTATCTGAGGGATGAGGTGAGCTTAGGGTCCTCTTACTCCACCATCTTCCCTGGAACTCAGTCTTATAGTAGTTCTATTTTTAGTTCTTTGAGGACCCAGCCTCAATACTGTTTTCCACAGTGCCTGTACCAATTTACATCCCCACCAACAGTGCACAAGAGTTCCTTTTCTCCACATCTTTACCAACACTTATTTCTTCTTTCTTTTCTTCCTTCCTTCCTTCCTTCCTTCCTTCCTCCCTCCCTCCCTCCCTCCCTCTCTCTCTCTCTCTCTCTCTCTCTCTCTCTTTCTTTCTTTCTCTTTCTTTTCTGAGAGAGAGAGAGAGCATGGACAAGTCAGGGGTTGGGGGACCAGACGGAGAGGGAGAAAGAGAGAATCTTAAACAGGCTCCATGCCTAGCATGGGTCTCATGACCCCTGAGATCATGACCTGACTCGAAACCAGGAGTCAGACACTTAACTGACTAAGCCACCCAGGTACCCCTTTGTTTTTTATCAAGAAAAGATGCAGGATTTTTAAAAATGCTTTACTTGCATCTTTAAATTTTATTAATATGAATTACATTTATTAATTTTTGAATGTTAAACTTGCATTCCTGAGTGAGAACAATCTCACTTGGTTGTGAGTCATTATCCTTCTCATATATTGTTGGGTTTGTTAAAATATTGTTCATAATTTTTGTGTCTTTGGTTATGGGGGATATTGGTCTGTAGTTTTCTTATGATGCTTTGGTTTTCAAAGCAGTGTAATGCTGGCCTCATAAAATGCACTGGAAACTATTCCTTCCTTTTCAAATTTTTCGAAGTGTTCGTGTAGAGTTAGTATTCTTTCTTCCTTAAATGTTTTCTGAAATTCACCAGTGAAGCCATCTGAGCCTGGTATTCTTTAGTAGAATGATTTTTAACTACAAATTCAATTTCTTTATTATGGCTTCTTTAGCATTTACCACCTCCTATATTCTTGCTTATTATCTATCTACCCCCAGTAGAATATGTGTATATGAGTATAAAGTTGTTTTGTCTTTTTTTTTTTTTTAAGAAAATCTGTTTTGTTCTCTGCTCTATTCGTAGCACTTAGTGCATGGTAGCATGGCATACAGTAAGTGCTCAATATACTGATGAATTAAATTATAAATGGGTATAAATATGTGACACTTGATCATGTTTTCTAATGTCTTTCAAATGCCCATCCATTCCCATATAGAAATGTCATCTCATAAATTATTCTTTTGTTTTACACATTGTTAGGATATATTTATTTTTTAGACATTATATAATGAGTAGGTTATATTATGAGCTTCTGTGAATTTCATTATAGGAGAGTGAAGGGAGCCTTATAAAATATTTGTTTAAAAGAGGCATATTAGGAGAGCCTAATTTTCCCTCTCACACTCCCGCTGCTTGTATTCCCTCTCTCGCTCTCTCTCTCTGCAAAAAAATAAATAAAACCTTTTAAAAATAAAAAATAAAAGGGGCATATTAGATCTGATAGATTGAGAATAAATGACGTAGTCACATCAGTTAGTGAGAGAAATATACAAGGGGCAGTAGCTCACTGCTCTGGAAGTCCTCTGAAAGAGTTGCTCTTCCTGGAATTCTAAAAATATCCATCTACAAATATCTGCAGGTATTCTAGGACAGGAGAAGTTAAGGAGAGGAAGAAGTAATAACGGCCATCAGTACCTTAAATGTATGTTATAGGGTATCCAAGAGAATTCAAACCTTGTTTTCGGGAGGTCAGTCAAGGGTGGTGTTAATTATGGAAAAGTTTCACAACAACAGTAGAGAAATATTCAAAAGCCACTAGACATCCTTGAAAGTAAAGATATAGATGGAGTGTTGGCACTCGAGGACTGGGATTTCCCTTGACTGGCATCATCTACACGCCCTAGGTACACAGGAAAAGACTCAAGTAATCAAAAACCTGTTTCTCGGGGTGCCTGCGTGGCTCAGTTGTTAAACGTCTGCCTTCGGCTCAGGTCATGATCCCAGGGTGCAGGGATCAAGCCCCACATCGGGCTCCCTGCTCAGCAGGAAGCCTGCTTCTCTCTCTCCTGTTCCCCCTACTTGTGTTCCCTCTCTCACTATCTCTATCAAATAAATAAGTAAAATCTTAAAAAAAAAAAAAAACAGAAAACTGTTTCTCTATGCTATCTTGGATGCAATGAGGAGAAATCCCAGAATTATGAAAGTTCAGAGGATCAGAAGGAAAATTTATAATGATAAAAAGAATCAATACAATAGAAAGATATAAAAATAAAAAATATAGATGCATCTAATAATAGTACTCTAAAGTATATGAAGCCAAAGTTGATAGAACTGAAAAGATAAAGGCAAATTAATGTTAGAGATTTCCATGCTCTTTTATCAGTAACAGATAGAACAAGAATGTATATATAGTTCTCTCTTTTCAACTGATGGCTTGTTTGTATTCCATGTCTTCTTTTTTTGTAGTCAAACATATTAATCCTATATCATTGTGTTCAATGAACTTCTCTATACCATAACTATGAGTTTTATTTCTTCCATGACATAGAAAATTAAAAATAAGGAACTAGTTTCAATTCCTCAGATTTTTCTCCAAGAGCACATAGGAGATATAATTAGCACATGACACTTGAGCTGTTCTTACAGTAATCAGGTTTTTCATTAAATTCATGTATTGCTGACATACAATGTTATATTAATTTTAAGTATAAAACATAGTGATTCAACAATTATATATATTACACTATGCACATCATTATAAGTATAGTTGCCATCTGTCACTGTATGTTATTACAATATTACTAACTATATTCCCTATGCTGTACTTTTCATTCCCGTGACTTATTTGTTTTATAATTGGAATTTTGTACCTTTTAATCCCATTCACCTATTTTGCCTTTCCTCCCACCTTCTCTCCCCTCTGGCAACCACCAGTTTGTTCTCTGTAGTTATGAGTCTATTTCTATTTTTTGTTTGTTCATTTGTTTTTTAGATTCTACATATAAGTGAAATCATATGGTATTTGTCTTTCTCCATCTGACTTATTTCTTTTAGTATATTATCCTTTAGGTCCAGCCATGTTGTTGTAAACGGCAAGATTTCATTCTTTTTTATGGTTGAATAATGTTCCGTTACATATGTGTATGTATACATATATATATATATATATATATATATATATACATACACACACACACATTTTCTTTATCCATTCATCTTTCTATAGATACTTAAGTTGCTTCCATAACTTGGCTATTATAAATAATGTTACAATTAACATAAAGGTGTATGTACTTTTTTTAATTAGTGTATTAGTGTTTTGTTTTCTTTGTGTAAATAGCCAGTAGTAGTATTACTGAACTGTATAGTATTTCAATTTTTAATTTTTTGAGAAACTTCCATACTGTTCTCTATAGTGGCTACACCAATTTACATTCCCACCAACAGAGGACAAGTATTCCCCACGTCCTTGACAACCTTGTTATTTCTTGTCCTTCTGTTAACAACCATTCTGGCAGGTGTGAGGTGGTATCTCATTGTGGTTTTGATTTGCATTTCCCTGATGATAAGGGATGTTGAACATCTTTCCATGTGTCTATTGGCTATCTGTACGTCTTCTTTGGAATAATGTCTATTCAGATCCTTTGTCCATTTTTATTTTTTTATTTTTTTATTTTTTTAAAGATTTTATTTATTTATTTGACAGAGAGAGAGAGATTACAAGTAGGCAGACAGGCAGGCAGAGAGAGAGGGGCTTTAACTCACTGAGCCACCCAGGCGCCCCTTTTGTCCACTCGATCCCAGGACCCTGAGATCATGACCTGAGCCGAAGGCAGAGGCTTTAACTCACTGAGCCACCCAGGCGCCCCTTTTGTCCATTTTTAAATCAGATTGAGTTTTTGTTTGTTTTTGCTATTGAGTTGTACGAATTCTTTATATATTTTGGATATTAACCATTACCTGATAGAAGATTTGCAAATATTTTCTCCCATTTAGTAAGCTGTCTTTTCATTTTGTTGATGGTTTCTTTTACTATTCAGAGACTTTAGATGGGAGTCCCACTTATTTATATTTGTTTTTGTTGCCTTTACTTTTGGTGTCAAATCCAAAAAATTATCACCGAGACTGATGTCAAAACCTTACCACCTATGTTTTCTTCAAGGAGTTTTACAATTTCAGGTCTTATGTTCATGTCTTTAATGTCATGAGTTAATTTTTTTTTAATTTTATTTTTATTATTTGCCCAAGGGGTACAGGTCTGTGAATCATCAGGCTTACATCTTTCACAGCATTCACCAAAGCACAAACCCTCCCCAATGTCCATAACCCATCCACCCTATCCCTACCCTCCCACCCCCCAGTAACCCTCAGTTTGTTTTATGAGATTAGAAGTCTCTTATGGTTTGTCTCCTTCCCCATCCCATCTTGTTTCATTATTTTTCCCTCCCTACCCCCCACAACCCCCCACCCTGCCCCTCAAGTTCCTCATATCAGAGAGATCATATGATAAGTTAATTTTTGTGTATAGTATCAGATAGTGGTCTAAGTGGTCAAATAAGGAAAACATGGTTATCTTTTTAGTATCCTTCTGCTCCCCTTAAACACAGACTAGCTCATTTCTATCTTTGTTCCTTTGATCATACTAAAAAAATCATTGTCTTCGTCTATCCATTTTGATGAGTTCAAATTCCATTAATTCTAAGGTATCTTTTTTGATGATATCAAATTATACTGATTTCTCCCTTTGCTAACTTCTCTGACATTTATTATCTGTATTACATAATTTATTAATCACATTGTCTTATTTATTAATCATATTCACACCTGGCAGTAATGAGGCAGCTACCTTCCTACCACTGCCACAGCAGTGTCAGAAGAAGCCTGCTAAAACAAAAGACTTTAATAAAATGCAAAGTCTTAAAACATAACACTTCAAATGTCCAGGTTTCAACTGAAAATTACTCATCATACCAAGAACCAAGAAAATCTCAATTTGAATGAAAAAAAAGTCAACCATTACACACCAACACCAAAATAAGCGATACTAAAGTTACTTGACAATCTAAAAGAAACCAACATAAAAATGCTTCAGTGAGCAATTACAAACATCCTTGAAGCAAATTTTTAAAATAAAAACGCTCAGGAAAGAAATAGAAGACATAGAGTAGAACTGAGCAGAAATTTTTGAACTAGAAAATACAAAACTGAAATGGAAAAACTCTATTGATGGACTTAACAGCAGAATAAAGGGGACAGAGAAAACAGAAAACCTAAAGACAGAATAATAGAAATTACCCAAACTGACAAAGAGAAATCAAAACAAAACAAAAAATCCTAACACACCAAACAGCCTCAGGGAACTGTTGGACTGTAACAAAAAAATCTAACATCATTGGGGCCCAACAGAGACAGAAAAGTGGGTAAGGCCAGAAGAAATAATGTCTGAAAATGTCCTAAATTTGACAAAAGACATAAATCTACATTCAAGAAGCTAAACAAACTCCAAACAACAATATACCCTAAGAAATCCTAACAAGGGCACCTGGGTGGCTCAGTGGGTTAAAGCCTCTGCTTTCGGCTCAGGTCATGATCTCAGGGTCCTGGGATCGAGGCCTGCATCGGGCTCTCTGCTCAGCGGGGAGCCTGCTTCCTCCTCTCCCTGTCTCTCTGCCTGCCTCTCTGCCTACTTGTAATCTCTCTCTGTGTGTGAAATAAATAAATAAAATCTTTAAAAAAAAAAAAAAAAGAAATCCTAACAAGATACACCAAAGTTCTAAAAAAAAAAAAAAAAACTTAGAAGAAGCAAGAAAAACAACACCTTATCTGTAGGTGGGGGAACTCAAAAACAGCAGATTTATCATCAAAAATCATGGAGGTCAGAAGAAAGTGGCACATTTTTCCATTGTTGAAGAAAACTTGTTCTATTTTTTCTATTAGTTCTATTGTTAAACCCAGACTTCTACACACAGTAAAGATATCCTTCAGGAATGAAGGAGAAATGAAGGAGAATGAAGGACAATGTCCAATGAAGCAAAACCAAAAGAAATCTGTTGCCAGCATACTTACTTTTAAATACCTAAAGGAAGTTCTCTAAATACAAAGAAAATGACAACAGGAGGAATCTTGGAACGCTAAAAAAAAGGCAATAAGCAAAAATATGGGTAAGCAAAAGGCTTTCCTTCTTCCGTTGAATTTTCTAAGTTAGGTCTGCTGCTTAAAGAAAAAAAATTATGAGGTACTTGGGTGATTCAGTTGGTTAAGTATGTCTACCTTTGGCTCATGTCATGATCTCAGCATCCTGGGATCGAGCCCCACAATAGGCACTATGCTCAATGGGGAGTTGCTTTTCTCCTCTCACCCTCCCTCTGTGTTTTGTCTCTATCTCTCAAATAAATAAGTAAAATCTTTAAAAAGAAAGAAAGAAAGTAAATAAATAAAAAGAAAGAAATTATAACACTGATGTGGTTCTACATGTATAGAGGGAATATTTAAGATAATTTATAATATAAATGGGGAAAGTAAGAAATGTAAAGATTTCCACATTTCACTTTAAGTGATAAAATGTCAACATCGTAAACTATGATAAGTTATTATTTATAATACAAAACCTAGAGCAATTACTATTAAACTATACAAAGAGAGACACTCAAAAACACCATAAATAATAAATGAATTCTAAAAAATGTTCAATGGTCAGAAAAACAGAAATAGAAAACAGTAAGAAAAAAAATAAAGTGAAAGAATGAAGTCATAACATACCAATAATTACATTAAATATAACTTATCTAAATACGTTAATTAAAAGACAGAAACAGGTAGCGTATATTTTTTTAAAAAAACATGACCCAAGTATACCCTGTATAGAAGGAACTCATAACAAACAACTAGGTTGACTGTAAAAGGATGGAAAAAGATATAACATGCAAATGCTAATCAAAAGAAAGCAGGAGTAGCTATATTAGTATATTAGACTTCATAACAAAAAAAATTATCAGAACCAAAGAGTGATATTACCTAATGATAAAGGGGTAAATCCATCCATAACATATAGCAATCCTTCATTTGAATGAACCAAACAACCTGATGCAAAATATGTAAAGCAAATCCTGACTGAACAGACAGAACAAATAGACAAATCCACATTTACAGTCAACACTCCTCTCTCAGGAACTAATAGAACTAGAAAGAAAATAAACAAGAACCTT
This sequence comes from Ailurus styani, assembly GCA_002007465.1. Taxonomy (NCBI): domain Eukaryota; kingdom Metazoa; phylum Chordata; class Mammalia; order Carnivora; family Ailuridae; genus Ailurus; species Ailurus styani. Next base: position 3,320,299 of record LNAC01000063.1, on the reverse strand, counting down.
AAAAAACACAGTAACGCCATCAATCAATAGAATGTAATCAACATTTATAAAATACTCTACCCAAAAATAGCAGAATAAACTTTTGCTTCAAGTGCCCATGAAACATATGCCAAAATAGAAAATATCTAGGCCATAAAGCAAATTTAAAATAATTGCTACAGTTCTATGTACAGTTCTATGTTCTATGACTGCAATGGAATAAATAACTGGAAATCAAATAGAAAAATAACAGGAAAATCACCCAACACTTAGAAACTAAACAACATATTTCTAAATAATCTGGGGCGCCTGGGTGGCTCAGTGGGTTAAAGCCTCTGCTTTCGGCTCAGGTCATGATCTCAGGGTCCTGGGATCGAGGCCCGCATCGGGCTCCCTGCTCAGCGGGGAGCCTGCTTCCCCCCCCCCTGCCTGCCTCTCTGCCTCCTTGTGATCTCTCTCCCTCTGTGAAATAAATAAATAAAATCTTTAAAAAAAAAAAAAAAAGATTTTAAAAAAAATAAATAAATAATCTGTGAGTCAAAAAGGAAATCTCAAGGGAAATTTATAAATACACCAAACTAAATAAAAATGAAAATACAACAGGGATGCCTGGGTGCCTCGGTCAGTTGAGCATCTGACTCCTGGTTTTGGCTCAGGTCACGATTTTAGGGTTGTGAGTCAAGTTAGGCTCTGTGTTGGGCCTGGGGTGTGCTTATGATTCTCTTTCTCACCCTCTGTCTCGCTCCACCTGCTCTCTCACTTGCTCTCTAAAATAAATAAATAAATAAAATACTTTAAAAAATGAAAATATGACATATAGAAATTTTTGATATGCAGTGAAAACAATGCTGACAAATTTACAGCATGAAATGTTTACATTGTTTTAAAAGAGGAAAAATCTCAAGTTAATAACATAAGTTTCCATCTCAAGAATCTAGAAAACATAGAGCAAAATAAACCCAAAACAAGCAGAAGGAAGGAAATAAAAACAGGAATTAATGAAACTGAAAACAGAAAAACAACAAAAATCAATGAGGTAAAAATGTGGTTTGTGAAAAGATCAATAAAATTGACAATTCTCCAGCAAGACTGACAACAAAAAAACAGAGAAGACACAATATCAATATGAAAATGGAAACAGGATATTACACAAAGCCTGCAAACAACAAAAGGATAATAAAGGAATACTATGAAAAACTCTACACATAATATTGACAAGATGGATGACATAAACCAATTCCTCAAAAAGCACAAACTAACCCAACTCATCCAATATGAAATAGATAACTGAAATATCCATAAACTGTTAATGAAAATGAATTCATAATTTTAAAGTTCCAAAAGAGCAATACTTATGCCCAGATGGTTTTACTGGAGGATTCTACTGAATGTTTAAAAATGAATTAACATCAATTCTCTTTTTTAAAAAAAAGATTTATTTTTAACTTTTTGAGGAATCTCCACACTGTTTTCCAAAGTGGCTGCACCAACTTGCATTTCCACCAACAGTGAAAGAGGGTTCCCCTTTCTCCACATCCTCTCCAACACTTGTTGTTTCCTGTCTTGTTGATTTTGGCCATTCTAACTGGTGTAAGATGGTATTTCAATGTGGTTTTGATTTGAGTTTCCCTGATGTGATGATGAACATTTTTTCACATGTCTGTTGGCCATTTGTATGTCTTCTTTGGAGAAGTGTCTGTTCATGTCTTCTGCTCATTTTTTGACATGATTATCTGTTTTTTGGGCACTGAGCTTGAGAAGCTCTTTATAGATTTTGGATATCAGCCTTTTGTCTGTAGTGTCATTTGAGAATATCTTCTCCCATTCTGTGGGTTGCTTCTTTGTTTTGTTGACTGTTTACTTTGCTGTGCAGAAGCTTTTTATCTTGATGAACCCAAAAGTTCATTTTTGCTTTTGTTTCCTTTGCCTTTGGAGATGTGTCTTGAAGGAAGTTGCTGTGGCCGATGTCAAAGAGGTTACTGCTTATGTTCTCCTCTAGGATTTTGATAGATTCCTGCCTCACGTGGAGATCTTTCATCCATTTCAAGTTTACCTTTGTGTAGGGTGTGAGAGAATTCAAGTTTCATTCTTCTATACATAGCTGTCCAATTTTCCCACCACCATTTATTGAAGAGACTGTCTTTTTTCCACTGGATACTTTTTCCTGCTTTGTCGAAGATTACTTGACCATAAAGTTGAGGGTCCATATCTGGACTCTCCACTCTGTTCCATTGGTCTATGTGTCTGTTTTTGTGCCAGTACCATGCTGTCTTGGTGATCATAGCTTTTTAGTAAAGTTTGAAATCAGGCAATGTGATGCCCCCAGCTTTGTTTTTCTTTTTCAACATTTCCTTAGCAATTCAGGGTCTTTTCTGGTTCCATACAAATTTTAGGATTGTTTGTTCCAGCACTCTGAAAAATGCCTGTGGAATTTTTATTGGGATGGCAATTAAAGTATAGATTGCTCTGGGCAGTATAGACATTATGACCCTGCAATTGCACTACTGGGTATTTACCCCAAAGATACAGATGTAGTGAAAAGGGTCATATGTACCCCAATGTTCATAGCAGCAATGTCCACAATGGCCAAACTGTGGAAAGAGCCGAGATGCCCTTCAACAGACAAATGGATAAAGAAGATGTGGTCCATATATACAGTGGAATATTACCCAGCCATCAGAAAGGATGAATACCCAACTTTTGTATCAACATGGACAGGTCTGGAGGAGATTATGCTGAGTGAAATAAGTCAAAAAGAGAAAGTCAATTATCATATGGTTTCACTTACTTGTGGAACATAAGGAATAAAATGGAGAAATCTAGGGGAAGGAAAGGAAAAGTGAACTGGGGTAAATCAGAAGGGGAGACGAAACATGAGAGACTGTGGGCTCTGAGAAACAAACTAAGGGTTATGGAGGGGGGGGATGGGTGAGCCTGGTGGTGGGTATTAAGGAGGGCATGTATTGCATGGAGCACTGGGTGTGGTGCATAAACAATGAATCTTGGATCACTGAATAAATAAAAAAAAAAGATTTTATTTATTTGACAGAGAGAGAGAGATCACAAGTAGGCAGAGAGGCAGGCAGAGGGAGAGGGGGAAGCAGGTTCCCGGCTGAGCAGAGAGCCCGACACGGGGCTTGATCCAGGACCCCAAGACCACGACCTGAGTCGAAGGCAGAGGCTCAACCCACTGAGCCACCCAGGCGGCCCTAACATCAATTCTATGTAACCTCTTACAGAAAATGTGAAGGAAACACTTTTCAAATGATTTTATTAAGCTAATATTACCTTTATACCAAAGACAGTAACAAAAAAGCAAACTAAAGACCAATATCCCTTATAAATATGACACAAAAGTGCTTAACAAAACATGAGCACACAGAATATGGCAATATATGGTAAGAATTATCTACCATGAACAAGTAGAGCTCATTCCAGGAATGCAAAGCTGACTTAATATTTGAAAACAATTCAATATTTGAAAATCAATCAATATAATCCACCATATAACAGGCTAAAAAACAATGACAATCCTCAATTGACACAGAAAATGCATTTGGCAAAATTCAACATACATTCATGATAAAAACTCTTAGAAAAAATGTAAGAATAAAGGAGAAGCTCCTCAAGGTAATAATCTACTGAAAACCTACAGCTAGCATTACACTTAAAGGTGACAGACTGAATACCTTCGCCTAAGATAGGGGACAATGCAAAATGTCAGCTTTCACAACTTTTATTCTACAAAGTAATGGCATTAAGTAAGTTCACACACTACACTTGATAAACATACAAAAATCAACTGCATTTCTAAATACTAGCAATGAAAAACTAGAAGCCAAAATTTAGAACACAATACTACTTGTAATCACTAAAAAAACCCCACTTAGGTGTAAATCTGATAAAATATATGCAGGACTTGTATGCTGATCACTACAAAACGCTGATGAAAGAAAACATAGATCTAAATATTCATGGGTTGGAAGATACAGCATAGTAAAGATGTCAATTCTCCCCAAATGCAATTAATGCAACTCCTATCAAAATCTCAGCAAGATTTTCTAAAGAGAGAGAGAGACCAAAAAAACAAAATAATAAAAAACCCCAATCAAACGAAAAAACTAGACTCTTTTTTTTTTTAAGATTTTATATATTTACTTTACAGAGAGAAACACAACTAAAGAGGGAACACCAGCAGGGGGAGTGGGAGAGGAAGAAGCAGGCCTCCCACCGAGCAGGGAGCCCCATGCGGGGCTCGACCCCAGGACCCTGGGATCTGACCTGAGCCGAAGGCAGACACTTAACGGCTGAGTCACCCAGGCACCCCCAAAAAACTAGACTCTTAACTACAGAGAACACAGTGATGCTTACCAGACTATGGGGGCGGGGGGTGGGGAGACTAGGAGCGGGAAGATTGGGTGAAATAGGTGAAGGTTTAGAGTACGTGTATCATGATGAGCAGAGTCACGTACAGAATTGTTGAAACACTTGAAACTAATTTAACACTGTATGTTAACTATACTGGAACTAAAATTAAAATCCCAGCAAGATGTTTTATGGTTGTTGACAAGATTACTCCAAACTTTCTATGTAAAGAAAAGGAACTAGAGGGTTAAAACCATTTTTTTAAAGAAGGATATGTTGGGAGGGGTGCCTGGGCAGCACAGTCAGTCAAGCGTCTGACTCTTGGTTTTGGCTCAGGTCATGATCTCAGGGTTGTGAGATCGGGCCCCATTTCCGGCTCCGTGCTCACCGAGGAACCTGCTTGAGTTTCTCTCATCCTCTGCCCCTCCCCCAATGTGCAAAGGTATGCTCTCCCTCTGTCAAATAAATAATTTTTTTTAAAAAAGGATAAATTGGGAGGAAACAGTCTGCCCTATTTTAAGAATTATGTAGCTGTAGTAATCAAGACTGTGTTATTGGAGGGATAGACACAAAGATCCTAAGATTTAAATTCAATTAGCCAACATACAGTACATCATTACTTTTGGAGCGAAGTCTTTTGCCCATTTTTTAATTGGGTTGTTTGTTTTCTTAATTTTGACTTTTAAGACTTCTTTGTATTTTGGGGGTAATAGTCCTTTATCAGATATAACTTTTATAAAAATTTTCTCCAAGTATGTGACTTGTCTTTTCATTCTCTTAACAGTGTCTTTCACAGAATGATCAATTTTAACATAAGGAGGTCCATCATATCTATTTTTTTTCTTTCATAGATCATGCTTTTGGTGTTCTATTTAAAAACTCACTGCCACACCCAAATTCACCTAGATTTTCTACTGTGTAGCTTCTAGAAGTTTTACAGTTTCTCAGTTTACATTTATGTCTTTAATCCATTGTGAGTTAATTTTTGTGGAAGGTGTAACATCATGGTCTATCCATTTTTGCATCAGCATATCCAGTTTTTCCAGCACCATTTGTTGAAAAGATTGTTATTTCTTCATTGAATTGCCTTTGCTCCTTTGTCACAGATCAGATGAGTATATTTGTATAAGTCTATTTTTAAGCTTTCTATTCTGTTCCATTAATCTGGTTTTTTGCCAATACCAAACTCTTGAATATAGTAGCTTTATAGTACATCTTAAAGTCAGGTAGTGTCAGTCCTCTGACATTGTTTTTCCTCAAGATTTCTGGACCTACTGCCTTTCCATATCAATGTAAAATCAGTTTGTCAATATGCACAAAGTAACTCGCTTCTTGTCTTTTTAATTTTAGCTATTCTGACAGGTGTGAGGTAATATTGTGGTTTTGATTTGTGTTTCCCTGATGATTAGTGGTATTCAGCATCTTTTTCATGTGTCTGTTGGCCAACTGTATGTCTTCTTTGAAAAAATGTCTATTCAGGCCCTCTCCCCACTTTTCAATTGGATTGTTTGTTTTTTTGGTGTTGAGTTGTACAAGTTCCTTGCATATTTTGGATATTAACCTATTATTGGAAATATCACCTGCAAATATCTTCTGCCATTCAGTAGGTAGTCTTTTTGTTTTGCTGATTGTTTCCTTTGCTGTGCAAAAGTTTTTTTATTTTGTAGTCCCAACAGTTTACTTTTGCTTTTGTTTCCCTTGCCTCAAGAGACATACCTAGAAAAATGCTGCTATGGCTGATGTCAAGGAAATAACTCCTTGTGCTCTCTTCTAGGATTTTTATGCTTAAGTACTTAATCCATTTTACACTTAGGTATTTAATCTATTTTGAGTTTATTTTTGTATATGGTAAATACTAAATTATTTTTCTACAAAGGTGCAAAAGCAAGTTAATGGAGGAAATAATACCTTAAGTTTTTATTTTAATCACCCAGTGCTTATCACAATAAGTGCACTTGTTAATCCTCACCACATATTTCGCCCATCTGCCCACCAACCTCCCCTCTGGTAACCATCAGTTTGTTTTCTATAATTAAGAGTGTTTTTTGGTTGTTCACTCTATATTTTCTTTTTTTCTTTTTTTTAAGATTTTATTTGACAGAGAAAGAGACAGCACAAGAGGGAACACAAGCAGGGGGAGTGCAAGAGAGAAAAGCAGGCCTATCGCTGAGCAAGGAACCTATGCGGGCATGATCCCAGGACCCTGGGATCATGACCTGAGCCAAAGGCAGAGGCTTAACGACTGAGCCACCCAGGAGCCCCTATCTTTTCTTTTTTCAAACATGATTTTTTAAAAATATTAATTTCAGGTATAGATTTTTTTAAAAGATCTTATTTATTTATTTGTCAAAGAGAGAGAGGGCACAAGCAGGAGGAGCAGCAGGCAGAGGGAGAAGCGGGCTCCCTGCTAAGCAGCCTGATGCAGGACTCCATCCCAGGACCCTGGGATCATGACCTGAGCTGAAGGCAGATGCTTAACCGACTGAGCCACCCAGGTGACCCTCAAGTGCAGATTTTAGTGAATCATCACTTACATACAACACCCAGTGCTCATCACAACTCGTGCCTTCCTTAATACCCATCACCCATTTAACCCATCCCCTGACACACACCTCTACTGCAGCAACCCTCAATTTGTTCACTATCGTTAGGAGTCTATTTTATGGTTTGCCTCTCTTCCCCCCACCATGTTCAGTTTTGTTCCTTAAATTCCACATGAGGGAAATCATACAGTATTTCTCTTTCTCTGACTTATTTCACTTAGCATAATACTATCTCCACCTACATCACTGAAAATGGCAAATATCCATTTTTTTAAATGGCTGAATAATATTCCATTGTATGTATATACCACTTCTTCTTTATCCGTTAATCTATCATTGATTGGATACTTGAGCAACTTCCATATCTTTGCTATTATAAATAATGCTGCTATAAACATAGGGATACATATATCCCTTTGAATTTGTGTTTTTATATTCTTTGAGTAAATACCCAGTAGAGTGATTACTAGATTGTATGGTAGTTCTATTTTTAACATTTTGAGGAAACTCCATACTGTTTTCCACTGTGGCTGCACCAGTTTGCATTTCCACCAACAGTGCACAAAGGTTCTTTTTCTCCATATCCTCATCAACACTTGGTTCTTGTGTTTTTTATTTTAGTCATTCTGATAGTTGTGAGGTGATACAGTTTTCAGTTGTATTTCCCTGATGATGAGTGATGTGGAACATTTTTTCATGTGTCTGCTGGCCATCTGTCTATCTTTTATGGGGAAATATCTGTTCATGTCTTCTGCCAATTTTTTAAAAGTAGGCTCCATGCCCAGGATGGATTCCAATGATCTCATGATATTGAGATCAAGACCTGAGCTGAGGTCAGGAGTGGGATACAGCCAACTGAACCACCCAGATGGCCCTCTTCTAACCATTTTTTAATTGGATTATTCCTTTCTTAGATGTTGAGTTTTGTAAGTTCTTTATATATTTTGGATACTAACCCTATATCAGAAATATCTTTTGCAAATATCTTTTCCCATCCCACAGGTTGCCTTTTAGTTTTATTGTTTCCTTTGCTGTGCAGAAGCTTCTTATTTTGATGTAGTCCCAATAGTTTATTTTTGCTTTTGTTTCCCTTTCCTTAGGAAATATATCTAGAAAAGTGTTGCTAAACTCTCTATCAGAGAAATTAGTGTCAGTGCTCTTTTCTGGATTTTTTTTAAGATTTTATTTATTTGACAGAGAAAGAGAGCGATCACAAGTAGGCTGAGAGGCAGGCAGAGAGAGAGAGGAGGCAGCTGGCTCCCTGCTGATCATGGAGCCTGAGATCATGACTTGAGCCAAAGGCAGAGGCTTTAACCCACTGAGCCACCCAGGCACCCCTAGGATTTTTGTGATTTCAGGTCTCACATTTAGATCTTTAATTCATTTTGAATTTATTTTTGTTCATGGTATAAGAAAGTGGTCTGGTTTCATTCTTTTGCATATTGCTATCCAGTTATCCCAATACCATTTGTGGAAAAGAATGCCTTTTTCTCACTGTATATTCTTTCTGCTTTGTCAAAGATTCATTGGGCATATTGGTCTTGGTTTATTTCTGGGTTTTCTATTCTGTTGCCTTGGTCTATGTGTCTATTTTTTGTACCAGTACCATGCCATTTTGATAACTACAGCTTTATAATATAACTTGAAGTTTGGAATTGTGATGCCTCCAGCTTTGCTTTTCTTTTTCAAGATTCTTGGGCTATACAGGGTCTTTTGTGGTTCCATACAAATTTTAGGATTGTTTGTTCTAGTTCTGTGAAAAATGTGGGTGGTATTTTGATAGGGATTGTATCAACTGTGTGATTGCTTTGGGTGGTATAGACATTTTAACAAAATTTGTTCTTCTAATCCATGAGCAAGGAATGTCTTTCCATTTCTTTGTGTCATTTTCAGTTTCTTTCATAAGTGCTCTATAGTTTTCAGAGTACAGGTCTTTCACCTCTTTGGTTAGGTCTGTTCTTTGGTATCTTATTATTTTTCGCACAATTGTAAATGGGATTGTTTCTCAATTTCTCTTTCTGCTGCTTCCTTATTGGTGTACACAAATGCAACATATTTCTGTACACTGAGTTTGTATCCTGCAACTCTACTGAATCTGTTTATCAGTTCCAGAAGTTTGAGTATCATGTCATCTGCAAGTAGTGAATGTTTCACCTCCTCCTTACTGATTTGGATGCCTCTTATTTCTTTTTATTGTCTGATTGCTGTGGCTAGGACTTCCAGTATGATGTTGAATAGAAATGGTGAGAGTGAACATCCCTGTCTTGTTCTGGACCTTAGGGGAAAGGCTCTCAGTCTTCCCCACTGAGGGTGATGTTAGCTATGGGTTTTCCATATAGTGAGCTATTTACTATGTTGAGGTATGTTCCTTCTAAACTCACTCTGTTGAGGGTATCAACATGAATGGATGTTGTACTTTGTCATATGCTTTTTCTGCATCTATTGAAATGATCATATGGTTTCTATTCTTTCTCTTGTTGATGTGATGTATCACGTTGATTGATTTGTGAATACTGAACCATCCTTGCAACCCTGGAGGAAATCCCGCTGGATTCTGGTGAATGATGTTTTTAATGTATTGTTGAATTTGGTTTGCTAGTATTTTGTTGAGGATTTCTGCATCTATGTTAATCAGGGATATTGCCCTGTAGTTCTCTTTTCTCATGGTGTCTTTAACAGGTTTTGGTATCAGGATAATGCTGACCTCACAGAATAAACTTGGAAGTTTTCCTTCCTTTTCTATTTTTTGGAATAGCTTGAGAAGAAAAGGCATTAGCTCTTCTTTAAATGTTTTTGTTATTCCTTGTCTCTGTTTTAAGGGTCTCACTGATGCCCCCCACTCTGTTCTCAAGTCCAGTGAATATCTTTATGATCATTGCTTTAAACTGTCCATCAGGTATATTACTTATATCTGTTTTACTTAGATCCCTGTCCATGGCCTTGTCCTATTCCTTCATTTGGGATAAATTTCTCTGTCTTTTCATTTTGTCTAAGTTTCTGTGCTTGTTTCTCTGAGTTAGGAAGGTCAGCTACATCTTCTGTTCTCAAGGATAATGGCTTTATGAAGAAGAGGTCCTGTAGTACCCTGCAGTGTAGTGACCTCTGTTCCCCTGGGCCTGGCACTTCTGGGCGTGTCTCCAAAGTGTGCTGCATGTGTTCTGCTATTGTATCCTGGTTGCTTTATCCTTCAGACCAGTTATCTGCAGAGGCTCTCTTTGCCTCTTGTGGGCTGCGTTTGGTCCCTGGCCTGGATTTGGCACAAATTTAACTAGGTGTGCTCTAAGACCTGTCCCTGCTACCACTAGAGGCCTTACAAACTCCAGGGTTGGGAAATGCAATATTGGCAAGGGTATGGACCAGTCTTTTGGGGGAGGGGGCACACTGCACTGGGATTGAAGCAAGAATGACTGGGAAGGGCAGTTCTTCCAGAGTGTAGTGGGGTTGGACTTGGTGTAAATAAGTTAAGTAGGGAGTGTTGGTGCTGCACTGGTTTCCACAGGTGGCTCTGTGTTCATGCTAAACGGTGGGAGAAGGAAATGGCCATTCCTTTGTTCCCAGAGGGGTTTCTCTGTGAATATTGCTTCTCTAGGACAAATTTTAAGATGAGCCACTAGCCTCCCCACTGTGGGCCCCAGATGCTCTTCAGCTGCTATTTCCATGCTGTATGTCTGCAAGCTCTTTGTCCTGCCTTTTCTCCAAGAGTAGCCCCAGTGTCCTCTGAGCTCTCCTAGAGCCAAGCACACTGACCTTTTTTTTTTTTAAAGATTTTATTTATTTATTTGACAGAGAGAGATTACAAGTAGGCAGAGAGAGAGGAGGAAGCAGGCTCCCTGCTGAGCAGAGAGCCCGATGCGGGCCTCGATCCCAGGACCCTGAGATCATGACCTGAGCCGAAGGCAGAGGCTTTAACCCACTGAGCCACCCAGGCGCCCAAGCACACTGACCTTTAAAACTCTAAGCCCCGCTGGTTGCAAGAACTCATGAAATTCAGACTCTTTCACTTTCCAAGCCAGTTGTTATGGGGATTCATTTTCCCTGTGTTACCCCACTCCATGCCAGTCTGTCTCTCACCCTTCTCCATGATTGTGGCTTCCTCCTCAACACAGCACCCAGGATCTGCTTTCTCCAAAGCTGCAACTTCTACCTTCCTCAATGTGGCCTCTTCTCTACTTTTAGTTGTAGAGTTTCTTCTTCCCCTCTTTGGATAGATTTCTGGGGTATTTAGAATAATCTGATAGTTATGTAGTTGTATTCATGGGACAAGGAAAACCTAGAGTCCTACTCACCATCATCTTCCCCTCCTCATCAGAAAGAACATCTTTTTAACAAATGATACAGCTGGACATCCACAGGCAAAAGATAGTAATAATGATAAACTCTGAGTTAAACCTCACGCTTTAGATAAACATTAACTTAAAATGGGTCATGGACTCAAATGCAAAATGTAAAACTATACAAATTTTAGAAAAAATACATTAAAATCTTCAGGATTGAGAACTAGGCAAAGAGTTCTTAATGAAAATTACAAACACTTGCTCTATGAAAGAACCTGTTAATAAAATGAAAAGACAGTCTAGACTAGGAGAAAATATATGCAGGAGAAAATATATAGGAGAAAATATATGCAAGCCACATGCCCAATGAGGACTAGTATTTAGAATATATAAAGAATTCTTAGAAAGAATTCTTAAAACTCATCAGTTTAAAAAAAATCAGCAAATGGTCAAAGAACATGGAAAGATACTTTATCAGAAAGAATACAAAAACAGCAACCAAGCACATGAAAAGATGTTCAACATTGTATATGCAAATTAAAACCATAATGAGATCGCACTATCCACCTATCAGAGCAGATAAAATTTTTTTTAAAAAAATAGCAACACCAAATACTGGTGAGGACAGGGAGAAATTGGATCACGTGTAAGTTGTTGGTGGTATGTAAAATGGTACAGCACTATGGAAAACAATTTGGCAATTTCTTTAAAAACTAAACATGGAGGGTGCCTGAGTGGTTCAGTGGGTTAAGCCTCTGCCTTCAGCTCAGGTCATGATCTCAGGGTCCTGGGAATGAGTCCCACATTCGGTTCCCTGCTCAGCAGGGAATCTGCTTCCCCCCTCTCTCTCTGCCTGCCTCTCTGCCTCTCTTTCTCTCTCTGTCTCTCTGTCAAATAAATAAATAGAATCTTAAAGAAAGAAAAAAAACTAAACATGGAACTACCATATGATCCAGCAACTGCTCTCCTAGGCATTTATCCCAGGGAAATGAAAACATATATTTACACAAAAGCCTGTACGTGAATGTTCAAAGCAGCTTTATTCATAATTGCTAAAAACTGGAAACAATTCAGATGTCTTTCAATGGGTGAGTAGTTAAACGTTAGTATGTACACTTGTACCATGAAATGCTACTCAACAATAATTTTTTAAAAATCATTATGCACAACTTGAAATACATCTCCAGAGAATTATGCTGAGTGAAAAGAGACAATCAGCAAAAGTTATATATTATGTTACTCCATTTATATAATATCCTTGAAATAACAAGATTATAGAAATGGAGACTAGATTAGCGGTTGCCAGGAATTAAACATGTTGGTTGGAGGAAGAATATGAGAAAGAAATGAGTGTGGCTATAAAAAGTCAATATGTAGAATCCTTGTGATAATGGAACTGTTTTGAATCTTGACTGTATCAACATGAATATCCTGGTTGTGATACTGTACTATAGTTTTGCAAGGTGTTATTACTGGGAAGGCACATGGGATCTCTGTATTATTTCTTCCAACTGCATGTAAACTTATAATGATTTCAAAGTAAAAATTTTCTTTTTTTTCTAAAGATTTTATTTATTTGAGAGAGAGAGCAGGAGTGGGGGGAGGAGCAGAGGGAGGGGAAGGAGCAGACTCCCCACTGAGCAGGGAGCCCAAAGTGGGGCTCGATCCCGGGACTCTGAGATCACGACCTGTGCTGAAGGCAGATGCTGAACTGATTGAGCCACCCAGGCATACCTCAAAATAAAAATTTTCATTAAAAACTTATATAATATGTGCGATGATGAGTGCTATGAAATGTGTAAGCCTGATAATTCACAGACCTGTACTCCTGGGGCAAATAATACATAATATGTTCATAAAAAATATTTTTTAAAAAACTTATATAATGCTCCCAAAGATGAGTGGTATATAATATTTTTGGCCTTGGTGAGCTGATGAGCTCATAGATTAGTAGGGAAAACAAGTACTCAAGTCAAAAATCACAATTCATTATGATAATATCTAATAATTATATAGTTTACTCTGTACTAGACACTGTCATAAGCTCTTTATCTATATAAACTCATTTCATTTTCACTACACACCTATGAAGTAGGTATTATTATTATTATTATACTATTTTATGGATAAAAAGCCTGAAGTACTGAGATGTTCGGTGACTTGCACAAGGTCACATAACCTGTACCTGGAGTGCCCGACTATACCCAAAGGGTCAAGTATGAACACAAAAAGTTTTATAGAAGAACTGAATCTTGATAGATATTAAGGAGTTTATCTGGAATTTTAAACAGGTGAATCAATATATACAAATTTCAGGGACATGAGGTAAGAAAATGCCACTAAGGAAAAGTCATTTAAGTTCCCTGGCTCTCAGTCTTCTCCCTCATAAGAGTAGCTGGGATGACGCTATCTCTAATGTCCCTCCTAACTCCTACAGTCTGTGAGTCTATGCTACTAATGCAGAAAGTTAAATTATTGGGACACTGTACATACAGTCCTTGTTTCTTGTCTCTATGCTATACTAGAATAACTTATGGGCAATGTGTCTGTGTGTCCAAGAAACAAGGGTGTAGCTGTCGTCAATTATAAATAAAATACCACTTGACACAAGTTTAAAAGGCATTGGAGTTAGCTGGGGAAACCAAACCATCATTTATATTATTGTTTCCATGGGAAAATAACTTTCAAACTAAATATGGCGTATAAAGCAATTGTTTGAAAATTGTGCAGTGTGTCCAAATGTATTCCAATATGTCAGCTCAGAAGAAAAGAAAGAGATAGTTCCTTTAAAAAATTAGAATCAGGCTTGGAAGGGGCTGTGGGTCTTAGAGAAAAGTTAATGAATAATCTTTTGTGTCTGATGCCAATTAGCTTTTGTAACAGTTCCAGGCTCAAAGAACAGGAAGCACCAGAGAATTCAAGAAAGAATTTCCATCCAGACTGGAAAAAAGCAGCAGAGGATAATCCTAGGAAAATAGTGCATATGTAAACAGAATCATTTCCTTTCTTTCTGGTTTAGATTGGAAAAAAGTAGGAGCTCAAAGATGCTAGGAAGGAAGCAAAACCTGAACAACGGTAGCAGAACAGACAGCTTCTAGTGGGACTCAGTAGTATAAGAGCAACTAAGAGCAGTACTTTCTCTTAGCTTTTCATCCCTACCAGTGAGAAGAAAAGTTAGAATTCTTATTCTCCCGAAGTAAACCCAAGGTCAAATCACAACAGTGGAAGTTTTCTTATGATGAAGTACACAACTGTGTTGAGGTGTTCTATTCAATTGTGCTCTCAATTATGTGTTTTATACTGAAGCTGCAGGCAAAAACAGATACACAGTTCATAGGAACAGAATAGAGAACCAGAAATGGACCCACAAGTGTATGGCTAACGAACATTCCACAAAGCAGGAAAAAATACATTATCTCTTTGACAAATGGTGCCGGGAAAACTTGATGGCAACATGCAGAAGAATGAAACTGGACCACTTTCTTAGACCATACACAAAAATAAATTGAAAATGGATGAAAGACCTAAATATAAGATAAGAAACCATCAAAATCCTAGAGCAGAAAATGGATAGCAACCTCTTTGATGTTGGCCGCAGGAACTTCTTACTAGACGCATCTCCTGAGGTAGGGGAAACGAAAGCAAAAATGAACTATTGGGCCTCCATCAAGATAAAAAGCCTCGGCACAGCAAAGGAAACAATCAACAAACTAAAAGGCAGCCGGCAGGGCGCCTGGGTGGCTCAGTGGGTTAAAGCCGCTGCCTTCGGCTCAGGTCATGATCCCAGGGTCCTGGGATCGAGGCCCACATCGGGCTCTCTGCTCAGCGGGGAGCCTGCTTCCTCCTCTCTCCTCTCTCTCTGCCTACCTCTAAAAAAAAAAAAAAAAAAAAAAAAAAAAAAATCTTTAAAAGGCAGCCGGCAGAATGGGAAAAGATATTTTTAAATGAATATCAGATAAAAGGTTAGTATCCAAAATCTATACTGAAGGTTGTATACTGACTATACCAGATTTGTGGTTTAATTTATAGTTTAGGTCTTAGTTTCTAAACTTGAAATTCTTTTTTTTTTACTTGAAATTCTTAGATTCAACTGCCCACTTGATTGTTTCCACTTAGATGTCTGGCATCATACTGAACATATCTGTATTACTGATCTCAACCTATGCCTTCTCTTACCCCTACTCCTACCACAGCTTTCTTCCAAAAAGAACCAACACCACAGAATACAAAGGATTATAAGAGACTACTATAAAAAACAATATGCTGACAAATTAGACAAAATAGAAGAATGAAAACTTCCTACAAACATAAAATCTTCCAAGAATAAATCAGGAAGAAATAAAAAACCTAAACAAATTACTGGTAATAAAACTGAAACAAAGCTGAACCAAAAAAACTCCCAACAAACAAAAGTCCAGATGGCTTCAAAAGTGAATTGTACCAAACATTTACTTTTTTTTTTTTAAGGTTTTACTTATTTGAGAGAGAGAGAGAGAAAGAAAGGAGAGAGAGCATGAGAGTGTGGTGGGGGGCAGAGGGAGAAGCAGAGTCCCTGTTGAGCAGGGAGCCTGATGTGGGTGTGACTCCAGGATCATGGCCTGAGCTGAAGCCAGCTGCTTAACCAACTTCATTGCAATGGATGCAGAAAAAGCATTTCACAAATACTCAACAACCATTCAGGATAAAAACTCTCAGCAGAATGGATTTAGAGAGAAGGTACCTCAACGTAATAAAAGCCATCTATGACAAGCCCACAGCTAACATCATCCTCAGAAGTGAAAAGCTAAAAGATTTTCTTCTAAGATCAGGAACAACCCAAGTATACCCAACTCTTGCTACTCTTATTTGTCCTAGCACTGGAAGTCGGAGCCAGAGTAAATAGGCAAGAAAAAGAAATAAAAGACATCCATATCAGAGAGGAAGGCAAAAAACTATGCTGGGAAAATTGAACAGCCACATGGAAAAAAGGAAACTAGACCACTATCATACATCATGCACAAATACTAACTCAAATGAAATGAAGCCTTGAATTTGTGACCTGAAATCATAAAAATCCTAGAAGAAAACGTGAAGGTAAAGCCCCTAGATATCAGTTTCAGCAATGATTTTTCAGATATAACACCAAAAGTAAAGATAACAAAAGGAAAACTAAATAAATGGGACTATATCAAACTAAAAAGTTTCTGCTCAACAAAGGAAACAATAAAAAAAACGAAAAGGCAGCCTTCAGAATGGGAGAAGATATCTGACAAATGACATCTGATAAAGGGTTAGTATTCAAGATCTATAAAGAACTTATCAAACCCAACACCCAAAAAATAAATAATCCAGTTAACAAATGGGCACAAGTCATGAACAGACATTTTTCCAAAGAAGACATACAGATGGCCAAGAGACACATGAAAAGATGCTCAACATCACTAATCATCAGCGAAATACAAATCAAAACTACAATGAGATACCACCTCACACCTGTCAGGATGGCTAAAATGAACAACACAGGAGGGGTACCTGGGTGGCTCAGTCTGTTAAGCCTTCAGCTCAGGTCATGATCTCTGGGTCCTGGGATTGAGCCCAGCATCAGGCTTCTGGCTCAGCAGGGAGCCTGTTTCCTCCTCTCTCTGCCTGCCTCTCTGCCTACTTGTGATCTCTCTGTGTCAAATAAATAAATAAAATCTTTTAAAAAAAAGTTAAGACTAGAACTACCCTATGACCTAGCAATTACTCTACTAGGTATTTATCCAAAGGATACAAAAATACTGATTTGAAGGGACATATGCACCCTGATGCTTATAGCACCATTATCAATAATAGCCAAATTATGGAAAGAGCCCAAAAGTACATCAATTGATGAATGGATAAAGAAGCCGTGGGGTGTGTGTGTGTGTGTGTGTGTGTGTGTGTGTGTGTGTAATTGAGTATTACTCAACCATCAAAAAGAAAGAAATCTCATTTGCAACTACATGGATGGAGCTAGAGAGTATATGCTAAGTGAAATAAGTCAGTCAGAGAAAGATAAATACCATATGATACCAAATACTAGTAGAATCTAGTAGTACCAAATACTACTAGAATTTAAATAAAAACTTGAGGGGCACCTGGCTGGCTCAGTCAGTTAGGTGTTTGCCTCAGCTCAGGTCATGATCCCAAAGTCCTGGCATTGAGCGCTGCATTGGGCTCCCTGCTCAGTGGGGAGTCTGCTTCTCCCTCGGACATACAACCCCTCTCGTGCTCTGTCTCACTCTCTCAAATAAATAAAATCTTAAAAAACAAAAATTCAAAATAAAATAAAATAAGAAACAAAACAGATGAACATATGGGAAGGGGAAAAGAAGAGGAGGAGGAGGAGGTTGGGGCGCCTTGGTGGCTCAGTTGGTTAAGCATCTGACTCCTGATTTTGGCTCAGGTCATGATCTTAGCGTTGTGAGATTGAACCCTGTGTTGGGTTCCATGCTGGGCAGGGAATCTGCTTGAGATTCACTCTCTCCCTCATCCTCTGCCCCTTCCCACGCTTACATGTGTGCTCTCTCTCCCAAATAAATAAATCTTTAAAAAAGAGAGAGAGAGAGAGAGAGAGAGAGAGAGAGAGAGAGAGAGAGAGAGAGAGAAGGAGGCAAACCACAAAAGACTTTTTTCTTTTTTTTAGTTTAATAAATATTTACTCCTTTAGTTGAACAACCTCTACATACAAAATATATATGGTTTAGGGCCTTTTTGAGTGGAAAGGAATTTAGGTCTCAAGAGGCTTTCAGTCTGCTGTTTTCTGAAAATCACTTAACTGAGCTTAAGACTCCTGAAAAATACTAGATTCAACCTAAAAATGTGGTTCCAAGTTAACATTATTCTGGGGTGCCTGGGTGGCTCAGCTGGTTAAGCAGCTGCCTTCGGCTCAGGTCATGATTCCAGGGTCCTGGAATCAAGCCCTGCATCTGGCTCCCTGCTCAGCAGAGAGCCTGCTTCTCTCTCTCCCTCTGTCTGCCCCTCTGCTTACTTGTGCTCTCTGTCAGATAAATAAATAAAATTAAAAAAAAAAAAAGTGAGGGGCGCCTGGGTGGCTCAGTCTGTTGAGCATCCAATTCTTAATTTTGGCTCAAGTCAAGATTTCAGGGTTATGGGATTAAGTTCTGTATCAGGCTCTACACTGAGCATGGAGCCTGCTTGGGATTCTCCCTCTCCTTCTCCCCACTCATGCATTCTCTCTCTAAAGATTAAAAAAAAGAAATTTTTAAAAAAGATTTAATTTATTTATTTGACAGAGAGAGAGAGATCACAAGTAGGCAGAAAGGCAGGCAGAGAGAGGGGAGGAAGCAGGCTCCCCGCTGAGCAGAGAGCCCGATGCGGGGCTCGATCCCAGGACCCTGAGATCATGACCTAAGCCAAAAGCAGAGGCTTTAACCCACTGAGCCACCCAGGCACCCCAATTTTTTTAAATAAATGAAAGTGAAATACTTTCACACAGCCTCAAAAATCCTGAAAGAATTCAGCAGCAGCAGAAATTTTAAAAGAAATCCTTCAGGCAGAAGGAAAATTATAGCAGATGGAGATCTGCATTTACACACACACACACACACACACACACACACACACACACAGTACACTGGAAACTGTAACAATGTAGATAAATTAAAAAGATTTTTTTTTTTTATCTCCTGAAAATAGGGGCACCTGGGTGGTTCAGTTAAGCATCTGCCTTTGGCTCAGGTAATGATCCCAGGGATTCCATGATCCCAGAAAACATAACTGACTATTGAAAGTAAAAACAATAATATTATTTATACATATTCTATAAAATTTATATCATATGTAAAATGTAAGAAAACAATAGTGCAAAGGCTGGTAGGGGAGAAATGGAAGTGTATTTCTTTTAAAGATTTAATTTATTTATTTGAGAGAGAGAGAGCAAGCACGAGTGGAGGGAGGGTTAGAGGGAGACAGAGAAGCAGACTCCCTGCTGAGCAGGAAGCCTAAGCACAGGGGGTTTGATCCCAGCACCCAGGGATCATGACCTGAGCCAAAGGCAAAAGTTTAACAGACCAAAACACCCAGGCACCCCAGAAATGGAAGTGTATTGTGGAAAGGTTATAATACTACAAGCAAAGTAGCATAGTATCACTTGAAAGTAGATTGTATTAAATTAAAGATATGACCAGATGTTGGCAAACTATAATTTGCAGGCCAAATCTAGCCTGCTCCCTATTTTCATAAATAAAGTTTTATTGGAGGGACACCTGGGTAGCTCAGTCGGTTAAGTGTCTCCCTTCAGCTCAGGTCACGATCCCAGGGTCCTGGGATCAAGTCCCATGCTGGGCTTCTAGCTCAGACAGGAGCCTGATTCTCTTTTGCCTGCTCTGCCTGCCACTCCCCCTGCTTGTGCTCTCTCACTCTGACAAATAAATAAATAAAATCTTTCTTAAAAAAAATAAAGTTTTCTTGGAACACAGCCAGAGTCATTCTACATTTTGTGTCCGCCTGCTTTTGAATAACGATGGCAGAGTCAAATAGTTATGAAAAAGATAGTATAGTGCCACAAATCTAACATATTTACTATATGGGCCTTCATAGAAAAAGTTTGCTGGTCTCTGGTGTATACTATATACCCTCAAACAGGCACACAAGAAATTTTAGCTCATAAGCCAAAAAAGGAGATAAAATGGAAACATAAAAGATATTTAACCCAAAAAGAAGGCAGAAAAATAAGAAAAAGAGAACAAAATACAGATGGGACAAAAAGAAAACAAATAGTACTTAGTAGATTTGATCACAATTGTGTCAATAATCTTCAATAAATGGTCTAAATATCCTACTTAAAAAGGCAAAGATTATCAGGTTGGGTAAGAAAGGAAGACCCAACCATATGCTGCCTTCAAGAAACCCACAAAAAATATAGACACAAATAGGTTAAAACAAAATGATAGGGATTCTGGAGCTGGAGAAGATAAAATAAGCACACTTCACTCTATCGCTCCTATTGAATGCAACTATAAAACCTTGGACAGAATGCACGGAGTAGTATTTGAGGACTCTGAAAAGTTATTATTAGGAGGCAGACTGGGGAAGATCCGAATTCCAACATATCTGGACATTTTTTTCCCCCTCTAGTATCCTAAAGCCTGAATTTAACACATCAAAAAAATCTAGCAGTGAAAATTGGGGTATACCTAGAGACAGCTCCAAGAGAAGCCCCTTTTCTGGCTCAGAGCAGGAAAGGGAACTCCTAGTGCTCAGAAAGTGTGAAAATCCTCCATGTTTTCTCTTTCTTTTCTCCATTCTCTCATACCCAAATCCCCAGGCAATCCCCTAGTGGTAGTACTGAAGGTAGCAGCAGCAATAAGTGGTAATAAGCAGTGGTGATAAGAATCATCAAAGCTGGGGCACCTCGGTGGCTCAGTCAACTAATAAGTGTCTGCTTTGGCTCAGGTCATGATCCTGGGATGGAGCTCTGCGTTGGGCTCCCTGCTCAGTGGGGAGTCTGCTTCGCCCTCTCCCGCTGCCCCTCCCCTCAAACTTGTATACTCACTCTCTCTCTCTCCCTCAAATAAATAAATAAAAATCTTTCAAAAAGAAAAAAAGTTAAAATTTATCAAACCTTAAGCACACACTTACAGACTATACATGGTGCAATTTGCAGTCTAGAGAAATGCAAGCAAAGGTAAAGATATCGTATTACAACATAACTGCATAAAATTAACATACGTGCTACTGTAATAATTTCATAGCCACCTCCTGTTGCTGTTATGGTGAGCTCAAGTGTTGTAAGCACCTACTTAAAACACAATGTGACACTTTGTTTCTCTAATAAATTGCATGTATTGCAGTAAAAAAGTGATATCTTGTGGTTCTCACATATTTTTCATTTTGTTTAGTGCAATATCATAAAACATGAGTTAACACCGTGGGACCCACACAAAGTGCCACTAATGATGCTGGAAGTGCTACCAAGAAGCAGAGGAAAGTCATGACATTTTAAGAAAAAGTTGAATTGCTTGATATGTACATAGACTGAGGTCAGCAGCTGCGGTTGCTTTTCACTTCAAGATAAATGAATCCAGTGTAAGGACCATGGTAAAAAAAAAAAAAAAAGAAAAGAAAAGGAAATTCATGAAGTTGTTGCTGCAGCTATACCAGCAGGTATGTAAACACTATACTTTTTGCAAAATATCTTTTTATCTCATATTGAAAATGCACCTTTTATGTGAGTGCAGGACTGTTATAAGAAAAGCATACCTATAGTCTCTAATATGATTCCAGAAAAGTGGTCATTATAGGACAACTTAAAGCAAAAGGAAGGTGAAGGATCTAAACATGGAGAATTTTTTTTAAAAGATTTTTTATTTATTTATTTGACAGAGAGAGAGATCACAATTAGGCAGAGAGGCAGGCAGAAAGAGAGGGGGAAGCAGGCCCTCCGCTGAGCAGGGAGCCCAATGCAGGACTCGATCCCAGGACCCCGAGATCATGACCCGAGCTGAAGGCAGAGGCCCAACCCACTGAGCCACCCAGGCGCCCAACATGGAGAATTTAATGTCAGCAAAGGATGGTTTGATTTTAGAAAGAGGTTTTGCCTAAAAAATGTCAAGATAACAGAAGCAGTAACAAGTTCCCAGACACCATTAAAATAATCACAAAGGAGAAAAGATATCTATCTGCCTGAACAGGTTTTTAATGCAGGCAAAGTGCCTTTTCTGGAGGAAAAAAAAATGCCACAAAGGACATTTATAAGTTAGAAAGAGAAGCAAGGACCAGGATTTAAGGCAGAAGAGATAGGCTAACCCCTGAGCCTTGAAGTTGGAAAAGATAAACACCAGCTGCAAGTCTTTTGGTTATACAACAAGAAGGCTGAACAAGAAGAACTCTTTTTCTGGACTGGTTCCATCAGTGCTTTATCCCTGAAGTCAGTAAGTTCCTCACTAGTAAGGGACTGCCTTTTAAAGTTCTTCTGATATTGGACAATGCCCCTGGTCAGCCAAAACCCCATGAGATCAATACCAAAGGCATGAAAGTAGTCTACCTGTCCCCAAATACAATGTCTCTAACACAGCCTCTAGATCAGGGGTCATAAGGACCTTTAAGACTCATTATGTATAGGATCCTATTGAAAAGATTGTCAACACGAATGAAGAGGACCCCAATAGAAAGAACATAATGAAAGTTTGGAAGGATTACACCACTGAAAATGCCACTGCTGTTATAGAAAAAGCCATGAAAGGCATCAAGCCCAAAACAATAAATTCCTGCTGGAAAAAACTGTGTCCAGATCTTGTGCATGTCTTCACAGGATTTATGACAGGGCCAATCAAGGAAATCATGGATTTTTTAAAAAAAAAAACAAAAACCAAAAAATCCAAGGAAACCATGGATTTAAAAAAAAAAAAAAAGGTGGGCTGTGTGTGAAGGGTTTCAAGAGATGTTTCTTGGAGAAACTCAAGAGCTATGTAACACCACACAAGAGGAATTAACAAAAGGTAACTTAATGGAGATGACTGCTACTGAACCAGTGCCAGAAAATGAGAAAGAAGATACAGAAGAAGCAGTTCCAGAAAACAAATTGAAGTTCGACAATCTGGCTGAAGGGCCAGCTTTGACTTCATTTATGTCATGGACACTTGTATAATACAAGCACGGAAACAAAGCAAATGGTGGAAGAAGGAGTGGTACTATATAGAAACATTTTTAGAAAAATGAAAAAGCAGAAAAGTCAGACAGAAATTATGACATATTTCTATAAAGTTATACCAAGTGTGCCTGCCTCTCCTGCTCCCCCACCTTCTCCACCTCTTCTGCCTCTGCTACCCCTGAGACAGGACGACAAACCCTTCCTCTTCTTTCTCTTCAGCCTAGTCAACATAAAGATGAAAATAAAGACCTTTATGATGATCCACCATTCCAGTTAATGAATAGTAAATAACCATCATGCTGCACAACTAATAAACTTATCTGTTGTATATGTGTGTTTCTTTGTGTGAACATCTAATAACTGTACAGAAGGAACAGTATGAGATGGTTTTGTGTCAGCAGCAGTGCCTAAGTAGTCATCACATAGAACAAACATGATGTACAAGACTTGTATGGAAATAGCCTATCCTTACACAAGCATATGGTGAGTGACAGTATAATAAAAAATGAATAATGTGTTAGTTTTCTTACTGTTTTAAAACTTTGCTTTCAAGATTAACATACAGTATAAACATCTCCCTCTACTCCCCCCCCTCACCCACCAAATTGGGGAAACTGTATCACCTATCATCACAGGTAACTGGTTTTTTAAATATGTAACAATGTTTCCAATACTGTATTATGAATATGACTGTAATATTCTATGCCATTAAAATTTTATAACGATTCATTCATTAGTGTATAGGCTACCATAAAGCAATCATGTTGATTACACTAGGCTACCATAAAAAGCAATTATATTGCTGTTTCTTTGTTACCAAACACAAATTGTTTACTTGTAAATAAACATGAATTTCTTTTTCACGTTACTTTTTTCATTTTTTTAAAAGATTTTATTTATTTGATAGAGAGAGAGATCACAAGTAGGCTGAGAGGCAGGCAGAGAGAGAGAGGAGGAAGCAGACTCCTCGCCGAGCAGGGAGCCCAATGTGGGCCTCGATCCCAGGACCCTAAGATTATGACCTGAGCTGAAGGCAGAGGCTTTAACCCACTGAGCCACCCAGGCGCCCACTTTTTTAATTTTTGATTTCTTATGTAAGTAGTACATATACTACCTATAGTGTTTTGTATCATATAAGACAATATTCATGTAGGTACTGACAGACAATTCATTGTATGAACAAATGATATAAGCTTACAGTACCAATAAATATAGTATAGTACTGTAAATGTATTTTCCTTATAATTTTCTTTTTTTTTTTTTTTGAAAGATTTTTTATTTATTTATTTGACACAGAGAGAGAGATTACAAGTAGGCAGAGAGGCAGGCAGAGAGACAGGGAGAGGAGGAAGCAGGCTCCCTGCTGAGCAGAGAGCCCGATGCGGGCCTCGATCCCAGGACGCTGAGATCATGACCTGAGCCGAAAGCAGAGGCTTTAACCCACTGAGCCACCCAGGCGCCCTCCTTATAATTTTCTTAATAACATTTTTTCTCTAGCTTACTTTATTGTGGGAATACAGAATATAATACATATACAAAATACATATTAATCAGCTATTTATATTATCAGTAACATCTGCAGTCAACAGAAGGCTATTAGTATTTAAGTTTTAGAAAAGTCAAAAGTTGGGCGCCTGGGTGGCTCAGTGGGTTAAAGCCTCTGCTTTCGGCTCAGGTCATGATCTCAGCGTCCTGGGATCGAGGCCCACATCGGGCTCTCTGCTCAGCAGGGAGCCTGCTTCCTCCTCTCCCTCTCTCTCTGCCTGCCTCTCTGCCTACTTGTAATCTCTCTCACTGTGTCAAATAAATAAATAAAATCTTTAAAAAAAATAAAAAAAATAAAAAAAAAGAAAAGTCAAAAGTTGTAAGTAGATTTTTGACTGTGCAGAGGTTGACACTCCTTTTTTTTTTTTTTAAGATTTTATTTATTTATTTGACACAGAGAGAGAGAGATTACAAGTAGGCAGAGAGAGAGGAGGAAGCAGGCTCCCTGCCGAGCAGGGAGCCCGATGCGGCCTCGATCCCAGGACGCTGAGATCATGACCTGAGCCGAAGGCAGAGGCTTTAACCCACTGAGCCACCCAGGCGCCCCAGAGGTTGGCACTCCTAACCCTCAGGTTGTTGAAAGATCAACTGTAATTGTAAAATCACTATGTTGCACACCAGAAACTAATATTATACTATTATGTGGCAACTATACTTCAACTAAAAATGAAAAAAAATATGTAATGGGAAAATCTCCAAACTTTTGAAGAATTTGAAGACAAAAAAAAAATAGAGAAAAGTCATTAAAGCCAAAAGCCAGTTCTCTAGAAGATTAGTAAAAAGATAAATCTCTACCAAGACTGGCAAAGAAAAAAAGAGAAGACACAAATTACCAGTTTTAGGAATGAAAGGGGTAATATCACTACAGACCACGTAGACAATAAAAGGATTATGAAGAATGATTAGAGATAATTCTACACACACAGATCCAACAAACTGGATTAAATGAACGAATCTCTCAAAAATTCAAACTACCAAAACTCACCAGACATTAAATAGGTAACCTGAATAGTTCCATATTTATTAAAGAAATTAAATGTGCAGTTAAAAATTCTTCTGGGGGCACTTGGGTGGATCAGTCAGTTAAGCAACTGAGTCTTGATTTCAGCTCAGGTCATGATCTAACAGTTCTGAGAACAAGCCCCTAGACAGGCCCTGTGCTGGGCATGGAGACTGCTTAAGATTCTCCCTCTCTCTCCCTCTGCCCCTTACTCCCGTCCTCTAAAAAATAAATAAATAAAATTCTTCTGAAAAATAAATTTCCCAAGAACAGATGGTTTCACAGGCAAATTCTTCCAAACATTTAAAGAAGAAATAACACCAGTTTTATAGAATTTCTTCCAGAAAATAAAGAAACAGTTCCAAGCTCATGTTATGAGGCCAGCACTCTCCTGGTACTAAACCAGACAAAATCAGATGAATGAAAGAAGGAAGAAGGGAAAGAAGGAGAGAAGAAAACAACAGACCAATATCCCTCATGATCACAGACACAAGAATTCTCATCAAAGTGTCTGCATATTGAATCCAGAATAACACACCACAACAAAATTGGCTTTATCCTATAAATGTGAGGCTGGCTCAATATTTGAAAATCAATCCATACAATCCACCATATTAATAATCTAGATTAAAAAATATGATCCTATAAACAGATACAGAAAAAAGCATCTTGACAAAACATAACATCCATTTGTGATTTAAAAAAATAAATTAAAAAGAAACTCTTGGGATACTTGGGTGGCTCAGTTGGTTAAGAGTCTGCCTTCAGAGGCACCTGGGTGGCTTAGTCATTAAGTGTCTGCCTTCAGCTAGGGTCATGATTCCAGGGTCCTGGAATTGGATCCCACTCAGGCTCCTTGCTCACTGAGAAGCCTGCTTCTCCCTCTGCCTGCCACTGCCCCTGCTTGTGCTCTCCCTCTGACAAATAAATAAAATCTGTCTTAAAAATGGGAAAGAAAAGTTAAAAAAAAATACTCAGCAAACTAAAATAGAAGGAAATTTCCTCAACCTGATAAAGGGTATTATCTACAAAAACTCTCCAGCCAACACCATTCTAACTGATCAAAGATTCAATTTCCTTCTAAGACACAGACTAAAGCAAGAATATATACTTTTACCACTCCTATTCAGTATCATACTGGAAATCTTAGCTGGTGCCACATGGCAAGAAAAAGCGATATAAAGCCTACAGATTGAAAAGGAAGAAATACAATGACCACTTTTCAAAGATTACATGACTGTCTACATAGAAAGTCCCAAGGAATTTACAAAAAACTCCTAGAATAAGTCATTTAGCAAGGAGTTGGTTCCAGGTGAACATACAGAATTCATTATTTCCTTGTACTAGCAATGTATAAATGGAAACTGAAATTTTAAAAAATAACCAATTAAAACTTCAAAAAAAGTAAAATATGTAAATATGAATCTAACAAAACATATACAGGATCTATATGCTGAAAACTACAAAAGAGTGATGAAAGAAATCCAGGAAGATCTAAAAAGAGATACCTACTGCTGTTCACAGATCAAAGACTCAACATAGTAAAGATTACAATTTTCCCAAAATTGATACATCAGTTTACTATAATACCAATCAAAGTCAGCAGAATTTTTTTTAATTTAGACAATCCAATTCTAAAAGGAACTGGAACAGCTAAAATAATTCTGAAAGATAATAAAGTTAGAAGAATCATACTAACTGATTTGAAGACTTAATATAAATAGGGCGCCTGGGTGGCTCAATCAGTTAAGTGTCTGCTTCGGCTCAGGTCATGATCCCAGGGTCTTGGGATTGAGTCACACATTGGGCTCCTTGCTCAGCAGGGAATCTGCTTCTCCCTCTCTCTCTGCCCTTCCCCCCTGCCCGTGCTCACCCTCTCTCTCTCAAATAGATAAAATCTTAAAAAAAAAAAAAAAGACTTACTATAAATACAGTAATCAAGACAGCGAGGTAATGGGGTAAACACATAAATCAATGAAACAGAACAGAGAATCCAGAAA
This sequence comes from Ailurus styani, assembly GCA_002007465.1. Lineage (NCBI taxonomy): Eukaryota > Metazoa > Chordata > Mammalia > Carnivora > Ailuridae > Ailurus > Ailurus styani. The sequence continues at coordinate 3,292,979 of LNAC01000063.1, read as the reverse complement.
TAGATCCACACAAATATAACCAATTGATTTTTGACAAAGATGCAAAAGAGATTCAATGAAATAAGAATAGCCTTTTCAACAAATAGGGCTGGACATGGGACATCTATATGAAATTTAAAAAAAGAATGTTGACCTAAACTTCACCTTTTGTACAAAAAATAATTCAAAATGGATTACAGACTAAATATAAAATGTAAAACTATAAAATTTTAGAATAAAACATTGAAAATCTTTGTGACCTGGGGTTATGCAAAGAGTTTTTAGACATGTCACCAAAAGCACAATACATAAAAAGAAGAAACTAATAAGTTGGCGTTCATTAATATTAAAAAATCTTTGCTCTACCAAAGTTACCACTAAGAAGATGCAAAAACAAGACACAGAGTGGGAGAAAATATTTGCAAAACACATATCCAATGAAGGACTTACATCCAGAATACATAATGAAGTCTCAAAACCACAGTGAGAAAACAACTCAATTCAAAAATAGGCAAAAGAGGGTGCCTGGGTGGCTCAGTGGGTTAAAGCCTCTGCTTTCAGTTCAGGTCATGATCTCAGGGTCCTGGGATCGAGGTCTGCATCGGGCTCTCTGCTCAGCAGGGAGCCTGCTTCTTCCTCTCCCTGTCTCTCTGCCTGCCTCTCTGCCTACTTGTAATCTCTCTCTCTGTGTCAAATAAATAAATAAAATCTTTTAAAAAAATAGGCAAAAGATTTGGACACCTCTCTAAGAAAATATGCAAATAGCAAGTAACTACTTGTAAAGATGTTTGACATTATTAGCCCTTAGGGAAATGCAAATTAAAACTATGATAAGATACTACCACATACTAATGAGAATGGATAAAATTTTAAACTATTAACAATACCAAGTGCTGGTGAGGATACAGAACAACTGGGACTTTCATGTGTTGATGGTGGGAATGCAAAATGGTGTAGGCACTCTGGAAAAGTATTTCGCCATTTCTTACAAAGCTCAACATATACTTACCATATTACTGAGCAATCCTACTCCTGGTATTTCTCCCTAGGGAAATGAAAACCTGATTATCAATGTTTATAATAGTTCTGTTCACAATTGCCAAAAAAAAAAAAAACCCAAACTGGAAACAACCCAAAAGTCCTTTAACAGGCAAATGGATAAAAAAATTATGATATATCCACACAAAGGATACTAGTTAGCAATAAGAAGAAACAACAGATACATATAACATTTCAGAGAAAATACCAAAGGCATTATGTTGAGTAAAAGAAGCCAGTCTAGAAAGGTTACACGCTGTGTGATATTCTCAAAAAGACAAAACTGTAATGATGGAGAATAGTAGTTCCAGGTGACTTCTAAGTTGTGATTATACAAGCAATAACATGAGGGATGTTTTGGGGGTGATGAAATTGTTCTGTACCTTGATTACACAAATCTACTTACATGTTAAAATTCACAGAACTGTCCATCAAAAGAAAAACAGTCAACTTTTTTACTGTGATATTTTCTAAAAATTTTTTTAAGTTAAGGGGAAAAAGAGAAGAGAAAGAAAAAGTAAAAGAGACTGAGAAGTAGGTGCAATTGAGGGAAGAGGAAAACTAAGAGAACATCATATCCTGGAAACCGTATGAAGAAAATAAATCACGGATGAGGGAGTGATCAAATACTGCAGTTATCAGTACTATTGATAGTCAAATAAGACAAGGACTAAAAAAATGACAATTAGCAATGTAGAGGTCATTGGTGACTTTGATGAGGATAGACTGGGAATAGGATTGTCAACACTGGCTGAAATGGGTTTAAGAGAAAATAGGAGGAGAGAAATTGGGAGTTAACAAGTAGAGAAAGCTCTTAAAGTTTTGCTACAGATCATAAAGAAATAGAACAATAGCTGACAGAAGTTAACAGAGTTTTAAAAAGAGGTTTTTTTAAGAGGCAAGAAATAAAATTATGTTTATCTGATAATGGGAATATCCAACAGAGAATGAAGTCGATGATGCAGTCCAAATTATTCTGCATACAGCTTTTCTAATAAGCATGTACACTATTAACTTTGTTCACACACACACACACACACCCCCATACGGAAACCAAAAAGTCTGGAAACACAGGCAAATATACCGGTTATCAAGGACTTCTTCGATTTTAAATATATATAAAAATATCTGTTTTCTGACTTCATGGACATTATATACACACAACTGCAAATATACATACTCATACTGACTATAAGCTCCCTAAGGACAGCTACTATGTCTTACTTATCTCTGCAGTCCTGGTAGCTAGGGGAGTAGATGGAACAGTCAGAATTCAATTAAAAATATTTGCTAAATGGATAAAGTATGTAGTAAGTCAGTCAGACTTTAAAAAAAAAAAAAGGATTTAACTCTATTGGCCAGCTCTATTATAAATCAACTTACTTCCCCTTGAATATCCGATACAGCACAAATTAATTCCCTGATTTCCCTGTCCACTCCTGACTCACAACATGATCATCCTTGGTCCTACACCACCCAATTTCTGATATTAACTATCAGCCTAGCTGAATTGTTTGTTCTGAGTTTTCACTGCTGTAATAAAGAATCCTTGGGCATAAATGAAAAGTTTTGGATAAGATGATATCTTTTTTTTTATCAATAAAGGTTTTATTATCTTTAATAAAAAAAGATGAACACTATCAATTTCAGAAAGAGTTAAATATACCTAAAAACCTAAATTCTGTGAGAAATCCTAATTCAAAACATGGCTGAACTTTTTATGTAGATACCAGTTTACATGAAATGTCATATTGAAGAAATAATTTTCTATATAAACCCCACTCCAATTACTACAAAGAAAAGAGGAAAAAATATATATATACTTATATATATATATTGCAACTTGCCAGCTTCACTAGTAAATATACAATTACCATCATAGGAAAGGTCCCTGCTTTGCAGAACTCTACGTGCATTCAAAATAGTTCTAAGAAAGGCCTCTAATCTGTTCCATTGTTAGTCAAGTGGTTTATACATGCAGAAAAAAAGAAAAGAAAATCAGTTAGATATATATAATATGAAAGAGAAAATGGGGACAGAAGAAATCACCTCAACAACTTTTCTCCCTTCCAAAAATCCCTTCTTATTATTACTCCTTTTTCATTCCTCCCTCCCAAAAGTGGTGGGGGGGAGACCAGGACCATTGCCAAACCCCACAAAAACCCTTAGGCCTCTCTCAGGCATGCAAATGTAATTTTCTACCCAGACAACACACTCCCTTTTTAATGAACTCCAAAAACAATCTGTGAATGCCCACAAAAGAGAAAAGAGGAAAATTGCAATGAAAGAAAATACAAACAGAGAGATGTGGGGGAGGGTCAAGATGGATATTGCAAGTCCAGAGTTTAAATAGACATAAAAGATAATGAAGGTGAAGGGACTGTAATCAAACAAAATGGTCTGCAGGCTGTCATTTCATACAAATTAGAGTCAGAGAAATATATGAATATTCACTTGAATAAAAATCATTCATTACAGGAGTAGTCCTTCAAGTAAAAAGATCTTTGTCAAGGCCTAATATGGCTGTCACTCTTTGTTCCATTTTGTAATTTAAAAACAAAAGCAAAAAAAATGTATATAAACAAAAAAGAGAAAAAATAATTTTACACATGCACCCACCTCTAAAACAGTCAAGAGCAGGAGCAAGTTTCTTCATGATATAACCAAATACTATGTCAAAATTAGATATTCAAAGAATGTTAATAAATGACAAGAGACACTTCAGTCAGTCACATGATTCAGGATCCCTCCAGATGCACATTATGATTCAGCTTTGAACAGTAAACAGAGTAGGCCACAGGGTAGGGTGGGAGGACTTGAAGAAAAACACAATGCAGGAAAGGTCGTCAAAATGAAAACTGTCTTCTTGCCTTGCAATTTGAAGAGAAGTTTTATTACAAAAAAAAAAACAGCTTTAAACCAATTTAGGCCGAAATAATTACAACATTTACAATCCAACCTCTTAATGATGAATAGAATTCTTCTCCCTGCTTAAGGATCAAATTGGTTGGGCTCTACACTTGTCTGGCACCATGCTGTGGGCTATTTCCTTTAATATATAACCAATCAAAGATGTATTCAGGCTTTTGTGAGATCCAAAGCTTTGCTAACTGCATATTCTAGAGCATATGAAGTTTCTCTAAAAGGAGCAGACAAAGCTATATACAGTGATAGCCTCCCTTGGACAGCTAATGTTCAGTGGTCCCTCCTTTCTCAAAGGTAGACACTGAACCCTTTTATGATACACCAGATAGACACTTAAAATACTTACAATACTTGTCCTATAATATTTATATTAACTTCTTCTCCTGCCAATTTGTATCAACATACCACAAGATCACAGCTCCTTAGGAGAGGGACAAAAGAAAAACTCTTCAAAATACCTAACTGTTAAAAACACAGTAATCTACAAGTACTAACTGAAAGATAATACTACCTTATCAGAGTTAATGATAAATGCCATCAACTGAATATACAATTTAGCATAGATCTTTACGGGGTGACTATGCCAACATAAGGTATACAGAAACCCTATACCACACTGTTAAATTTATGATTTAACAGGTGAAAGTAACATTACATATTGGTACACATTACATAGCATTATCTACATAAGTAAAAGACTGAACATATAAGCCTTTTAAGATCTTTCCAACAAAATTCACTAAGGTAACCAAGTTAAATCAAAGACGTAAGGTGAGATCTCTCTGATATGAGGAATTTGAGAAGCAGGGTGGGGGGTTTTGGGGGCTAGGGAGGGAAAAAATGAAACAAGATGGGATCAGGAGGGAGACAAATGATAAGAGACTCTTCTCAGGAAACAAACTGAGGGTTGCAGGAGGGTGGGGGGGATAGGGTGGCTGAGTTATGGACATTGGGGAGGGTATGTGCTATGGTGAGTGCTGTGAATAATATATGTTAATAAAAATAAATAAAAAGATACCTACATACCAAAAAGAAAAAAAATAAAAATAAAAAGATGTAAGGTGAAAGAACATACATTAACAGTATTACATGAGTTAAATCTTGCTTTCATTGATCTCTAACAGGTACATCACGTGGGACACCCACACGGGAGTACAGAACACGAATTATCTGCTCATGTTGAAAAGTCACATGTATTATTATAATAAATCTATTTCCAGTTTATTACATTTTTTACAAGACAATATTTTGTCCATTTCCCCCTTAAAATCATGTGAAAGGGGCACCTGGGTGGCTCAGTCATTAAGCGTCTGCGTTCAGCTCAGGTCATGATCCCAGGGTCCTGGGATCCCTGTATCAGGCTCCCTGCTTGGCAGGAGGCCTGCTTTTCCCTCTCCCACTCCCTCTGCTTGTGTTCCCTCTCTCGCTGTGTCTCTCTCTGTCCAATAAATGAATAAAATGTTTAAAAAATAAATAAATCATATGAAAACACAAATTAATACTGTAATAACTTTTAGACTACCATAAAAAAGCTGCTATAAATAAACTCATTAAAAAATGTTTGGGTTGGGGCACCTGGGTGGCTTAGTCAGTTAAGCATCTGCCTTCAGCTCAGGTCCTGGGATCAAGCCCTGCTTGGGGCTCCCTGCTCAGCAGGGAGCCTGCTTCTCCCTTTCCCTCTGCCATTCCCCCTACTTGTACTCTCTGGCTCTCTCTCTCTCTGTCACATAGATAGATAAATAGATAAATAAATAAATAAATAAATAAATAAATAAATAAATAAATAAATAAATAAATAAATAAAATCTTTAAAAATAAAGTTTGGTTCTTTTTTTTAAGATTTCTTTATTTTAGAAAGAGAGAGAGAAAGTGCACACATGAGTGAGGAGCAGGGAGCAGAGGGATGGGGGAGAGAGTCCAAAGCAGACTCCACACTGAGCACAGACCCCAGTGCAGGGCTCGATCCCACCCCCAAGCTGAAACCAACAGTTGGACACTTAACTGACTGCGCCACCCAGGTTCCCCTCATTAAAAGATGTTTAACATCATTGATAATTAAGAAAATGTAAATCAAAACCAGTGTTCACACCCCCTATAATGGCCATAATCAAAACAACAGAAAATAAGTGTTGACAACAATGTAAAGAAAGAGAAACACTTTTACATTGCTGGTTAGAATATAAAATGGTGCAACCAGTGTAGAAAATAACTTGGCAGCTCCTTAAAAAGTTGAACACAAAATTACCATATGACTTAGCAATTATACTCCTACGTATATACCCAAGAAAAACAAAAACATATGACCACCCAGAAACTTGTACACAAATGTTTACAGCAGTGTTATTCATAACAGCCAAAAGGTAGAAATAACCCAATATCCATCAACTGATGAATGGATGAACAAATTGTGTTATGTCCATACAATGGAATATTATTAACTCACAAAATAAAAGGTATGATGCTACGACTTGGATAAACTTGAAAATATTAAGATAAAGAAGCCAGACACAAAAGGTCATATATGGGATGATTCATTTACATGAAATACCCAGAATGAGCAAATCCATAGAGACCCAAAGCAGATTAGAGGTTCCCAGAGGATAGGAATGATAATTTAATAAATACAGGGTATCCTCCGAGGTGATGAAAAAGTATCAAAATATGAGAAAGGTAATGGTGCACAAGTCTGTGAATGCATCACATGACGGTAAGTTGTATACTTGAAAATGATTGTGTTGTGGGAATTTCATTTCAATAAAAATAAGTAAAAGCTTTTATATTTTTAAAAGTTAGGACAAAATAGTATATAAATGCAATACGCTATATGCTCTAGGAGGAAAAAGAAAGTGGAAAGTAAAATAAGATCATTAACTATGGTAAAGGTAACAGTGAAATTCAAAGGATACCATTTAAAACTGACAATACACAGGGGTGCCTGGCTGGCTCAGTCGGTGGACCATTGTGACTCTTGATCTCAGTCAGGGTTGTGGGTTTAAGCCCCCAGTTGGGTGTAGAGATTATTTAAAAATAAAGTCTTTAAGAAGCCATATAAATGGCTAACAGACACATGAAAAAATGTTCAACATCATTAGGCACCAGGGAAATTCAAATCAAAACCACATTGAGATACTGCCTTACACCAGTTAGAATGACAAAAATTGACAAGGCAAGAAACAACAAATGTTGAAGAGGTTGTGGAGAAAAGGAACTCTCCTACAGTGTTGGTGGGAATGCAAGTTGGTGCAGCCACTTTGGAAAACAGTGTGGAGCTTCCTCAAAAAGTTAAAAATAGAGCTACCCTATGACCCAGCAATTGGATTACTGGGGATTTACCCCAAAGATACAGATGTAGTGAAAAGAAGGGCCATCTGAACCCCAGTGTTCATAGCAGCAATTTCCATAATAGCCAAACTGTGGAAGGAGCCGAGATGCCCTTCAACAGACAAATGGATAAAGAAGATGTGGTCCATATATACAATGGAATATTATCCATTCATCAGAAAGGATGAATACCCAACATTTGCATTAACATGGATGGAACTAGAGAAGATTATGCTAAGTGAAATAAGCAGAGAAAGACAATTATCGTATGGTTTCACCTATTTGTGGAACATAGGAATAGCATAGAGGACCTTAGGAGAAGGAAAAATGAAGGGGGGGAAGAACCATGACAGACTATGGACTCCAAAAAACAAACTGAGGGTTTCAGAGGCAAGGGGTTGGGGGGATGGGTAGTCCTGGTGATCGGTATTAAGGAGGGCACATATTGCGTGGACCACTGGGTCTTATATGCAAACAATAAATCATGGAACATTACATCAAAAATTAGTGGTGTACTGTATGGTGACTAATATAACATAATAAAAATAAAAAATAAATTTTAAAAAATAAAGTCTTTAAAAAAATTTAAAAACTGACAAACCAAAAAGTAAAAGACTAAGTTAAAAAAAGATTATTGTAGGCATGATAAAAAGCATTAACATAAAGATAACCACTAGAATTTTAAAAACCAGACTTTTTCATATGCCAAAAGAAATCCTAAAAGAACAAAGGCATAGAAAAAAAGAAAAGCTCCCAATATATAATAAGCAAATTAAAACATAAATAATAATACAATAGTATTGAATCAAATATGTCAGTCACATCCATAAGTGGATATGGGCTTAACATGCATGAAAAGTCCACAAAAAAATATCATTCTCAATGGGGAAAAACAGATCTTTTCCCCAAAGGTCAGGAATATGGCAGGGACGTCCACTATCACCACTGCTGTTCAACACAGTACCTGAAGTCCTAACCTCAGCAATCAGAAAACAAAAAGAAATAAAAGGCAACCAAATCAGCAAAAAAGTCAAACTCTCACTTTTTGTAGATGACATGATACTTTATGTGGAAACCCCAAAAGACTCCACCCCAAAATTGCTAGAACTCAAACAGGAATTCAGCAAAGTGGCAGGATATTAAATCAATGCACAGAAATCAGCTACATTTCTATATACTAACAATAAGACAGAAGAAAGAGAAATTAAGGAGTTGATCCCATTTATAATTGTACCCAAAACCATAAGATACACAGGAATAAACCTAACGAAAGAGGAAAAGGATCTGTATTTAGAAAACTATAGAACACTCAGGAAAGAAACTGAGGAAGACATAGAGAAATGGAAAAATGTATCATGCTCATGGATTGGAAGAACAAATATTGTTAAAATGTCTATGCTACCTAGAGCAATCCATACTTTCAATGCAATCCCTATGAAAAGACCATCAACTTTTTTTCACAGAGCTGGAATAAATAATCCTAAAATTTGTATGGAAGCAGAAAAGACCCTGGATAGCCAAAGGAACATTGAAAAAGAAAACCAAAGCTGGTGGCATTATAATCCTGGACTTCAAGTTCTATTACAAAGCTGTAATTACCAAGACAGTATGGTACTATCACAAAAATAGACACATAGATCAATGGAACATAATAAAGAACCTAGAAATGGACCCTCAACTCTTGGGTCAACTAATCTTTAACAAAGTAGGAAAGAATATCCAATGGGAAAAAGAAAGTCTCTTCAATAAACAGTGTTGGGAACATTGGACAGCCACATGCAGAAGATTTTGAAACTGGACCATTTCCTTATGCCAGACACAAAAATAGACTCAAAATGGATGAAAGACATAAATGTGAGACGGGAACCCATCAAAATCCTAGAGGAGAACACAGGCAGCAACTTCTGTGACCTCGGCTGCAGCAACTTCTTGGTAGACACGTCTCCAAAGACAAGGGAAACAAAGGCAAAAATGAACTACTGGGACTTCATCAAGATATAAAGCTTTTGCACAGCAAAGGAAACAGTCAACAAAACCAAAAGACAACCAAAAGAATGGGAGAAGACATTTGCAAATGACATATCAGATAAAGGGCTAGTATCCAAAATCTATAAAGAACATACCAAACTCAACACCCAAAGAACAAATAATCCAATTAAGAAATGGGCAGAGGGCGCCTGGGTGGCTCAGTGGGTTAAAGCCTCTGCTTTCGGCTCAGGTCATGATCTCAGGGTCCTGGGATCAAGGCCCACATCGGGCTCCCTGCTCAGCAGGGACCCTGCTTCCCCCCCCCCCGCCTGCCTCTCTGCCTCCTGTGATCTCTCTCCCTCTGTCAAATAAATAATAATAAAAAAAAAACATTTAAGAAATGGGCAGAAGACATGAACAGACATTTCTTCAAAGAAGACATCCAAATGGTCAACAGACAGAAAAAGTGCTCCATATCACTTGGCATCAGGTAAATATAAATCAAAACCTCAATGAGATACCACCTCAAACCAGTCAGAATGGCTAAAACTAACAAGGAAATGACAGATGTTGGCAAGGATATGGAGAAAGGGAAACCCTCCTACACTGTTGGTGGGAATGCAAGCTGGTGCAGTCACTCTAGAAAACAGTATTGGGGGCGCCTGGGTGGCTCAGTGGGTTAAAGCCGCTGCCTTCGGCTCAGGTCATGATCCCAGGGTCCTGGGATCGAGGCCCGCATCGGGCTCTCTGCTCAGCAGGGAGCCTGCTTCCTCCTCTCTCCTCTCTGCCTGCCTCTCTGCCTACTTGTAATCTCTCTCTCTGTGTCAAATGAATAAATAAAATCTTTAAAAAAAAAATAGAAAACAGTATTGGGGTTCCTCAAAAGGTTGAAAATAGAGCTACCCTATGACCCAGCAATTGCACTACTCGGTATTTACCCCAAAGATATAAATGTAATGATCCGAAGGGGAATGTGCACCCTAATGTCTATAGCAGCAATGTCCACAATAGCCAAACTATGGAAAGAGCCTAGATGTCCATCAACAGATGAATGGATAAAGAAGATGTGGTGTATATATATACAACGGAATACTATGCAGCCATCAAAAATGAAATCTTACCGTTTGCAATGACGTAGATGGAACTAGAGGGTATGGTGCTAAGTGAAATAAGTCAATCAGAGAAAGACAATTACCATATGATCTCACTGATATGAGGAACTAGAGAAACAAGACAGAACATCATAGGGGAAGGGAAGGAAAAATGAAACAAGACAAAGCCAGAGAGGGAGACAAACCATAAGAGACTCTTAATCTCAGGAAACAAACTGAGGGTTGCTGGAGGAGAGGGGGGTTGGAGGGATGGGGTGGCTGGCTGATGGACACTGGGGAGGGTATGTGCTATAGTGAGTGCTGTGAATTGTGTAAGACTGAGGAATCACAGACCTGTACCCCTGAAACAAATAATACATTATATGTTAATACAAAAAAATTTTTTTAATTAATTAAAAAAAAAAAGAATGCATATAGAGGGGCACCTGGGTGACTCAGTCAGTTAAGCACCTGCCTTTAGCTCTGGTCATGGTCCCAGGTTCTTGGGATTGAGGCCTGTGTCTGGCTCCCTACTCAGCGGGGAGTCTGCTTCTCCCTCTCCCTCTGACTCATATCCTCCCAGGTGCTTGTGCTCTCTCTCACTAGCAAACGAAAAAATTAAAAAATTAAAAAATCTCATAAAAAAGGATGCATATAGAAAGATCTAACAATATAATCAATGAGAGTTCATGAAGATAGATACAGGTATCAGTATAAATAAAACACTGCACTCTGATAATAGAAATAATACCTTTTTCTCAAGTGCACATGGAATGTTCACAAAAACTGATCAGAAAACATTGGTAAGTTCTGAAAGCAGTAATATTAAAACAACATGCTATGAATATAAAGCAACAAAATTAAAGAAACAAAAAGACCCTTTGACCTAAAAATGAAAAAAGCCTTCTGTTAAATAACTCTTGAATGACAAGGGAAAGAAATACAAACAGAAATGACGGGATTTCTGAAAAATAACAAAAACACTACATATCAGACTCTATGGTTTTCCCTTAAAGCAGTGATCAAAAGAAAAAATTCATAGCATTAAACATCTATTCCAATAAAAATAAAATAATGAAAATTAATTAAATTTCCATATCAAAAAGCTAGAAAAAGAACAAAAAGTAAACAGAAAAAAAACACAGCAAATGATAACAATGAAAGCAGATATTAATGAGGTAGAGAACAGAAATTAGTTGATGAAATTAATAAATTAAAATCCTGGCTCTCTGAGAAAAGTCAACAAAATATGACAATATAAAACTCCCTTTACAACAGCAACAAAAAGGACTAAATACTCAGAATAAACTTAAGAAATGTTCGAATCTATATGAAGGAACCCATAAAACAGGGTCGCCTGGGTGGCTCAGTTGATTTAGAGTCTGCCTTCAGCTCAGGTCATGTTCCCAGGGTTCTGGGATCGAGCCCTGCATCATGCTCCCTGCTCAGCGGGAAGCCTGTTTCTCCTTAGTTAGGATGTTCCAACACCATCAAAATTTTGGTATGCCCTAAATTAACATAATGAATACCAAAACCTTTTTTTTCTGGAGCTAGACAAGTTGTATTAAAATTTATATGGAAAAAAAGACACAAAACTAGGTAAGAAATATAGGTAAGAAAACACTGAAAAGGGAAAACTCTAAGTAGGTATTACTACCATATATAAAACATGGAAAGCCTTTAAAAAGTAAAACAGCATAACAGTACTGGCACATGAGTACAAAGAAAGACCAATGAATAAAACAGCAAGTCCAGAAACTAACTCAGTTTGGAAGTACATGATAAAAGTGGTATTTCAAATCACAAGGGCAAAGATGGACTTTTAAAGAAATGATTTTGGGACAACTGAAAAAAAAAGATAAAATCAGATATACTTTTCATACCATATATAAGAATAAACTTCAAATGGCTCAGAGATCTAAATATAGAAGAATGAAACTATACAAGTACCAGAAGAAAACATGAGTAGGTTTCTCCATAACCTGGATATAGGGGGAAGCTTTTAAGTATAATCAAAATCCAGATGAATAAAAGAAAAGACTGTTACACTTGATTACATAAAAATGAAGAAAAATTGTATGGTCCCAAGCATCATAAAGTCGAAAGACATATAGCAACTTGCTAAAGGACTTCTAAAAGTCAAGAAGAAGACAACAAAATTTGAATGTCCTTTTAAAAACTGAGAGAAAGGGCGCCTGGGTGGCTCAGTGGGTTAAAGCCGCTGCCTTCGGCTCAGGTCATGATCCCAGGGTCCTGGGATAGAGGCCCACATCGGGCTCTCTGCTCAGCAGGGAGCCTGCTTCCTCCTCTCTCCTCTCTCCGCCTGCCTCTCTGCCTACTTGTAATCTCTCTCTCTCTCTCTCTGTCAAATGAATAAATAAAATCTTTAAAAAATAATAAAATAAAAAAATAAAAACTGAGAGAAAAAAACAAAAACCCTTCTAAAATTTCAAGCAAAAGTCCCTCACAAGCCCTTTGAAATACTGAGGAAAAAATGGGGAAAAGACATAAACAGAAAATTTATAAAGGAAGATATAAAAATGCATTCAATTTTTAAATGATCCTTAAATATATGAAAAGATGTTCAATTTCACTCATAATTTAAAAATACAAATTTAAAAAAAAATACAAATTTAAAATATACTACCATTTCTCACCCATTAGATGGGCAAAAATTTTAAAGTACGACAACTCATTCTCTTGGTGAGTCCATGTGGAAATAGGCACTCATAAACTGCTGCTGAGGATGGAAATGGTATAACCCTTTTGAAGGGGAATTTGGCAATAACTACAAAGCTACATATGAAGTTTTATCCTTTGGCTCAGAAATCCTACTAGTAAGAATTTATTCTGCAATAATACCTACATAATCATGTGCAAGGTTATTCACTGCAACAAAATAATACCCAAACATAAACCCTAAGGTACTGGGCATTTGTTTAAAAGAAAAAAAAATCTCGGGGCACCTGAGTGGTTCAGTGGGTTAAAGCCTCTGCCTTCGGTTCAGGTCATGATCTCAGGGTCCGGGATCGAGCTCCCCCTCCCCGCACCGGGCTCTCTGCTCAGCAGAGAGCATGCTTCCTCCTCTCTCTGCCTGCCTCTCTGCCTACTCGTAATCTCGCTCTGTCAAATAAATAATTTTTTTTAAAAATCTTTTAAAAAATCTCTATTAACTGATATAGAGTGATTTCCAGCATATATTGTTAAGTGGGGGGAAAAAGCAAATTTCCAAAGAGTATATAAACTATGCTATTTTTTACCTATGACAACATGAATGGACCCAGAGGGTATAGGCTAAGTGAAATAAGTCAGGTAAAGAAAGACAAATACCATATGATTTCACTTACATGTGGAATCTAAAAAACAAAACAAAACAAATGGAAACAGAGTCATAAACACAGAACAATGGTAGCTGCCAGACAGGAGGAGTGTGGGGAGGGTAGGCGAAATAGGTAAAGGGGATTAAGAGGTACAAACTTCCAGTTATAAAATAAGTAAGTCACACACATGAAAAGTACAACATAAGGAATATAGTCAATATTATTGTAATTACATTGCATGGTGACAGATGGTAACTACCCTTATGGTGAGCACTAAATAATGTACAGAATTGTCCAAACAATATGTTATACACCTGAAACTAACATTATATGTCCACTCTATTTCTATAATAAAAATTTTTAAATCTTTTTTTTCAAGATTTTATTTATTTATTTGACACAGAGAGAGAGATCACAATTAGGCAGAAAGGCAGGCAGAGAGAGAGGGGGAAGCAAGCTCCCTGCTGAGCAGACAGCCCGATGTGGGGCTCGATCCCAGGACCCTGAGATCACGATCTGAGCCGACGGCAGAGGCTTTAAGCTACTGAGCCACCCAGGCGCCCCTATAATAAAAAATTTTTAATAAAAAATTAAGCATGCTCCTTTCTGCGTGATAAAGAATTGGAAAATAAAAGTACGTAGATGTATCTGCTTATTTTTGAAAAAAAAATAGAGGAAGACGAAACCAGAAACCAGTGAAATTAATTAACTACAATAGTAGAGGGATATGGTGGAAAGTAACAACCCTTGAGCATATTTGCATAGTTTTGACTACATAAACATGTTCATAATGTTCTACATGCTCAAAAAATAAAGTTGAATCAACAAAGATGGGGGGTAGATGCTATAAAACTGAATGCAAACAGGAACAAATGACCTCAACAGTATTTCGAAGGGATAACATAAACACATCTCAGAAAGTTCTCTCAGGCCACTTCCTAGTCAGTCCCTACCCCCCTACCTATTTCAGTGACAACTACTATTCTAATTTTTTTTTCCGCCATAGGTTAGCCTTGCCCACTCTAGAACTTCATTTGAATGGAACCATATTGTATATATTCTTCTGAGTAAGGTTTTTTTTACTAAGCATAATGTTTTTGAGATTCATCCATCTTGCTGTACAGATCAGACATGACACTGTTAAATATCACATAATCAGGTTGAATGGTACTATTAAAAATTCAGGTTCACCAGTTTTATTTGGGCTCACAACATTCTCAGGCATTCACATTACATTTTCTTCATCAGCATGCTCTCCCATTCTCAACATCAAACCTCTTTCTCTTTCTCCAAACACTACTTGTTATTTACACTTGGATGTTTCATGAACATTTCAAATTCAACACATTAAAGACTGAACTCAACATCTTTCCCACCTAACACTGCACTCAACCATCCGAATACATTCCTTCCACTTCTCCACCCCCTTTACCTTGGCACCAAGGCCAAGATGGTACCACTGTAAGGCCAGAAAACTGGCAGTAAATTCTTGTCTCCAATTTTGCTTTGCCATCAATCTTCCCAACATCTAATCAAAGTAATGTTGACTATTTCTATATACGTCTAGAATCCAACCACTTTTTTTCATGGGTTCCACTAACCCAGATCAACATTATTTTGTAACAGCTATAGTTTTTCAAAACCACTCTCTGCCTCCAGTTTTACCCTAATTCTAATCCTTTCTCCAAACAGCAGTTAGTTTTCTAGTTGGCTTAAGACTCTAATAAGACCTTCTTTGATCTGACACTAGCCAAACTTTACTAAATTTCTGTCAGTCCTGAATGTGTCACTGTCTCACCTAGTCTAGGACTTTGATTACGTCATTCTCTCTACTTGAGATACTTTCCTTATACCTCTTAATTGGTTAGCTCTTGCTCAAACTTCAGATCTCCATTAAACATCACTTACTCTAGACTCTATCTAATTTTCTAGAATAGTTAGCTTGCTGTTATTTGCTTCTTACCTATACTGTCCCCATCCTCAAGGAATTTACAATCTAATGTACACAATTTAGAGTGGTACTTAACAATATATAAGAAGCAATCAAAAACAAGTCTTTTTTTCTTTCTGGAAGAGTCAGATGACATCTGAATACAGTTTTTTTAAAAGATTTTATTTATTTGAGAGAGAATGCAAGAGCAAGCATGGGGGCGGGGTATGCAGGGGAAGAGGGAGAAGCAGACTCCCTGCTGAGCAGGGAGCCCAACAACATGGGGCTCGATCCCAGGGCTTGATCCCAGGACCCCAAGATCATGACCTGATTGAAGGCAGACACTCAACCAACTGAGCCACTATATTCAGGTGCCTCTGAATATAGTTTTAAAGGATAAAGAGATTTGGCAGAATAAAGACAATGCTACTCCCCCACTCCCCAAAACACATACACGTACACATACACACAAAGAGAGAAATATGGGAAGATAGTGCCAAACAGATATATGAACATATACATGTGCAAGTCTTGAGCAAGGCTTTAAGGAAGAGACAGGGAGGGAGATCAGAGACAAGTAATTATAATGGCATAAAGTTCAAGAGTGTGAAAGAAACTCTTAACTTCCAAAAAATGGTCAGCAGACTATCTATTTTAGAATCAACACACATTTGTTAAAATATGCTGATTTCTAGGTCTTAGATCTAATCAATCAGAATCTCTGGAGTAGGAGGCCCCAGTAATATGTAATCCTAGCAACAGCCCAAGAGATCTTAAGTACATCATAGTTTCAGTATTGAAGCTGGTAATTATTTTTAAAACAAAGAAACTGGCTTTTGTCCTAAAAAGGGTCACTTAAGTGGTTTAATTTTTTATGTAAATATAAAGAAAACAAGACAGTTTAGTGATCAGAATGTAGCAAAATATTTTGAGACTCAATAATAGATACCATATGGGATGCCTGGGTGGCTCAACAGGTTAAGCATCTGCCTTTGGCTTAGGTCATGATCCCAGGGTCCTGGGATGGAGCCTAGCATCAGGCTCCCTGCTCCTCCCACTCCTTCTGCAACCCCCCCCACCCTCCCCACACACGCTTGTGTTCTCTCTTGCTTGCTCTGCTCTTTCTCATGAATAAGTAAATAATCTTAAAAAAAAAAAAAAAGAATAGATGCCACACTCTTGAGGAGCCTGGGTGGCTCAGTCAGTTAAGTGCCTAATCTTGATTTTAGCTCAGGTCATGATCTCAGGGTCATGAGATGAGCCTGATGCAACAGGCTCCACACTGGGAATGGGACCTGGTTAGCATTCTCTCTCTCTGGGGGTGCCTGGGTGGCTCAGGCGGTTAAGCAGTTAAGTGCCTGCCTTTGGCTCTGGTCATGATTGCAGGCTCCCTGCTCAGTGGGGAGCCTGCTTCTCCCTCTCCCTCTGCCTGCAGCTCCCACTGCTTGTGCTCTCTCTCTCAAATAAATGAATAAAATCTTAAAAAAAAAAAAAGGATTCTCTCTCTCCTTCCCTCTCCCCAGTTGCACACATGTGTGCTAGCACTCTCTCAAAAAAAAAAAAAGAAAAAAGAAAAAAGAAAAGAACAGATACCACACTCTAGATCCCCCCACTCCCGGTTACCAGGAAGGATTAATTGTCAAACAAACAAAGACTCTGGGAGCAACACAATATGATGCACTTTGCATTTTGGTAGTAGAAAAAAACCTGCCTTATTCTTGGCAGATTCTCATCAGGAGACATTGATTGTGGGCTCTACAATGAGAGGATACCTGAACTTAGCTGAGTACAACCTCTCCCTTAAAACAGGGCCTTAGAAAAGAAAAGACTGTGTTTTACACCTGAATAGACAAAGAACTAAAAGTGTATAAAGAGGAACACCCTGGGTCAACTGGAAAACCAAGAGAGTAAACTTGTCCATGGAATCAACCTCGTTTGAAAGGATTTAACCAGCCTTCACCAAAAGCTGTGCCAGTGAAATTTTGTTGTGTGGGGACAAGCAGCACCAGACTATGGAGGTATATGACATCTGTACCATCTGTAATAGTCAACTGAAAGTCACCAAGATTCCTCCCTGATTAGAAGTGGAAATCAGATACACCTTCTGTTTGGAGTGAAAAAACACTTTGATGCTTTTAGACAATACAGGGGAAAGGGAAATGTCTGTATTTCAGACATTATGGGAAAGGGTGCTATTGATCTTTCTGTTAAGTACAGTATATAGGGAGGGACTTGAGTTGGTCGTAATTTAAATTAGGGAAATAAGAGATGGACTGCATTTTCACTTAGTGTTTTGTAAAGCAGATCATACAAGCTGCATAATGTAAAACATTTAGTACAAAGTCTGGATCACCACAATGAATCAATAAATGGTAGTCATTGTGGTTTCTATTATTTTAGAGGGAGAGAGTGGTTATAAGGCTTACAGTTTGAATACTGGAGAGAATGATTACAAACAAGGAAATTAGGAAAAAGATCTGAGTTTGTGGGAAAATCTGCTTTACACATGCTAAGTTTGAGGTAGAAAGAACATTCAAATAGAAAAGTTCATTTGCTTAAAAATGCACTTCCTGGGCGCCTGGGTGGCTCAGTGGGTTAAAGCCTCTGCCTTTGGCTCAGGTCATGATCTCAGGGTCCTAGGATCGAGGCCCGCATCGGGCTCCCTGCTCAGCGGAGAGCCTGCTTCCTCCTTTCTCTCTGCCTGCCTCTCTGCCTACTTGTGATCTCTCTCTCTGTCAAATAAGTAAATAAAAATCTAAAAAAAAAAAAAGCACTTCCTACCACTTCTGCTAGTTGAAATCTTACCTTCCTCTACCCTGTTTCACCTTCCAGCTCCCTGTCTGCCCCCACACCCTCTGCAATTATTCTCACCATCTTCAATCCTTTAACAATTTACATTCCTATCACTTTTGTTACAGTTTTTTTAAATTTTTTTTAAAGATTTTATTTATTTATTTGACATACAGAGAGAGAGATCACAAGTAAGCAAAGAGGCAAGCAAAGGGAGGGGGGAAGCAGGTTCCCCGCCGAGCAGAGATCCCGATGTGGGCTTCGATCCCAGGACCTGAGATCATGACTTGAGCCGAAGGCAGAGGCTTAACCCACTGAGCCACCCAGGCACCCCTACATTCTGTTTCATATCGTAATTATTTTTCCTATATATGTCTTGTCAACTAGATTGTGAGTTTCTCAAGAGCAGGGAGAGATTAAAGCCAAGCAGACAGTTTGTCCCGTAGGATTTTGCTGGTGGTTGGTACTTTATAAATCTATCAGCAGCAATCAAGGGAAACACCCAGAGCTCTATGTGCTCTACCTAAAATCAATTTAACTTCCACACCACTGGGGCGCCTGGGTGGCTCAGTGGTTAAGATCTGCCTTCAGCTCAGGTCATGATCCCATGGTCCTGGAATCAAGTCCCGTGTCAGGCTCCCCGCTCAGCAAGAAAACTGCTTCTCCCTCTCCCTCTCCCTCTCCCCCTACTTGTGTTCCCTTTCTCACTGTCTCTTATATATAAATAAATATTTAATAAATAAATAAAACCATATAAATAAATAAAATCTTAAAACAAACAAACTTCCACACCACCATTTGCAAGAGAAACAGAAGGAACCAGGATTCTCTGTGATCCTAGCAAGATTCCCCATCTTCCCTTGCTCAACACTCATACAGCTTCACTAATTGCTTGAAACTTTCAGGACTAATCTTATAATATCCTTTATGCCCCACCTGTCCAAGAAGTCTAGAACTCCTAGGTTATTCCTCAATGCCCAGACTCTATAAAATCCCTGTATGTCTCTAAAGGCAATGAGACAAATTCACCACATGCCTCAGCACTACTTATTCACCTTCCTTTCCCCACTTCATTTTTCTCCATTGAATTTACCACCACCTGACTATTTAATCGTCTATGTCTCAGCTCTTAAATACAAATTCCATGAGTGCAGAGATTTTTTTGTTTTGTTTTGTTCACCACTGTAACTTCAGAACTGACAACAGTATCTGGTTCATGGCAGAGCTCAGTGGATATCTACAGAATAAATGGATACATATTTAATTTGTTAATATGATATGTGCCTATAATATATCCCTAGCATATATTCGTGAACAAGAAAGGCATGGTCCCTATCCTCATAAAGCCTACAGTCTAGGGGAAAAGATGACATTAAGCAAGTATTATATAATTATACATAATTATGAAAAATGCTCTGAAGTACAGCATAGGATATATAATAGGGAGACCTAATCTAGAGAAATGGGAAGAGGGATTCCAAGTTAGATTCTGAGAAATTATATTTAAAGGCAAGACTGAAGAATAGGTAGGAATTAGGGGAGCAAAGAAGAGCAAAAGAAGATCTGAGACAAAAAGAATGTGCCAAGACCTTAAAAGGAACATACAGTTGTTTGCTTAGCACCTTTATCAAGAAAAAACTGGCACACAATAAACTGTACTCATTTAAAGTGTACAATTGGTTATAGTTTGGCGTATATTAAGTTTGACTTAAGATTTGACATACATACATGAAACCATCATCACCATCAAGATAATGAACATATCCATCTCCATCTTGGCACATAATCTGTATTTACTCAACTAATACTTATTGGTGTCTACCATGTCAGGCCCTAACTATACACTGATGCATGATCCCTGCTCTTTTGGTACTTAAAGTTCAAGGGGTGTCTAGTTCAAGGAAGCGAAAGAAAGCCAGTGTGATAGTGTCTGGGAGGTATGCAGAGGCCGTATCTTGCAGGGCCTTGCAGACTATATTTTGATCTTTATACAAAGAACAATGGGAAGCAAGCAGGCAGGGACTCAAGCCATTCTGGACTTGAACAGGAAAAAGCCATTAGAAAGTAATAAGTAGGGCAGTGACATGATCACATTTATCTTTTCAGAAAGATCACACTGATAGAAAGGTGGAGAACAGATAATGGAAAATCAAGCTTCTGAGAGAACCAGTTAAGCAAGTGCAATCATCCTGGCAAGAGATGACGGTAATTTGGCTAAAGGTAGTGTGGTAATAGAAAAGATAAGGATTAGAATGATTCAAGAAATATATAGCAAACGGAAGCATCAGGATTTACAGGTGGATTAGATATGATAGGTAAGGAAAATGGAGGAGTCAGGGATGACTTCTACCTGAACAATTAGTTGGATGTGGTATCATTACCAAGATAGGGATAGAAAAGTTCAGTCTTAGATTCTGAGTTCAGTCTTGGACATAGTGAGTTTGATGATCTAAAGAAATATGTAAAAGGACATGCCCAGGAAACATTTAGTCTAAGGCTGGGTAAAGCAGGAACAGACTACAAAGGTAACTGAGAAAGGGCAATTGACAAAGAAAAATAAAAAGCATCCAAATTGGAAGAGAAGAAATAAAACTACTAACACTATTCATAGGTGGCATGATATTACACAGAGAAAATCCTATGGAAGCTCCACAGAAACTATTAAGAGATAAATAACCAAGGTCAACAAGGTTACAAGATCAACATCCCAAAATTAATTGTACTTGTATGCACTTGCAAGGAATAATCCAAAAAAAAATTTTTTAAATCAAGATACAGAACATTACCATTACCCTAAAAAATCTTCTCATGCCCCCTACCAGCCAATCCCCTCCAAAGGAAACCAGTGTCCTGATTTTATTAAGTTATTGGTTAGTTTTGCCTATTGTAGAACTTCCTAAAATAAAATCAAACACATTTTAAGCACGGCTTTTTTTACTCAGCTTAATATTTTTAAGGTGTATTCATGTTGCTGCATGTATCAGTAGTTTGCTTTGTTTTTTTGTTTTGTTTTTTAAGATTTTATTCATTAGTCAGAGAGAGAGAGAGAGGGAGTCGAGAAAGAGAGAAAGAGAGCACAAGCAGGAGGAGCAGCAGGCAGAGGGAGAAGCAGACTCCCTGCTGAGCAAGGAGCCAGATGCAGAACTTGATCCCAGGACCCTGGGACCACGAACGGAGCCGAAGGCAGACGCTTAACCAACTGCACCACACAGGCGTCCTAGTTGTTTGCTCCTTTGTACTGCTGAGTAGTAGTCCATGTATAAATATAACAGTTTATTTAGCCATTCTTCTGTTCATGTACAACTAGGCTGTTTCCAGTTTAGGGTTATTACAACTAAAGTTGCTATAAACATTCTTGTACAAGGCTTTTTGTTGATATTGTTAAAATGTGCTTTCATTTATCTTAAGTAAATACTTGAGTAGAATTTCTGGATCATAGAATAGATGAATGTGTAGACCTTTTCCCAAAACAGTTATAACATTTTATACTCCCAACAACAATATATAAGACTTCTGATTGTTCCACAATCCTGCCAATATTTGGCTTTTTAATTTCAGTCATGCTGACAAGAATTTGGTAATATCTCACGGTGGTTTTAGTTTACATTTCACTGATGATTTAATAATGTTGAGTGTTTTTAAATGTGTTTATTAGTCATTTGGGTTTTTTTAAGATTTTATTTATTTTATTTGCAAGAGAGAGAAAGAGAGAGAGGAGTGTGAGCAGAGGCAGGGGCAGAGGGAGAGAATCTCAAGTAAACTCGGCAATGAACATGGAGCCCAACATGGGGTCTGATCTCACAAGGCTGAGATCACAACCTGAGCCAAAACCAAGAGTTGGACACTTAACTGACTGTGCCACCCAGGTGCCCGTTTATTAGCCATTTGTATATAAACTTTTGTGATGTGTATATTTACACCTTTTGCCCATATTATATTGGGTCTTCTTATTAGAGCTGTCTTGTTTGTGTTATTATAGAGTTGCAAAATTTCTTTATATATCTTAAATACCAATCTTTTGTCAAACATGTTTGGCAAATATTACCTCCCAAGTGACGAGTATTTATTGACTGAACTGCTTACAGTTTTTAAGTACTGTGACAGAACTTTGAAATCCCTTTGAAATCAAATACGCTTGGGTTTAAATCCTGGCTCTACTTATAACTAGCTGTGGGAATTTGAATGAGGTATTTAATTTGGGGGGGGGCATTTTTCCCATCTGTAAAATAGAGATAATACCTTTATAGGGTTGTTATGGTGATTTAGACAATAGACTTCAATGTATCTGGCACATAAAAGGTTTTCAGGGCGCCTGGGTGGCTCAGTAGTTAAGCATCTGCCTTTGGCTCAGGTCATGATCCCAGCATCCTCAGATCGAGCCCCTGAGCAGGGAGCTTCTCCTTCTCCCACTTCCCCTGCTTGTGTTCCCTCTCTCACTGTATCTCTCTCTGTATCAAATAAATAAACACATTCTTTAAAAAAAAATTAAAATCCTTTTCTGATTTTAGCTCTATGATAATAATATGGCAGTGGCTGCCTTAAAGAAGGGAGCGACAATTTTTACACTGTAAAACTATAAAAATTTGAATTTTCACACTGGTAAAAATCATTGTAATAGTGGAAGATATAAAGAATAAGGGCTCCTGGGAAAAGAGTAATGTATCTTTCTTTTATTCTAGTTTAGTAACATATTCAAACTAAACCTGAATCTAAAGTAGTCGAATCAAATGAAATTCATCTGGAAGTGAAACTGAAAAGAAAAAGGTGAAAAATTCAAATTGTGTTGTGCTAACAGTATCTGCCATAGCACAGGGAATATTTAAATGACATGGCATTGTAAATACAATTGTACTGACTCCTATCTATACCAGTCAGTAATATTTCATCTCTTATAAAAATTCACATAAAAACAGGTTTAACCCAGGGGCACCTGAGTAGCTCAGTCTGTTAAGCACTGGACTCTTGGTTTGGGCTCAGGTCATGATCTCGGGTTGTGGGATCAAGCCACACATTGGGCTCGTGCTCAGCATGGAGTCAGCTGGAAATTATCTCCCTTTCTCTCTCTCTCACTCCCTCTGTTCCTCTCTGCCCTCTCCCACTGTGCACGCACTCTTTCCCCCTCTCTCTCAAATAAATAAAATCTTTTAAAAAACATAGGTTTAACCCAAAAGCATTTTTAAGAATAATTTCAACATGTCACTAATACTCTAAGTTATACTAATAACTTAGTATAAATAAGTTAGTGCAAGTTACAGTAGTTACCAAAAATAAGAGTAATTATATAGTGCAATACTTGCTTTATTGTTTGCTGTGCCTATACTTATTTGTTGTTATAAAAATTTCAGATTGTGGATCCAAGTTTTGTCCCCATAATTTAATAGTAAAGTTAGTTAACTCTTCAAATCTCATTTCTTTCATTTGTAAAATGGGGATAATCATATTATGTAGCTTGTATCATTGCTATGAGGATTAAATGACAAAAGTTTATTAAGCCCTTGCACAGAACACTTTTATATATAGTAAGTCATCAGTAAATATTAGTTACTGTTGTTGCTAAAGTATGCTAATCAAGCTTTTCTTAAGTTTCTGTGACTAATCTGGGCTTCACATTTTCCAGTTTAGAGAGGTACTGAGAAATGATTATGATTCATTTCCTAAACTGACCAGAAACACTGACAGGTTTTATATTTTGCATTCTTCAGATCTCGGCTTAAATATCACTTTCTTGGAGAGCTCTAACTCCAAAGCAAGCCCCTTATTTAAATTTTCATTTCTAATATGGTAAATATTGATAGATATGACCCACATGAGCAAATGTTCTTTGAGAGTCCTCAGTAATTTTTAACAATGTAAAGGAGTCATGACACCAAAATGTTTGAGACTGATACAATGAATTGTTTAGAAGATGTGTATTCTCCTCATTCAAAGTTTAACATGGCCTGTCAAACTTCTGAGTAATTTATTTTTCCTTTTTAGGTAGAACTTAATTTGAGTACTAATTAGGAATTGTACATATTCACTGTTCCCTATTGTGATCATACTTACAGTAAGGTTACAAAGGCTAATTACAATTTCAGGGTTTGGACTTTTTATGTTTTTGGGTTGTAGTTTTTTTGTTTTTACTATGAACTAGAATTGCACAACTCAATGCTGTATGCACTAGTCATCTTGTGCCTATAGGAACCTGTAAGTGACAATTAAATTTTTATGGTAATATGATTACTAATAAAGATAGTTTGCTTATAGGACATAAATCTTTCCTAACAGTAAATCCACAGTAGTCCATGAAAGGGGAAATACAGGGAAGCAATACACTGAAATTCTGTCTTCATTTCTTCTTCTAGCCCTAATGCCACTGCCTTAGGTTAGCCATTCCTTTTCTCTCACATTTTCTGTTACAATAGCCATTCTGTGTTCATTCATTATTCTCACCAACCAATTTCCCTCCACACTGAGATGAGAATGATCTATCTCAAAATCAAATCTGGCCATGTCAACTACCCTTTTAAAAAAAAAGATTTTTATTTATCTATTTGACAGAGAGAGACAGCGAGAGAGGGAACACAAGCAAGGAGAGTAGGAGAGGGAGAGCCCGACGCAGGACTCCATCCCAGGACCCTGGGATCATGACCTGAGCCGAAGGCAGATGCTTAATGACTGAGCCACCCAGGCATCCCTCAATTACCCTTCTTATTAAAAAGCCAGTATGGCTTCCCAGCTCTCTACAGCAGAAGCCATAAACCAATGGATTGAATAAAGATGTAGGGTTTTTCCCCCATACATAGGTGTTTTGAACACAGAAATATTTCACATTAAAAATATAGATATCTGATTTCACTTTAAAAAATTAGAAAATTTAGCAACACTGGGCCCAAATCTGCACATAGCAAAACTCAGCTGGAGCAGAAGAGAGGATACCCAGGTAGGACAGGGCATATATGATTTGAGATTTCCAGTTTACCACAGTCCCTACCCAGTCCAATTCACTCATTTACCTTACCTACTTGGTTCCCCATGAACAACTGAATTTGTACAACTTGCTTTACAGGAGAAAGCCCAAACTCCCTAGAAAGACAGACCTTCAATCATCTAAGTACAAGCTAAATTTCCACTCTCAACTCCCATCTCTCTATGCTTTGTCTTCACACACATGCTCATCATTTCTCAAACATACCATGCTCTTTCACACATTCTTTTACACTTGCAAGCTGTACATCTAGTTCCTTCTGCTTGGAATGTCCTTTTTACATTCATTTCCCCACCCCACCAGCATCTGAAGAATTCCTCTGCATCTCCTTCAAAATCCAAACATACAAGTGGGTAAGAAAACATACAAATGACAGCATTTAGCACAGAGCCTAGCGTATAGTAACCTTCAATGTCCTAACTACAACTGTAAAAAGTAGATATTATGACCTCATATTAGAGAAAAGAATGTTGTCACCTAAAGGAATTACTTAGTCAAGACCAAGGAGCTGGTAAGTGACACAAACAGTTGGAATGTGAGCCCAAATCTTATCACCAGGCTATATTTTTTTTATTTGACTCAAATGACACAGAACTGCCAGATTCTTTCCTCATATATTTTGTGTAACTTTTTTCATCAGATACCTCCAACAGTTCCCTGCTATCAACAAATCCAAGTCATTCTGTCTTTATATCCTTATTGCCTATCACAGTTCAGCCCACATTACAAGCTTAATATATAGTCTCAACTAATTCAACTCATATTACTGAATGAATAAATGAACGAGAAAAATTCTACTGTACTGATAATTGTATTAAATGACAGGAGCTGAATACTTTAAGCATTTCCCACATCACAAATCTTAATGTACATTATGTAGTGAATAAAAAGAACTTACTGAAACCTGTAATACATAAAAGCACTAGCAATTTTTCATCTTCCCACAGATAACATTAATCCTCTAAATTGATGAAATACTAAAACTCAGCAATATCTATGTGTATGTGTATGTAAACTATTTTATTTCATTTTAAACAAATGATCTAAAACAACTCAAAGGTTGCACATACTATTATGAGCCTATTTAGGTAAAATTATATGCATATATTTCTGTGCCTGTATACAAAGAAAGCTGTCTGGAAAAATGTTCAGATTAATTTTACTTTTTTCCTCCGAACTTTTACATGCTGTTGTAATTAATTAGTATGTAATTTTTTAAATAACACCAAGCTGTTTAAACTACTTTAAAAAATAATTCTTTTTGAATCCTCAACATTAATGGAATTAATCATAATCCCTCCCACTTCATTCAGAAACACAATGAATCACACTCAAGAAGTAAATATTGAAGTCCTAAGAACAGGCAGCTACATAAATTAGAAGACAGTTTTAATTTTAGAAATGCATATTATACACTCAAACAAAGACCATGAAATAACTTATTAAATTAAAAATGATCAGAGAATTACCAATGTTTAGCACAGTACCAAGTTTACATTATTTCGCATGATTATTAGAAAGTATTTATCTCACAACACAGGAATCAGGGTGTTTTTAGAAATCACTCGTTTGTCATATCTACTCTAGATGTAATTTTTTGGAGGAAAAAAACACTTAACAGTGTAGTGTAGAACTAAGAAATTTCAACACAAGGATTTATTCAATTAACTGTTATATCATTTACTGAAAAATTCTGCCAATGGAACACAACTACTCCATGTTGGTTTCCAGAATGCCCCCATGTTCCTGCATATACATTTTCAATTCCCTACAATCAAGCTTTGTTTAAAAAAAAAATTTTTTTTATGGGGCGCCTGCGTGGCTCAGTGGGTTAAAGCCTCTGCCTTTGGCTCAGGTCATGATTTCAGGGTCCTGGGATGGAGGCCGGCATCGGGCTCTCTGCTCAGCAGGGAGCCTGCTTCCTCCTCTCTCTCTCTGCCTGCCTCTCTGCCTACTTGTGATCTCTCTCTCTCTCTCTGTGTCAAATAAATAAATAAAATCTTAAAAAAAAATCAATAACATATTCCCCATTATGAAGTCACCTGTCTGGTTTTTCTATCTACACTGCAAAGTAAATTATTTCCTTGTATTAAAATTATAACCATCCAATTTATATGAATACATAATAGGTCTGTGATTATATGAATTTAATATATTGGGCTCAACAGTAGAGTTATGGTTCTAGTACAACACCAGCTAATTTTTTTAAAAAGTCTGCGCATTAAAGATGTGATATAATATAGAAGGCAAGATTGTGTGTTATTAAAGGCAATAAAGATTTGTCACGCACTATATAAAATCTATGCCTGAATTTTCTTGTTTATGGACAGCAAAGGAAACATAAATTTCAGTATATACTGTCTTCATTTAACTGACTTTTTCCCCCTTCTCAATCACTCTTTGGATTTAAACTGTTTATTTTTTGTTATATATAATTGAATATAGCATAATGATTAAGATCTTAAACCCAGGCACCAGATTGCCTGGGTGTTGCTTATGTGGGCATTATATCCTCATCTGTAAAATTGGGATTATACCGGTACATATCTCAGAAGATTGTTTCAAGAGTTAAATTAAGGGGCACCTGGCTGGCACAGTTGGTCAAGCAACTGACTCTTGATTTTGGCTCAGGTCATGATCTCAGGGGTCATAAGACCAAGCTTCGCATGGGGCTCTACACATTAGTCGTGAGGGCTACTTAAGATTCTCTCTCTCCTTCTCTCTCTCTACCCCTACCCCAGGCCCTGCATACATTCTCTCTCTTAAAAAAAAAAAACAAAAAACAGTTAAATTAACTTAAAACATCTTAAAGATGTAGCACAATCCTAGCACACAGTAAATGTTCACTATGGATTAGCTATTAATATTGTTGCCACCATTATGCAAAAAAAGTGAAATTACATTAAATACCAATATTCACAACGCTTTAAAAATTAGAAGACTGGGGCACCTGGGTAGCTCAGTCATGTGTCCAACTCTTGATTTTGGCTCAGGTCATAATCTCAGGGTCATGAGATTGAGCCCCCTGTCGGGCTCTGTGCTGAGTGTGGAACCTGCTTAGGAATCTCTCTCCCCCCCCCCCAAAAAAAGACTCTCTCTCCGCCTCTCTCCCCAGCTCACACACTCTTGTGCTCTCTCTCTCTCTCTCTCTAGAGAGGGAGGGAAAAATATATACATATGTAAATTAGAAGGCTATAAATTCATACAACCAGGAAAGACAAAAAAACTTAAAATTTAGGGGCGCCTGGGTGGCTCAGTCAGTTAAGCGTCTGCCTTTGGCTCAGGTCACAATCCCAGGGTCCTGAGATCAAGCCCCACACTGTGCTCCCTACTAAGTGGGGAGCCTGCTTCTCCCTCTCTCTCTGCCGCTCCCCCTCCTTGTGCTTGCTCGCTCTCTCTCTCTGCCAAATAAACAAATAAAATCTTTTTTTAAAATTTAGCTTATAATTTGAATAAGAAATAACCAACTATTACTTAAAATGAAGGATGAGTTCATACTGTTAATACTGATAATTTAACCTTTAAAATGAACATGAAATAAAATCAAAACATTAAATAGTAATTCTTACTCAAATGACTTAGGAGATTTGAAATATAAGCTAAGAAACAAAAAATAATTCTTTTTTTAAATTGAAGTCAACTATAGAGGACACACAATATTACACTAGTTTCAAGTGTACAACACAGTAATTTAAGTCTATACATCATGCTATGCTTAGCACAAGCATAGGTGCCATCTGTCCCCATACAATGCTACTGCAATACCTCTGACTATATTCTTTATGCTGTACTTTTTATCTCCATGACTACAAAAAATATTCTCTTAAACAGCTCAAAGTAAATAATGGGGAAGAACTTACTATTAAATAAAATTCATACAAGATTATCATATTTTTTTATTTTGAAATAACCTCACGCTTGCATAAAAATTGCAAGTACATTTCAAATAATTTTTTGGAGGGAGGAACACTTTTCTCCAGCTTTACTGAAGTATGATTGACAAATAAAAATTATATATATTTAGGCTGTATACAACGTGATTTTTTAAGATGTACAATATGATTTAATACACATATACATTGTGAAATGCTTGCCATTATCAAGTTAATGAACATATTCATCACTTCATATAATTATCATTGTATACATGCATGTGAGTGGTAAGAACACTTATGATCTACTCTCTTAGCAAATTTCAAGTATACAATACAGTATTATAAACTATAATCACTATGTTATACATGAGATCCTAACAATTTATTCATCTGATAACTGAAAATTTGTTACCCTTCAAACGGCATCTCCCCTTTTCCCCACTCCCTAGCAATCACCATTCTACTCTATGGTTCCAGAAGTCCAACTTTTTAGATTCTCAAATAATTTTTTATGGGTCATTTGAGAGTAAGTTGCTGGGCTCCAACAGTCCCTTTTAGATTGCTACCACTTGGGACTGCCTCTTTCCCTCCTTCCCTGTCTCACTTCCTTTTCTCTCTTGCTTCCCCCTAGTTTGGACTGAATTTTTCAGGAAGGGAAGATAGAAGAGAGAAGAGAATAGTTAAGAGTTCAGGGGTTAGAGAAAAGAAGAAAGAGAAGAACAGTATCATTTTATGAGATCTTATAATTAGTTATTTTGTTAAATTATGATTCTTTATGTCCCCAAAACCTACTCAGAAAATAAGAATAAAGAATGCGGAAAAAGATTAGGGGGCGCCTGGGTGGCTCAGTGGGTTAAAGCCTCTGCTTTTGGCTCAGGTCACGATCTCAGGGTCCTGGGATCGAGGCCCGCATCTGGCTCCCTGCTCGCCGGGGAGCCTGCTTCCTTCTCTCTCTCTCTGCTTGCCTCTCTGCCTACTTGTAATCTCTCTCTCTGTCAAATAAATAAATTTTTAAAAAAATCTTTAAAAAAAAGAAAAAGATTAGGAAAGAAGAATATGATACTGAAAAAGAAAAATTTTTTTTCTTAAAATGTACTGAATCTTTGTTCTTATTTTATGCTTTCGATCATTAAGTGTTGTCACAGATTATAACAAAAGTATGAACTATAGCCAATCCCCTTCTTTCCTCTTGTAATGAAAAAAAAAAACACCATACACAGGGGAAATTTAAGGTACTTAAGTTCACAGTGTAGCAACAGCAATAGAACAATTCCTATAATCCCACAATCCCTAAACCCAAACTGTATAATCAATAATGGTTAAAATTAGAGAGGGATACGTCAAATGTATTTTTAAATTAACAGATAATGTATTATTTGCTTCAGGGGTACAGGTCTGTGAATCATCAATCTTACACAAAAAATATACTTTAAATAGCAAAACATTTCCCAGTTCTGAATCTTGTTAAATGAGAGCCAAGAGGATACTCTTCGTCCTTTCCATATGGCAAGTCAAGGAGATTGAGCAATCAGTTGGCACTTGGTATCAAATGGTGACCACCTCTGTAACATACTATTATATTACCCCCTCCCTCATTCCCTGTTTCACTCCTTTTTCTCTCGCTCTTGCTTCCCTAAGACTGTGTTTCCTAATAACATAATAGCACATTAAAAAGCATTTCCAAGTTCACTAAAAAGCAAGAAATCTCCCTTAGTCCAATGCATTCTATGGAACAAATAACACTGAGTTTTGTCACCTGCAAAAATAAGGACCACGGGTTCCAGATTAGGAAGAAAAAAAAAAGATCTCTACTGACAGAACTAATAAATAAGTTCAACAAGGTTAATGGTACAAGATCAATATATAAAAATCAATTAAATTTAAACATACTAGCAATGAATAATCTAGAAATGAAATCAAGAAAACAATTCCATTGGGGCGCCTGGGTAGTTCAGTCAGTTAAGCATCTGCCTTTGGCTCTGGTCATGAATCCTGAGATTGAGCCCACATGGGGCTCCCTGCCCAGTGGGGAACCTGCTTGTCTTTCTCCCTCTGCCTCCCCCAATCCCCACTCATGTGCTCTCTCTCAAATAGCATTAAAAAAGAACAAAACACTTAGGAATAAATTTAACCAAGAAACTATGGGATGTGTACTCTTCGGAGTATAAAACATTTTTGAAAGAAGTTAAAGAGGACCCAAATAAATGGGAAAAGATCCCAGGTTCATGAATCAGAAGACCAGATACTATTAAAATGGTATGGTAGACAGAATAATGTCCTCCACTCACATATGTCCATGTCCTAATCCCCAGAATTTGGTAAAAGGGACTATGCAGATATGATTAAATTAAGGTTCTTAAAATGTGCAGATTATCCAGGTGCCTGGATGGCTCAGTCGATTAAGCGTCTGCCTTCAGCTCAGGTCATGATCCCAGTGTCCTGGGATCAAGCCCCACATCGGGCTCTCCCTGTTCAGCGGAGAGCCTGCTTCTCCCTACTCCCACTCTTGTGTGTGTAGGTGGTAGCTCAGTCTCTCTCTCTCTCTCTCTCTCTCTCTCTCTCTCTCTCTCTCTCTCTCTCTCTTTCTCTCTCTCCCTCCCTCCCTTCCTCTCAAATAAATGCTTTTTTTTTAATCTGCAGATTATCTGAGTGGGCCCAATGTAATCACAGAGTCCTTATAATAGGGAGGCAAGAGGTTTAAAGTCAGAGACAGAAATGTGACAATGGAAGCAGAGGTTGCAGTGATATAGGATGAAAATGGAGGAAAGAGACATGAGCCAAGAAATGTAGGTGGCTTCTAGAAGCTGGAAAAAGGCATGAAAAGAGATTTCCCCTAGAGCCTCCAGATGGGACACAACTCTGCTAACATCTTTTTTCTTTTAATTGAAGTATAATTAACATACACTGTTATATTAGTTTCAGGTGTACAACATATTGATTCAACAATTCTATACATTACTCAGAGTTTACTACACTTAGTCACCTTCCGTCACCATATAACATTATTGCAATATTACTATGTTCCCTATGCTATAATTTTCATCTCCATGATTTATTTATTTTATAACTGGAAGTTTGTAACTCTTAATCCCCTTTATCTACTTTGCCTATGCCCCCACACATCTCTCCTCTGGCAACCACCAGTTTGTTCTCTGTATTTAAGAGTCTGTTTGGTAGGTGGGTTTTTTGGGGTTTTTTGGGGGTTTTTTGTTTTGTTTTGGTTTTTTTTGGTTTTTAGATTCCACATATAACTGAAAACATTTGGTATTTTTCTTTGACGTATTTCACTTAACATCCTCTAGGTCCATCCATGTTGTTGCAAAAGGCAAGATAACATTTTTTATGGATGAATAATATGCTATTATATATATTTACCATATCTTTTTATCCACTTATCAATGGACACTTGACCTACAACTTGATTTTTGCCCAAGACAAATTTCGTATTTCTAACCTCCAGAACCAGAAAATATTAAAACTGTGGGTTTTTTTTTAAGATTTTATTTATTTATTTGACACAGAGATAGAGATCACAAGTAGGCAGAGAGGCAGGCAGAGAGAGAGAGAGAGGGGAAAGCAGGCTTTCCACTGAGCGGAGAGCCCGATGCGGGCCTCGATCCCAGGACCCTCAGATCATGACCTGAGCCAAAGGCAGAGGCTTTAACCCACTGAGCCACCCAGGCGCCCTAAAACGTGTTGTTTTAAGTCACTAAGCTTGTGGTATTTGTTAAGCAGCAACAGAAAACTAACACAAATGACAATATCCACTTACACAAATAGATCTACAGATTCAGTGCAATCCCTGTCGAAATCCCAGCTTACTATTTTTTTGCAAAAATTGACAAGCTGATCCTAATATTCATATGAAAACTTAAGGGAACCAGAAGAGTCAAAACAATCTTGAAAAACGTGAACAGTAACCAAAACAGTATGGTATTGCATAAAAATAGACCAATGGAACTGAATCAAGAAGCCAGAAATAAACCCACGCATATATTGTCAATGAATATTTGACAAGGGAGCCAAGCATACTCAATGGGGAAAAGACAGCCTCTTTAATAATGGTGTTGGGAAAACTGGATATCCACATGCAAAAGAAAAATTAGACACCTCTCTTACACCACTCACAAAAATTAACTCAAAACGGATTAAAGAAATTATACATAAGACCCAAAACCATAAAACTCCTAGAGGAAAATACAAGGAGGGTCACCTGGGTGGTTCAGTCAGTTAAGCATCTATCTGACTCTTGATCTTGGCTCAGGTAATAAGTTCAGGCCCTACAATGGGCTCCACATCGGGCATCAAGCCTACTTTATATATATGTGTATATGTATATGTATGTGTGTGTATATGTATATGTGTGTATATATATACATATATACACACATACACACATACATTCTTCTTCACACATACTTCACACATACATTCTATCTTCACACACACACACACACACACACACACATATGGAAAAGCTCTTTGACATAGTTCTTGGCATGATCTTTTGGATACCAAAAGCACAAACAACAAAAGCAAAAATAAACAAGTAACTAAAGGGCTCTGGACAGCAAAAGAAAATCAACAAAATGAAAAAGCAACCCGAAAGAATGGGACAGAATATTTGCAAACTATATATCAGATAAGGGGTTAATATCCAAAATATATAAAGAACTCATACAACTGAGTAGCAGAAAAACAAATAAACCAGTTTTTAAAAAAGGGGGAGAGGAAATGAAAAGACTTTTTTCAATGAAGACATACAAATGAGCAGCAAGTACATGACAAGGTAATCAACTTCATCAGGGAAATGTAAATCAAAATCACAATGAGATATCATCTCACATCTGTTAGAATGGCTATTATCAAGGGATACCTGGGTGGCTCAGTCAGTTAAGTGGCTGCCTTCAGCTCAGGTCATGATCTCAGGGTCCTGAGATCAAGCCCCGCATCAAGCTCCTTGCTCAGCAAGGAACCTGTTTCTCCCTCTGCCTCTCCCTCATGCTAGCTATCTCTCTCTCAAATAAATAAATAAAATCTTTTTTAAAATAAAAAAAAAAAAAGAAGAACAGCTAGGGGTGCCTGGGTGGCTTAGTCGGTTAAGTGGCTATCTTCAACTCAGTTCATCATCTCAGGGTCCTGGGATCGAGCCCTCCTCAGGTTCCCTGCTTGGTGGACAAACTGCTTTTCCCTCTCCCTCTACCTGCTGCTCTGCCTACTTATGTTCTCTTTCTGTCAAATAAATAAATAAAATCTTTATAAATAAATAAAAGAATGGCTATTATCAAAAAAAAAGAGAGAGAGAGAGAAAACAAATGCTGTCAAGGATATGGAAAAAGGAAACTCTGGTGCACCACTGGTAGGAATGTAAATTGGTACAGCCTCTATGAAAACAGTATGAAGGTTTCTCAAAAAATTAGAAATTGAACTACAATATGACCCAGCAATCCCAGTTCTGGAACTCAAAGGAATGAAATCACTATCTGAAAGAAATATCTGCATTCCCATGTTCACTGCAGCATTCTACAGTAGCCAAGACATGGAAACAACCTAAGTGTCCATCAAGGTATGAACGGATAAAGAAAATGTGGTCTGTGTACATTTATACAAAAGAATATTATTCAGTCACAAATAAAGGAAATCCTACCATTTGTGATAACATGGGCGATGAGGGCATTATCCTAGGTAAAATAAGTCAGACAGAAAAAGACAAATACTGTATGATCTCACTTTTTCTTAAGTTTATTTCTTTTTTTTAAGTAACCTCTACACCCAATTTGGGGCTCAAACTTATGACCCTGAGGTCAAGAGTCACATACTCTTCTGACTGAGCCATCCAGGCATCCCTGTGTGATCTCACTTTCATATGGATTCTAAAAACAGTAAATTCATAGAGGGGTGTCTGGCTGGCTCAGTCAACAGAGCATCCATGCAGCTTTTGGTCTCGGAGTTGTGCGTTTGAGCCCCATATCGGGTATAGAGATTACTTAAAAGTAAAATCTTTTAAAAAGATAAATAAAAAATAAAAACATTAAACTCACAGAAACAGAACCAAATGGTTGTTGCCAAGGGCTCAGGTGGGGGACATGGGGGAAATCAAAGGCTACAAACTTTCAGTTATAAGATGAGTAAATTCTAGGAATCTAATGTACATCATGATGATCATAGTTAAGCAATATTGTACTATATATTTGAAAGTTGTTATGATAGTACAGCTTTAATGTTCTCACCATAACAATAACAAAATGTTAATTGTGTAAGGTGAAGTATGTGTTAACTAACTAATGTGGTAAATGCTCTGCAATATACGTGTGTATCAAATCATCACATTGTACACCTTAAATTTACACTATATTATATGTCAATTATCTCAGTAAAACTGCAAAAAGAAAAAAGAACAAAGAAAAAGAACAAATTGGGCGCCTGGGTGGCTCAGTGGGTTAAAGCTGCTGCCTTCGGCTCAGGTCATGATCCCAGGGTCCTGGGATCGAGGCCCACATCGGGCTCTCTGCTCGGCGGGGAGCCTGCTTCCTCCTCTCTCCTCTCTCTCTGCCTGCCTCTCTGCCTACTTGTAATCTCTCTCTCTGTCAAATGAATAAATAAAATCTTTAAAAAAAAAAAAAGAAAAAGAACAAATTGTTCCTTCAAAAGAACAATTTGAAAACTTACTATGGAGCAACAGTAATCGAGACAGTGTAGTGTACTGGCACATAGATTAATGGAATAGAACTAACAGTCCAGAAATAAACCCATCTATGGTCAACTAATTTTCAACAGAAGGGCCAAAGCCATTCAATGGAAAAAGAACAGTCTTTTATACAAATGATGCTGGGACAACTGGATAGCCACATGCAAAAAGAATGAAGTTTCTGACACCATATATAAAAATCAACTCAAAATGGAGCTAAAACTATAAAACTCTTCAAGGAAAACACAGGAGTAAATCTTTATGACCTTGTGTTAGGCAATGGTTTCTTCGACATGCTATCAAAAAATAAGCAACAAAAGAAAAAATAGATAAACTACATATCAAAATTAAAAATTTTTGTGCTTCAAAAAGTATTACCAGTAAAGTGAAAAGATAACTAAAAAAATAGGGAGGGGCCCCTGGGTGGTGCAGTTAATTAAGCATCAGACTCTTGGTTTCAGCTCAGGTCGTGATCTCAGGGTCAGTGAGACTGAGACCTGCATGGGGCTCTGCACCCAGCAGGGAGTCTCCCTGAAGATCTCCCTCCCTCTTCTTTGCCCCTCCTCCCTCTCTCTCTCTCTCAAAGGCACAAATCTTAAAAAAAAAAAAAAAAAAATAGGAGAATATGTTTGCATATCTGAAAAGGGACTAGTATCTAAAATAAGTAATGAACTCTTACAACTCAACAATAAAAAGATGAATAATCCAATTTAAAACTGGGCAAGGTGCCGGGGTGGCTCAGTTGGTTAAGCATATGGCTTTGGCTCAGGTCATGATCTCAGAATCCCGGGATCAATCCCCAGGTCAGGCTCCCTGCTCAGCAGGGAGTCTGTTTGTCCCTTTCCCTCTGCTTCTCCATGCTCTCTTTCTCTCACTCTCAAATAAATAAAATCTTTAAAAAATAAATAAAATAAAATAAAATAAAAATGGGCAAAGAATCTGAATAGTCATTTCCCCAAAGAAGATATACAAATGACCATTAAGCACATGAAAAGGTGCTCAACATTGTTTGTCATCAGGGAAATGAAAAGCAAATCAAAACCAACCACAATGGAATACTGTTCCACCTCCACTTGAATACCAAAAATAAAAAAAAGATATGATAATAACAAGTGTTGCAAGGATGTGGAGAAGCCAGAACCCTCATACATTGCTGGTGGAACTGTAAAATGGTACTCCACTTAGAAAAATAGTTTGGCAATTCCTCAAAAACTTAAACATACAATTATCATATGACCCAACAATTCTATTCCCAAAATAAATTAAAACATGTCCACACAAAAGCTTATACATGAATGTTCATGGCACCATTATTCATAACAAAAAGGGAAACTCAAAAATATAACAACTGGGGCACTTGGCTGACTTAGTCAGTAGAGCATGTGACTCTTGATCTCAGGGTTTTAAGTTTGAGCCCTGCGCTGGATGTAGAAATTACTTAAAAATAAAATCTTTTTAAAAAAAAAAGTATAGGGGCGCCTGGGTGGCTCAGTCGTTAAGCGTCTGCCTTCTGCTCAGGTCATGATCCCAGGGTCCTGGGATCGAGCCCCAAATCAGGCTCCCTGCTCTGCAGGAAAGCCTGCGTCTCCCTCTCCCACTCCTCCTGCTTGTGTTCCCTCTCTGGCTGTCTCCCTCTCTGTCAAATAAATAAAATCTTAAAAAAAAAAAGATTACATATTATATGATTCTATTTATGATATTTCCACAACAGGTATAGAGACAGAAAGTAGTATTTGCTTAGGGCTGGGGGTGGGGTGGGGAATGGAAAGTGATATTAAAGGATACAGGGTTTCTTCTGAGATGATAAAAAATATTCTAAAATTGACTGGTGATGGCAGCCCACCTTGGAATATATACTAAAAACTATTTAATTTAATTTTACACTTTTTTAAAAGATTTTATTTATTTATGTGACAGAGAGAGAGAGAGAGATCACAAGTAGGCTGAGAGGCAGGCAGAGAGAGAGGAGGAAGCAGGCTCCCAGCTGAGCGGGGAGCCCAATGCAGGCTTTGATCCCAGGACCCTGAGATCATGACCTGAGCCGAAGGCTGTGGCCTTAACCCACTGAGCCACCCAGGCGCCCAATTTTACACTTTAAATAGGTGAGTCATAGGGCGTCTGGGTGGCTCTGTGGGTTAAGTGTCTATCTTTGGTTCAGGTCATGATCCCAGCATCTTGGGATCAATCCCTGCATCAGGCTCCCTACCCAGTGGAGAGCCTGCTTATCTCGTTCCATCTGCCTGCTGCTCTGGCTACTTGTGCTCTCTCTCTCTCTGTGTCAAATAAATAAATAAAATCATTTTTAAAAATTAAAATAAAATAAATGGTGAGTCATGTGGTAAGTG
Source organism: Ailurus styani (assembly GCA_002007465.1). Taxonomy (NCBI): domain Eukaryota; kingdom Metazoa; phylum Chordata; class Mammalia; order Carnivora; family Ailuridae; genus Ailurus; species Ailurus styani. The sequence continues at coordinate 3,254,742 of LNAC01000063.1, read as the reverse complement.
AATTATATCTTACTAAAAGTGTGAAAGAAAAAAAAGACAAAAAGCCTGCTGTGAGAGCTCCCAATTCCAAAATACTGAGTCTCCTCAGGGACACTGCTGACACTCCTGTCTTCAAGGCCTCATCAGGTCATGGGCTCAAAGCTTCCTTACTAAGGTTAGCAAAACTACCTGTTACTTAGTTGTTGCCTTCCTTATCACAAATTAGTAACGTGAACTTGTCTTGATGGTTCACTAAAAATGGCATGTTTATCATAAGGCTATAAAATTGCAGTAAATTATACTCCAACTCTCATAATTTTTCATTTCTAACCTCTAAGTGAATAGGTTATGGGGACTAGGTTGTTAGAAAACCACTCACTACTAAATAAAGTTCTAAATAAAACTATGCGAAAATACTAGAAATAAAAACTTGAGATTTTGGTTGTATGAGTTCTTTTGTTGCTAATTATCCTGACGATGTATTAAAAATATGTGCAAGGGACAACACAAAAGGTGACAATCTATAAACCTCTGCAATTAGCACCCTGATAACATATCAAAGAAACATTAATAAACCAAATTCAACGTAAAATTTGATCTTTAAAACCAAAATAAAAGACCTGATATTAATCACATAATATGCTACCTTAGCGACATATGGTATTTATGAAATAAAAGAGTCACCAACACGAAGAAAAGTAACATAAAGGAATAGATGACATTTAGCATCTGGATTGTCACTGGGGTATCTCTTAGTATTTCCCGACCCAATTTTGACAGTAAATGAACAAGTACAGTGGTCAAGGCCTAAATAGGGCATGGTAAGTAGGCTCAGACTCCTCAGTCATAATCACCCACCTGGTACGCCATCTAGACAAGTGGAGATATTGGCCAAGAATCCAGAATGGAGATTAGAGGGAGACAGTTAAGTATCAGTTGTGATCTAGGGACTAGCTGTAGTGGCAGAGGTTGTAATTCATTAGTCCACTAATCTTATTATTGTGAGTCCTCAGAAAAAGAAACCAAACAGAATGCCAAGAAGTTGTTCCCACATGGTGTGAATTTACTATGTGAAATGAACACAAGAGGTACAAGGAGTGCAGTGACTAGTTACTCCCTTCAAGACCAAGGGATTCATTCTTCTAACTGCCTGGAGTGTTCCTCCAACTCCAGGATGCTAGCAGCTCAGAGCTAAGTCCTCCTCAACAAACTACCCTCAACCAAGTATCAGGGATTAAGTTCTCTAAAAGCAGGCACTGAGATGGAGTTAAAGATGTGAGATACTTAACAGAACTCAATACCTATGAAGGAAAGGCAGCAGAAGCAGGACTAAGAAGAAGTCAAACTACAATGCAGGCCTGACAATCAGGTACAGCTCTAAGAGCAAGTACTGCCTCTCAGGGAGCTCCATGCTAGGCTAAAATAACTGGACCTTTTTACCCAACCTTGTTCGGCCATTTGCAAACTGCCCCTAGAAAATTGTGATATTAGGTAAAGCAGCCCTCTGTAGCTGAGGCAGATCTGAACCAGGTGACAGTTGGAAACCATCTGCTGAAAGCACTTCCCAAAGCTGGAAAGGGAAATTATGTAGTTCCATCTCATCTCTACCACAGAAACTGCCCCACCCAAGGTTATGCCCCCTCCCTCAGGTCACCCCATATCTAATTCCAAATAACTCTTAAATATCATACTAGCTCCAGAGTTCTCAAAAGGATTGACTTAAAGTCTCTGAGGCAATTTTATTCGTTCAATCTCTCTGCCCTCCAAATCTTACATCCCTTACTCCATTACAAGTGTTGTTCCTCAATAAACCTTCTGCAAACCAATCTCCATCTCAGAGTCGGCTTCCTAGGAAATATAACCTAAAAAACCCAATTCTATAAAGCAGCTATAGCCTCTCTGTTCAGTAACCTCATAAGCTATTACTTTATTTCAGCAAGTGCAAATCATTAAACTTCAGCTGTCTGTGGCATAATAATGTCAAGCCATCATTCTACTGAAATAAACAAAAAAGTAATTTATACAGAAGCATTAGAAGTAGTAGAAAAAGATGAATATGTCAGAGATACCAAAACTGAAATATTTAGCTAGAAGTAGCAATAGCAGAGCCATGTTAATCTTTAAGAAAATAAAGGAACTATTCTATTCATAATCTGAAAATGGGTAGAATAAAAAAAGTTACTGACTCACATTCACCCATATTATACACATCAGGGCTCAAAGGCAATAGAAGAATTAATCACAGAATTTTTATCAAAGCAGATTCTTCTACATAAATAATTATTGCTTCCTTACTTGAGGAACCACTTGAACTTACTTGAGTCATGGATCCCTTTGCGAGATATTATGAACAATGAAAGTTATGGTCTTCTTTGAAAAATGTCCATATCTAGGGGTGCCTGAGTGGCTCAGTCGGTTAAGCATCCGACTCTTGATTTTGGCTCAGGTTGTGATCTCAGGGTTGTGGGATCTAGCCCTGCTTTGGGCTCCACGCTCAGTGGGGAGTCTGCTTGATACTCTCTCTCTCCCTCTCCGTCTGCCCTTCCACCCCCACACTCTCTCTAAAAAAAATATTTTTTAAAAGATTTTATTTATTTGTCAGAGAGACGGCAGAGGGCCACAAGCGGGAGGAGCAGCAGGCAGAGGGAGAAGCAGGCTACCCTCTGAGCAAGGAGCCCAATGTGGGGCTCAATCCCAGAACCCTGGGATCATGACTTAAGCCGAAAGCAGACATTTAACTGACTGAGCCACCCAGGTGTCCCAAATAAACTTAAAAAAATAAATAAAAGGGAAAAAATTTCCATATCCATTTGTAAAATCTAAAAATAATTTTAGGAATTCATGGATCCCTGAAAGCTATTTATAGATGCCCAGTTAAGAACCCCTGACCTACATCAGGTTTATAAAAGATAACATTTCTCTAAATCATGTTAACTTAAAAGGCTAAAAATGCTTAACAACAACAACAAAAAAAGCAACTGAAAAAATCATATTACCTGTTACTTATTTTAATTATATTATTATATAAGAAATACACATATAGGTTGTCATCATAAAATGATTCAAGCAATACAGATTAACTAAATTTCCTCTTGGTCACCACTCATTCCTCTTCCTCTTCACAGAGATAACAGTTCTGTTCAAATCCTTTTAAATTTTTCGGGGTACCTGGGTGGCTCAGTGGGTTAAGCCTCTGCCTTCGGCTCGGGTCATGATCTCGGGGTCTCGGGATCGAGCCCCGCATTGGGCTCCCTGCTCAGCAGGGAGCCTGCTTCCTCCTCTCTCTCTTCCTGCCTCTCTGCCTACTTGTGATCTTTCTCTCTCTGTCAAATAAATAAATAAAATCTTTTAAAAAAAGAAAAAAGAAAATTATTAAATTTTTCAGTGCTTTTTCAAAAACTTACATACCTATTAAATGTAGAGAATTATTTTGGGTAAATACATTAAGAACTAGCATTTAAAAACAACAAAGGGGGTGATTGGGTGGCTCAATCCTTTAAGCGCCCTCTTGATTCTGACTTGGGTCATGATCTCAGAGTCGTGGGATGGAACCCTGTATTGGGCTCCACACTCAGTTGGGGGGAGGCTGCTTGAGATTCTCTCTCTCCCTCTCCCTATGCCCCTCCCCCACTCCCAAATATAAAAAATAAAACAACAAAGGGTAGATACTGGTGATTTTCCTAACATCAGAAAATTGTAGTATTACTGAGCTTAATGACTTTTCATGTAACTCTTTCCTGAATCCAGTCTATCTGTTTAATTCAATTTGACCCACAAGTTTCAAATCTGATTTGAAATAAGCTACTGTATAAGTCAATCAATATATCAATTCAAACAACGCTACTAAGCACATTCTAGTAAATCACTGTACTAAATGCTATGGAGCAATGGTTCCCAAACATTTAAACCTGGACAGCTTATCAAAAATAGAGATTCCTAAATCCCATTCTAATCTTAACTAGAATTTCCAAGGGTGGAAGCACAGAATCTGTATTTTACCAAAGCTCCTCGAGTGAGTAAGTGTAAAGCAGCCAGTGCTGGAAATCACTATTATGAAAGTCATAGGGGGAGCCTGGGTGGCTCCTGGGTGGCTCCCGGGTGGCTAAGCATCTGCCTTCAGCTCAGGTCATGATCCCAAGGTCCTGGGATCGAGCCACACATCAGGCTCCTCAGCAGGAAGCCTGCTTCCCCCTCTCCCACTGCCCCTGCTTGTGTTCCCTCTCTGTCAAATAAATAAATAAAATCTTCAAAAAAAAAAAAA
>LNAC01000063.1:3235616-3250216 GCA_002007465.1 Ailurus styani | reverse complement strand
AAAAAAAAGGGTGCCTGGGTGGCTCAGTGGGTTAAAGCCTCTGCCTTCGGCTCAGGTCATGATCTCAGGGTCCTGGGATCGAGGCCTGCATCGGGCTCCCGGCTCAGCAGGAAGCCTGCTTCCTCCTCTCTCTCTGTCTGCCTCTCTGCCTACTTGTGATCTGACCTCTCTCTGTGTGTCAAATAAATAAAATCTTTAAAAAGAGAGAGAGAGAGAGAGAGAGAGAGAGAGAGAAACCCACTCTTGATTTGATCTCATGATCTCAGGGTTTTGAGACTGAGCCCAACAATGCGCTCCACACTCAGTTTGGAGTCTGCTTGAGATTCTCCCTTTCCTTCTTCCTCTACCCCTCCCCTGACTAACACATGTGCATGCATGCTGTCTCAGTAAATAAATAGATAAAATCTTAAAAAAAAAAAAAAGGAAGTCGTAGAAATGAACAAGATAATGTTCGCAATTCATTTTCACAAACAACGCTTAAAAGGTCATTTATGAAACCTACTCCATGTGGTGCTAGATGCTAAATATATTGCAGGATACGGTCCTTGCCCTGGAAGCATTTGCAGACTAGAAGGGAAGATAACACCTGTAACAATTAAACACAGACTGAAAATGGAAAGTGTTGTCTGTCCCCTCACTAACATGTATGCTCCATGAAAGCGGGAACTTTGTTTTATTCACTGCCATGTCTCCAATGGCTACACCAGAGCCTAGAACATAATAGGTACTCAAACAACTGCTGATAACTGCATAGGACTAAAGCGGAAGGAATGTTTAATTTCAACTAAGTAGATAAGTAAATGGAACTTTTTAGAACAGAGGTACAGAGACTGCTTCTCCCTCTCCCTCTGTCCCTCAACCCCGTTCATGCTCTCTCTCTCACAAATAAATAAAAATAAAAAAAAAAGAGGTACAGACTATTAAGAGGCAGGAAAGGAGAAAAGAGAGAACTAAGATTCACAATACCCCTAAAATGTTCCCCTAAAATTTCTTTTTTTTTTTAATTTTATTTTTATTATTTGCCCAAGGGGTACAGGTCTGTGAATCATCAGGCTTACATCTTTCACAGCATTCACCAAAGCACAAACCCTCCCCAATGTCCATAACCCATCCACCCTATCCCTACCCTCCCACCCCCCAGTAACCCTCAGTTTGTTTTGTGAGATTAGGAGTCTCTTATGGTTTGTCTCCTTCCCCATCCCATCTTGTTTCATTATTTTTCCCTCCCTACCCCCCACGACCCCCCACCCTGCCCCTCAAGTTCCTCATATCAGAGAGATCATATGATAATTGTCTTTCTCTGATTGACTTATTTCGCTCAGCATAATACCCTCCAGTTCCATCCATGTCGTTGCGAATGGCAAGATTTCGTTTCTTTTGATAGCTGCATAATATTCCATTGTATATATATACCACATCTTCTTTATCCATTCATCTGTTGATGGACATCTAGGTTCTTTCCATAGTTTGGCTATTGTGGACATTGCTGCTATAAACATTCGGGTGCACGTGCCCCTGAGGAACACTACCTTTGTGTCTTTAGGATAAATACCCAGTAGTGCGATTGCTGGGTCGTAGGGTAGCTCCATTTTCAACTTTTTGAGGAATCTCCATACTGTTTTCCAGAGTGGCTGCACCAGTTTGCATTCCCACCAACAGTGTAGGAGGGTTCCCCTTTCTCCGCAACCTCGCCAACATCTGTCATTTCCTGACTTGTTGATTTTAGCCATTCTGACTGGTGTAAGGTGGTATCTCGCTGTGGTTTTAATTTGTATTTCTCTGATGCCGAGTGATGTTGAGCACTTTCTCATGTGTCTGTTGGCCATTTGGATGTCTTCTTTGGAGAAATGTCTGTTCATGTCTTCTGCCCATTTCTTGACTGGGTTATTTGTTTTATGGGTGTTGAGTTTGAGAAGCTCTTTATAGATTTTGGATACTAGCCCTTTATCTGATATGTCATTTGCAAATATCTTCTCCCATTCTGTCTCCCCTAAAATTTCTTAAAATGCATAAGAAATTCCAAGCTGACACTGAATACATGAACACATTTAACTGTGATACAACTTTTCTGAGATAGTATTGCATCTCCATTTTATGGATGAAGAAACTGAAGCCCAAAAGGTTAAGTAACTTGTCATCCAAGGTTATACATCTGAAAAGCGGCATAACGTCTTCAAGGTTCATCCATGTTGTAGTATGTATCAGGATTTTCTTCTTTTTTTAAGGCTAAATAATATTCCATGCTATGTCTATACCACATTTTGTGTATCCATTAATCTGTCGATGGCCATTTGGGTTGCTTCCATCTTTGGCTATTGAGACTAATGATGCTGTTAAACATGAGCATACAAACATCTATTCAAGTTCCTGCATTCGATTCTTTTGGTATATACCCAGAAGTGGAATTGCTGGATCATATGGTAATTTTATGTTTAATTTTTTAAGAAACAGTCATACTACTTTCCACAACATCTGCACTCCTTTATACTCCTACCAGTGATGCACAAGGGTACTATTTCTCCATATGCTAACATTTGTTATTTTCTGTGTTTTGGGGGTTTTTTTTATATGTACTATCCTAACAGATATGAAGGGATGTCCCTTATGGTTCTCATTTGCATTTCCCTAATGACTAGTGATGTTAAGCACCTTCTCATGTGCTTATGGATCATTTGCTTACTTTCTTTGGAGGAGTATTTATTCAACTCCTTTGCCCATTTTTTAATCAGGTTGTTTGTTTTCGTTGTTGAGTTGTAGGAGTTCTTACTATATTCTGGATATTTGGGGTGCTTGGGTGGCTCAGGTGGTTAAACGACTGCCTTTTGCTCCATTCACAATCTCGGAGTTCCAGGATTGAGTCCCGCATTGGACTCACTGCTCAGCATGGAGTCTGCTTCTCCCTCTGACCCTCCCCCCTTTCATGCTCTCTCTCATTCTCTCTCCCAAATAAATAAATAAAATCTTAATATATATTATGTACATTAATCCTGGACATTAATCCTTTACCAGACATGTTGATTTTCAGTGGCTAGTAAAGTAACCATTTAGAAATACCTAACAGGCAAATATACATGCTGATCTTGAATTCCAGCGGGAAAAACAACAACATAGATTTAAAAGTTGTATTATTTGCACAATCACATTTATAAAGTGCTTCCGCATATATTAGTTTATTTAAAATCTCACAAAAATCCTGACACTTTTACAGATGAGAAAACCAAGGCAGATCTCCTGACTTCAAATCCTAGCACTATTATTTAGAAGTGCTTCACAGAGGCAAAAAGAAGCTGGCCAAATTGATTGAGTTGTGGGTCCCTTCCCAATCCCCCAAACCACTCAAATTTTCTTCTGTAAAACCTGGAATACCATCTAAATTTTAATTTGAAAATGAGTAGAGTTGCTTTAAACAAAATTTAAACCACTACATTATATGATGCTATCTTGTGTTCATAAAATAATAATTAAAGCTATAGAAATAAATAAGATTGCCAAATTAGAACATTTGGGACAGGGCACCTCAGTGGTTCAGTCAGTTATGCATCTGCTTTAGGTTCAGGTCATGATCCCAAGGTCCTGGGATTGAGCCCCGCATTGGGCTCCCTGCTCAGCGGGAAGCCTGCTTCCCCCAAACTCCCACTTGTACTCTCTCTCTCTCTCAAGTAAGTAAATAAAATCTTAAAAAAGAGAAAGAAAAGAAAGTTTGGGGCAAAAAAAGGTACATCCTATTATTGTGGGATAAGGGAAAAAAGAAGGAAGGCAGAAAGAAAGCCAGAATGGTGAAGTAAAACTAAAATCTAACAAGTATTTAGAGGAAGATGCAGTAGACTACAGAAAATTCTATACAGAGGTCATGAAGGATGAAGACTGGAAAAAGGATACTGTGTTTGGCAATCATGAAGTCACTGGTGACCTTTAAGAGATCAATTTTAATACAGTGAATGAAAGCACAAGTCAGACTGGAAAGGCTTCACAGGTGGGGAGAATGTTGAAGAAAGAACATTAACAAATACAGAATACCTTCAGTTATTGTAGTACATTAATAATAGCAAATATTTACATAGCACCTAATAAGTGCTAGGCCCTGTTCTAACTCTTTTACCTATTAATTTATCCTGAGGGGCACCTCGGTAGCTCAGTCAGTTAAGTGTCCGACTCTTGATTTCAGCTCAGGTTATGATCTCAGGGTTGTGAGATGAAGCCCCACCTCAGGTTCAGTCCTGGGCATGGAGCCTGCTTAAGATTCTCTCTCTCCTTCTGCCTCCCCCTCCTCCCGTCACTCTCGCCCTTGATCAAGGGTATGCACGTGGCACTCTCTCTCTTAAAAAAAAAAAAGATAATTTATCCTCAAAACAATAGTTGGTATCATCATTCTGTCCATCTACAGATAATGAAACAGATATAGCGAGGAGCCAGGATTCTGAGGCTACCTATTGCATAGTCCCTGCATACGTGATAATATATAGTATTATCACATTATATAATACATACCCTATATCATATTAGGTAATATATATAATAATATATATGGTAGATATATGCAAATATATACGGTAGCAAAGAAAATAATAACACAATATTGACTTAGAGAAGAAATTAGCAAGATTTTTTTCTTTTTGCAATACGGAACCATAGCATGGGAAAGAATTTTATTTTGCTGACATCAACTGTGTACATGATGCTTGCCAGTCATGTCAGTTTATCAGGTGTTGACAGGCTGGCTTTTCCTGAATGTATTAGTGCTGTGGGCTTCCATTCAACAAAACCATGAATGAATAGGGAAAAAAACATAATTATCTCCAAGGCTTTCAAAGACATAATACATTCCCCTGTTGCTTACAGACCACCGATAACAAATGGATAGATCAAAATCCATTTTGCTGACTGACTCTATCATATGGCTATACCTAAAGGAAGCAATATTTTTTTAAAAAACAAAGGAAAAAGGGGGATTATATGAAGATAACAAAGTTCTTCTAAAGACAGAAATCTGTAAAATTTATTCTGAGAAAAAAGGATTAACAGCTGGAAATATTTCTGTCATCTTCCTGCCTGCCAGTGTTACTCCTTTGAATCACTGTGGACTAGAGTATTACAAGGGCATAGAGACGTCAACACAGAAGAAATTTTATGAAGGGTTAATCTAACTTATAAGCAATAAATGGTGCTTTCAACTTCTTGTAATATTAGACATAATTTCAATGTTTCTTATAATTGGAATTCTATCAAAATAGAGCAATACATCCAGCTGTCCCCATTTCTTCAGTTAATCACTTCCTACTCTTTGCCTCCATAGTAACTACCTCTATTATTATGAAACATTGTGTTAAATGCCATTTTACATGTGTGTCCTATACTAAACAATATACTCCTTAAGTCTAGAAATTATGTTCTATGTGGCACAGAACATTAAAAAATGTTAAATACAAGTTTCACAAATAAAAAAGTGAACAAATATGAAGAAAATTATACACTGGCATTACATTTAGACAAGTGTCTTGATGGTGATAATGACAAAGAATTTATATACTTTTGCATGAGAACTTTCTAAAACAGGCACACATTCTTTAAGTGGTAAGAGAATAATTTTCCTTGAAATCCATTAATAAACCTAAAGATTGGTAAAACAAAATAGATTGAAGTAGAAAAGAAAGATGACATGGTCCATAGCATTTGTATAATAAATATCACATAATGTTTTGATTGCCTACAATAAGTTTAAAAAAATTTTTTTAAGATTTTATTTATTTATTTGACAGAGAGAGATTACAAGTAGGAAGAGAGGCAGGCAGAGAGACAGGGAGAGGAGGAAGCAGGCTCCCTGCTGAGCAGAGAGCCCGATGTGGGCCTCGATCCCAGGACGCTGAGATCATGACCTGAGCCGAAAGCAGAGGCTTTAACCCACTGAGCCACCCAGGTGCCCTAAAAGATTTTTTTAATTCTGAAGTTGAGTCCTCATTCTCAATTAATTTGGGGTGAGTCCTGGATGGATACTGTCTTTACAAAAAATCTGCCCAGGTGATTTTAATGTGAAACTGAGATTGAAACCCACTATTCTTTCCTTTAAAATCAAATTTTTGAAGTATAATTTACATTCAGTAAAATTTACCAATTTTAAGTGTATGAAATTCAGTGTTTTTACATGTAAGTACAGTCATGTAACCACTACTGTGATCGTGATATAGAACATTTCCATTAACCAAAAAGGTTTCCTCATACCTCACTACCCTATACCCTAGCAACTCCTGACTTACTTTCTGTCACTATAGCTTTGGGTTTTCTAAAATTTCATAGACATGAAACTGTCCTATGTACTCTTTGGTCTAGCTTCTTTTATTTAGTATAATGCTTTTTATTTTTTATCTATTTTTTCATTTTTTTAAAAGATTTTACTTATTTATTTGAGAGAGCACACACGCACTGAGCTGGGAAGAGAGGGAGAAGCAGGCTCCCCATGAGCAGGGAGCCCAACACGGGGCTAAATCACGACCTGAGTGAAGGCAAACGCTTAACTGACTGAGCCACCAAGGTGCCCCTAGCATAACGCTTTTTAGAATCATCCATGCTTCTAGGTTAACAATAGTCTGTTCTTTTTTATTGCTGAATAGTATTTCATTGTATGGATATATAACTTATCTATTTACCCATCTAATAGTCACCTGGGATATTTCCAGTTTAAGGCTATTCTCAATAAAGCTGCCCTGAATATTCAAGTACAAGTCTTTTTATGAACAGATGTTTTCATTTCTCTAAGTAATATCTAGGGATATGGTTGCTGAATCTTATGATTAAGTGTATGGTTAACTTTATAAGAAATTGTTTTTCAAAGTGACAGGATCATTTCTTACGAACAAGGTAAGACAGTTCTTAACTTGCTCTACATCCTTGCCAGCACTGATATTGGCAGTCTTTTATTTTTAACCATACTACTGTGTGTGTGTGTGTGTGTGTGTGTGTGTGTGTAGTAGTAGTAGTAGTAGTAGTAGTAGTAGCAGCAGCAGCAGCAGCAGTAGTAGTAGTAGCAGTAGTAGTAGGTAGTAGTACCTCCTTAGGTTATAATTTGCATTTCCCTAAGGACTAAGTGATAATAAGTATACAAATAACTGTGTAAAGCAAGAAAAGCACAAGGATTAGCAGATATTTCATCTTTTGATTCAACTGTCTATTTTCAAAGAAGGTAACAATGTTATACTCCCTTGCAATCCACATTCATTGCTCCTTTATAATGGGAAACAAGCAAATGACCAAAACACACACAAACATAAAACTTCAAAAATAGGTTTCAGAGAATCTCTCAGAATTCAGTATCCACTCAGTTTATAATGCCCCACCTACATAAAATGGCAACATAATGTAGTCCTTAGACCCCTAGGCTTTAGTGTCCAACCTGGGTTTATATTCTAAGGTAGGAAAATACAAAATATTTTGGAATGAGGTCCACTAAAACCAGGAAAATGGTTTTATTGAGCCTTACACAAAATAAGTGAATAAATATTCAATGAATGAGAGGTGCCTGGGTGTCTCAGTCAGTTAAGTGTGGGACTCTGATTTGGCTCAGGTCATGATCCTGGGGGTTGCGGGATGGGGCCCCACATCAGGATCCACCCTTAGGCACAAGTCTGCTTGGGATTCTCTCTCTCCTCTCCTTCTGTTCCTCCCCCCATTCTCACACACACACTCTCTCTAAACTAAATAAAACTTCTAAAAAAATTCAATGAATGAATCAAGAAAATGTATTTTTTTAATCTATATAGTGTTTTAAAAATCAGAAACATCCAGAAATTACAAATTGTCAGTATATCTGTTAGACTCCCATTATATACAAATCAATGAAGAGAGATTCCATACTATATAAATATAAAAAAGTCATTTAACAATTTACCCATTTATTCAATAAACATTTACTGAACACCAACTTACAGCATATCACATTATACACTCTAATGGGGCAAACAATTTTTTTCAATACTGAAAACCAAAAATTAATCAGTTGGCTACATATGATCATGAAAAGTACCAGAGTAATTTAGCATACTATAATATAATCCTAAAGCTAGTATTAAAATGAATGTGATTTCCCTGGCATACTAGAGTTCAATGATAGTTTGTTAAAAATGGCCAAGAAGCATGCTGCCTGTATCAGGAAAGAAATAAGCCTATAAATAAACTACAAGGTAGAAAATTCACATAAAAGTGATCTGGAATGGAAAGGGACGCCTGGGTGGCTCAGTCAGTTAAGTGTCTGCCATCAGCTCAGGTCATGATCCCAGGGTCCTGGAATCAAGTACTGCATCGGACTCCTTCATCAGTGGGGAACCTGCTTCTCCCTCTTGCCTGCTGCTATGCTTGTTTGTGCTCTCTCTCTCTCTCTCTCTCTCTCTCTCTCTCTGACAAATGAATTAAATAAAATCTTTTTTTTTTTTAAGTGATCTGGGGTGCCTGGGTGGCTCAGTTAGTTAAGCGACTGCCTTCAGCTCAGGTCATGATCCCAGGGTCCTGGAATCAAGTCCTGCATCAGACTCCCTGATCAGCCAGGAGCCTGCTTTTCCCTCTCTCTCTGCCTGCTACTCTGCCTGCTTGTGCTCTCTGTCTCTCTCTCTCTCACTGCCAAATAAATAAATAAAATCTTAAAAAAAAAGTGTTCTGGAATGGATTATAGTCTATTTCTAATATCAAACACTAATTCTAAACCATATTAACTTGGGGTCTAGACATAAGTCAAGACAAGGTTCATATGCTTTCAGGGTTACCTATTTCCAAAGACAAGTTATAAAGGATATGCATTTAAAAAAAATCCCACAGTAATCTGTTCATCCATGCATGTATACCATGAGTGCTGTACTGCACAATCATCATTTTTATTAAAAAATGACAGGTTTAACCTTTAAATAACCACCTACTTGTCAAAAAAGTTCCAAGTGTACTAAAAATATTAAATAATATCAATCATGCAAATTGAATCAATTAAATTGAAATAATGCTTACCTAATAAAATGAATGTGATTTCTAATTTAAGCCATAGCCAATGTAAAAAAGTTTAAAATTCACATGAAACTCTGTTATGCAACAAGAAATAAGTGTGAGAAGCTGTTATGAGTTGAATTGTGTCCCTCTAAAAATGGTATGCTTAAGTTCCTAACCCCCAGTACCTCAGAATGAGACCTTAGTTGGAAATAGGGTCATTGCACATGTAATTAGTTAAAATGAGGTCACACCAGAGTAGGGTGGGCCCCTAATCCAATATGACTGCTATCCTTATAAAATGGCCATGTGAAGAAGGAGGCACATAGGAAGAATGCCATGTGACAACAAAGACAGAGATTAGAGTCCCATGCCAAGGAATGCCAGTAAACCCCTGGAAGCTAGAAACAGCAAGGAAGGATTCCCCTATAGGTTTCAGAGGGGGTGTGGCCCTTCCACATCTTGATTCAGACTTCTGGCCTCCAGAATTGTGAGCCAATAAATTTATATTGTTTTAAGCCACCCAATTTGTGGCACTTTGTTAGAGCAGCCATAGGATACTAATACAGCATTTTCCGTATCTCCCTTGTATATTCATTAATTCACAGACATATTAATGCCTTGATTTTTAAAAATTATTTTCTAAGGTATAATACAGTAAACTTGACTTTTGGGTAATAGTTCTATATATTTTAACACATTTACATACATTCATATGACCATCACCATAATAGAACACTGACAGTTAATATCTTAATTTTTAACAACCACTGTTGAAACAAGAGAAATGAAATTGTTTCACATAGCCATAAATAAATTTCTAGCCCTTTCACTTCAAAATTTAGAGTTTGTACTCACTCTTCAATAATATATTTTTTAGATTCCTAAAATAGAGATAACCTCTAAAATAAAATCCAGTCTTTAGTTTTTTCATTATCTTTTAAATCTAAAGCTCTAATCACTGAATTCTACTCCTGAAATCAATATTGCACTGTATGTTAATTAACTAACATTTAAATAAAAAAATTTTTAAAAATCTAAAGCTGTATCTTTGAGAAGATCACTTTCAATAAGTATTCATCTAAAGCTTTCATTTGAAGAAAATGGTAAGTCACCAGTCTTCACACAAAACAGTCAACATAGAAGATACACACATATAACATTCATAGTACTTAATGCTATCAATTTATTAATATGCACAAGTATGAAGTTTCCCCATATCTTCTAATACCACATTAATACTAAAAATTCAGGCTTCACTCTTTTATTTTTAATTTTATAACACTGAGAAGTCCGTTCTTAACCTTCGCTATTTGGCAAACATTTATTAAATATTAAGATGTTTGTGTGATGTGTTGGGGGGAGGTTTAAAGATATGCAGCTACCTTCTGTGCTGGAACAGCTTAAATATAAATTCATTTTTCCTCACATAAATTTTATTATGATTGTATAACTATTTTAACTTAAACACAATGCTATAAAGCTTTTTAGGTGAGGATATCTTTTGTTCCTCCCCAAAATACAGATCAAAACAAATTATATATAAAAATCGACAACTGTAATACTTGTAACAATGTACTTCACAAAAGTTGTACTATAGAAAAATTTCACAAAGTTTATTGATAATGTACAAGTACTCATAATTATAAACTTATTACTTGATATCTAAGCTATGAATAATTTCCTGAAATGGATCTTTTAATTATTATTGTCTTTGTAATTATACTTTTTCCATGTAAGGTAGTACATAGCATTGTGGCTCTTGTCTTGAAGACTATCCAAGGACAAACTATACTTGCTAGAAAATGTACAGACTAAAAATATGGGGTTTTGTTGACATCAACTGTCATAATCTATGAAAATTTCTGGATACATATGTAAATTATAATATATGAATATATATAAAAGATATAACATAAGACATACATAACAATATATAAGGCTTTATATAATTAAGATAGACCAGCATAGAAGGCCCCTGAATGCTCTTACCTAATTTTTAAAAATCTAAATATCCAAATAAATATTTCTGCATTTAAGAGAGAAAAACTGTTAACGCTTAAAAAAAAACCACGACTACATTTATTTTTAACAGCATTTGTGAGATATAATAGACATAAGAAAATGTACTCAACAAAAGGAATGGAACAGCAAAAGGAATTAGTATAAGGTGAATATACAACAATTAAAACCTAGGTTCAATAATAGAGCATTGTCAGACCATCCAAAGACCCCTCCCGGGGTACTTCCTCTTAGTCATGTTAATGCTTCTTTCCCCTGAATCAGTCCAGATTTCCCTGAGAAGTCACAAACCTACTTAAGTTTTACCAAACACAGATAAGTTATTTAAGAAATGATGAATTGCAAAAAAAGGGTCAACTTCTTAAAACTATTAGTAAATTATAATCAACCCATTCTTATACCATCTACAGACTCCTGAATAAGTATTTTTTCCCAAAGTTTATACTACTGATAATTTCCATGGACTTCTTAAACAGGATAAAAATGCAAATACCTAAAACATCTGAACTCTATTACCTTCAGAATAACTGAGAGATCAGACTGTCTTTCACAGAGCTTTAAATATACAGATGTACATGAAAAGACTAATTTACAATTTTCTCTTTTTAAAAGGAACAACACTTCTGATTCAGTACTGTTATGTGCAAGAAATGTATCCTTTGAGCATAACAGCCTATAATTCTCCCATTTAAACAAATAGGAAGCTGGGAAAGTCTCAGTTCTGATTCAAAATCTGATTTTCTCTACAGAGTACTTGCTTTTCAACAAGCCCATGACTTCCCATTACTGGATTCCATGTGGAAAGTAATCAGAAGTTACCCAACGTAATATACCTACTCTTTGCACAAGTCTTTTTGTTATTGTCTATCTTCCTCCAAAATTTTTGTTTTGTGTTGTGCTGTTTTCTTCATTTTTAAAAACTTATTTTTATTTTGAGGTCTTTTTGTTTTCTCCATTTAAATCTCCTTATGAATCCTTTCCTTAAAAGAATATTGTTATAAAAATACCCTAACCTCCTTTCCTTTCTAAACCATCAGCCTTGGGCGCCTGGGTGGCTCAGTGGGTTAAAGCCTCTGCCTTCGGCTCAGGTCATGGTCTCAGGGTCCTGGGATCTAGGCCCGCATCGGGGCTCTCTGCTCAGCAGGGAGCCTGCTTCCTCCTCTCTCTGCCTACTTGTAATCTCTCTCTGTCAAATAAATAAAATCTTAAAAAAAAAAAAAAGAAAGAAAGAAAAGAAAAATAAATAAATAAACCATCAGCCTTTCAGTAACTTCCCAATTCTGAGGTTATAACTATGCCTTACCAACATCAAGGAAATATGTAGCATTTTTAAATTAGGACCACTGAGTAATTAAATTGAGTTTGAAGTTGAAAAACACGATTACTACCTTCCTATATATAAATCATTTCCTCACTCGTCTCTTGGCAATAATTTTATAAAACCTATCGTCTACATTAAGTCACATACTCACATTTTAAGTTTAAGAGATGAGGGATGAGTCTTAATTTCACATAATAAAAGGTGATTCATGCCAAGATACAGAACTCAAAATGCTACAGAATGGAATATCCTCTTTCACACACATTAGCATAAATTAAAGTAAGAAAAATAGAGATTACACAGCTCATGGGTCTCAAATAGCATTACCTGAAAGTAATTCATTCTCCTACCTTCATCTATGAAATCCACAGTAAGAATCAGAAAATGTGCTTATGTGTCTTTTTTCCAGACCCGAAAACTATCACACAAGAGCTCATTACTCCAATAAGCATGCCGACTATCATACCATGAAAGAGAAATATCTGATTTAAACATGACCTGCATCACTCACAAAATCTGATTTCATTTGGAATTTGACATTATAGTCACTTACAAGATATATACCTCTTTAAAACTCTTCCTGTCCCTTACTTGCCCCATCAAGTTTGAAAATTCTTTCAAATCCAACCCTTACTATAAAATGACCACTTAAATTGTCACTTTTCATTTAAGGTATCTTAAACAAGAATCTTAAAAGTTAACTGATCTGAACTCATACAAATAAAGTTTACAGACTAATAGAGAAATGTCTACAATCACTTTCATGTTTCCAGTATTTCAGTACTCAAGCTGTACACTTTAATTATCTGATTATTCAACTCATTCTTTCAAAAATACAAATGCACAAAGGACTAGCTAGCCTTTTCCAAATAAAACTTTCTCAATCCACTGTCACTGTATTCTGACACAGGATAAATTTAGATAAATTTACATTTCACATTTGCAAAACAAATTGTGGTACACTGTTGTTTTAAAAAGAAACAGAAGATTCAATGATTCTCAATAACCATAAGTGGATTACTTTATATGACACACCACAATGCACCACTCTTTAAAAGAAAAAAAAATTCAAATATATTAGTTTTACCTGGGGAAAGAGAGCTAGATGTTTGGCATGCCTGTGTATGTGTTCAGTGCTTGTTTAATTCTAAAAACAACCTTTCTCCAACTCCTTTCAAAAATCAGTATTTTTTCAATAAATATTAGCATATACTGTATAATAAAATGCATAATGTGCACGTCCAGAATGCTACAATAACCCGAAGAGGAAAAAAAAATCAGTGTTTTAATTTTCCACACAGCAATTCAATGTTAAACAATGTCATTCCCCCCCCTTTCTCCCTAACCATTCCACATATCAAGTCTACTACTGTATTTATGTATTTAGTAAGATTAACAAATTGGCTAGAAGATCCGGAGGAGTAAAAGAAAAAGAAATCATTTTTCACTTTCCCACCAACAAAAAGATAAAACAAAAGCAAATCCGAAGACTTGTTAAATGAGAAGCATTTGAAAAACCCAACGTGACCAGCTTTTGATTTACCCTAGTCTGACAAGGAAGACAGACCCCACCCCCACTCCAGATTGTGTGGCTTTTTTTTTTCCTTGGGTGGGGGTGTGGAAAAGAGAGCTGTCACATTTCCATCTTCGGTTATTGTTAAGTCCGCAGCCTAGATTCCCAAGTACCACTGGTCTGGGGGGAAAAAATATTAAAGCGGATAATACTAGTTGTTTGAAATGCACAATATTTTGTTGATGTTTTTCCGATTTTAAAGTTAATTATACCCAGCTTCAATCTGCAAAGACTACAGATTGTCTTTGACAGCCTGCCCCTCAAACATTCCCTGTAAGACTGCTTGCTCCAGATTCACCAAGAATTCTCTTCCCTCTAAACTTAAATTAGAAAAACGCATTTCTGAAATTATTACGTCCAAAAAGGCATTCCTCCCCATCCTTTTGCCTTCGGTGTGGGGTGTAGAATTGAGAGTTAAAAACAGATTTGCTCTTCGAACAAAAAGAAATGGGGTAGAGGGCGAGTGGGGGAAAGAGCAGCAGTGGACCTGAATGAAATGTTGAGAAAAGTTTTTTATGTGACTAGTGTCCTTCGGCAGGGGAACAAGAGTTGGGCAGAAAGCCGGAATCGTGGCCCCGGGTTCCTGCAGAGAGAAGGCACCTGCGGAAAAGAAGGCCAGGCACCAGAGAGGAGCCAGGCTAGTACCTACCGACTTGCAGCACGTTCTCCACCGAGCCGCTGTCCAGCAGACGGATGCCCCGGCGGAACGGCAGCCCCTCGCCACCG
>LNAC01000063.1:3045568-3235130 GCA_002007465.1 Ailurus styani | reverse complement strand
AGAACGAGCGTAAGGCGGCGCGCGCTGTCCGGGCCGCCACGAGCGCGAGAGGGGGCGGGAGCGAGCGCCGGCCGGCGGCGCGCGCCAGGCGCAGACAGCCCAGAACGCGCGCCGAGCGCTTGCGCGGGGCCGACAGCCACCTAGGGGCGAGGAGCGCGGGGCACAGTCGCCGGCCAGCGCGCCTCTAACCCACCTGCCGCCTAGCCAGAGAGGGGTGGACTGTGTGGTCAAGTGAAATGGCCAGGCCGGGAACCCTTGGAGGAGCCGCCTCTGTGAAGTTCTAGGCTTGCCGGGCACGGGCAGAGAGAAAGTTCAGAATCAGGCTGCTGTGGTAGAATTAAGGAGACAGGAGGCTGTCACGACCGAGCAGAGGAGCCGGCAGAAAGAAGCTAGGAAGACACTAGGAAAAAATCGGTAAGTTCAAGTGATGGAAACTCTCCTCGCGCCACAATAATGTAGAATAAAGTCTGGGGTCCCCTCCAGAGTCGGGCGAAGTTGCACCAGCCCGTGACCGGACAGTGGGGCGCCAAGATGTCACCGCGTAGGCGGCTGCTCCCTCCTAAATTTTGGCGGGTTTAGCACCTTGCATCCTAGGAAACAAAACTATTTTTTGTGGCTTTGGTGGAATTCTCTGATCCCCTGCCTCCAGTCTAAATTAGGTCTTTCCTGTTTCCCTCACTTGGGTCAGTTTTTTTTTAACACCTTTGTATTACTTATAACAAATTGTACACATATTTTTATATATTTGTGAAATGTCTGACTGCCCAACTGAGTGTAAACTCCATGAGAGCCAGGATCATTTCTATTTTCTTCACTATAATTTATCCTCAAGTGGGTGCTCGAGAATGGCAACTTCACCGCTAACTCCTCCATGAACAACGCTGTTGTAAGCGACAGTCTGTTGCTCAGTCAAGAAAAACTCATTATTTCATATTTGCTGACAGACTAATCTCTATAACTTTAAAATGTTCCAAGAACTATATTAAGAGTTCCTTTAATTGCCGTCTCCCTTTAAAATGAACGAGTTTGGGCGCCTGGGTGGCTCAGTGGGTTAAAGCCTCTGCCTTCGGTTCAGGTCATGATCTCAGGGTCCTGGGATCGAGGCCCACATCGGGATCTCTGCTCGGCGGGGAGCCTGCTTCCTCCTCTCTCTGCCTGCTCTCTGCCTACTTGTGATCTCTATCTGTCAAATAAATAAATAAAATCTTAAAAATAAATAAATAAATAAATAAAATGAACGCGTTTTAGGTATAAAGTAAGAATAAGAAGAGAATAAATGATTGGAGACAAATGAGCCAAAGTAGTTTGGTTTTGCTATCACCTCAGAATTAGAGAGCACAGCCTATAGAGGCAGAATTGGTTATCAATCACACTTCCTACTTGTGTGATGCTAGTCATGACTTATTTAAATGATTTGTAAAGGGAGCTAGTACTAATGCCCAATAACTGCTGTAAGAATCGAGTATTTATGTAGTACTCAATATCTATTTATATCTGTAAATGGATTTATATCTATAGATATCTTATTTGGTTGTTGTGAAATAGCATAATCTCTACTCCTCCTTAAATCTGGTACCATAATTATAGACTTCCATGGCACTTACTCTTTTCCTTCCTAGAACTTACAGTTTTTTATGGGGAAGGGTGGCAGTGAGTAAACCTTTAATGCCTTTCTCTCTGCCTAGACTACATGTATGAGTCATGTAATCGCAGAAAGCATTTCTGTGTAAGGAAGAGCCTATCTCTATCACTTGCAAAAATGCTTTACACATGGAAGATCTCAAAAAGTACTTGCTTTTTGAATCAATGAATATGTTACTCTGATTTCATCAACTACTGGTAAATATGGTTAATAGAACTTGGGACATAAGAAGAAATGCTACTTAAACATATTTATTAAAAGTTAAGTTTGAGGGGCACCTGGGAGGCGCAGTTGGTTAAGTCTCCAACTCTTGGTTTCAGCTCAGGTCATGATCTCAGGGTGGTGCATGGGGCTCTGCTGAGTATGGAGTCTGCTAAAGTTTCTGTCTTCCTCTCCTGCCCCACCCCGCTCTCGCGCTCTCTCTCTCTCAAATAAGTAAATAAATCTAAAAAAAAAAAAAAAGAGTTAAGTTTGATTCTTTTGCATTTGATGTATATAGTTGGTGGTGGCCATTGGCAGAAAGTCTCAGTTCCTCTCCATCTAAGCCTCTGCAATGGGCTATTTGAATATCCATATGACATGGCTGGTTTTCTTTAAAGGAATTAAGCAAGAGAACAAGCTAGAAGCTGCAGTGCTTTTTATGACCTAATCTCAGAAGTCACACACCATCATTTCTACCATATTCTTTTCTCTCAGAACAGTTCTGACTCAGTATGGAAGAAGACTACAAAAACGTGAACACCAAGGAAGAGGCAAGGATCACTGAAAGGCATGTTGGATATTGACTACCACGACCAACTCCCACCAGCACTGAGTAAGAATACTATTTCCCTATATTCTCACCAATATGCAATACGCAATGTTGTCAGACTTAATAATTTTTAACAGCTTGGGCGCCTGGGTGGCTCAGTGGGTTAAAGCCTCTGCCTTCGGCTCAGGTCATGATCTCAGGGTCCTGGGATCGAGGCCCACATCAGGCTCTCTGCTCAGCAGAGAGCCTGCTTCCTCCTCTCTCTGCCTGCCTGTCTGCCTACTTGTAATCTCTCTCTGTCAAAATAAATAAATAAAATCTTAAAAAAATAATAATAATTTTTAACAGCTTAATTAACAAAAAGTGTTTTTGCTTTTTATGAGGTTACTGGTGAGGTTGAGCATCATGCCTAATTAAATCATTTTTTTCTATTGGATTATTTAATTTTTTTTATTTGTAGTACTCTATATGTTCTAGATAGAAATTCTTTGTTATATGCATTGCAAATATCTTCTTCCAGTATGCGTTTTGTCTTTTAAATTTATTGTTTATTATATTTTGCTATACTGATATTTTAAATTTTGATGACATCAAATTACCTAACTTTTCTTTTAAGTTTTGCATGTATTATGTTATTATTTAAGAAAGCCTTACCTAGTCTATATTTTCCTCTAGTTCTGAAATTTTTTCACTTTTTGGTCTTTTTTCCCACGTGGAATTTTTTTTCTTTCTAGGGATGTAATTTTAATTTTTTTTTTTCCTATGGGGAGAGTTGGTAATTGCTCTAAAACCATTTGTCAGGGCGCCTGGGTGGTTCAGTGGGTTAAAGCCTCTGCCTTCGGCTCAGGTCATGATCTCAGGGTCCTGGGATCGAGGCCCGCATCGGGCTCTCTGCTCGGCAGGGAGCCTGCTTCCTCCTCTCTCTCTGCCTGCCTCTCTGCCTACTTGTAATCTCTCTCTGTCAAATAAATAAATAAAATCTTTAGAAATAAATAAATAAATAAATAAATAAATAAAACCATTTGTCAAATAGTTCAGCCTTTTCTGAATTGATTTGTGATGTACCAAATTGTCTTATATCTATAGGTTTTTTCCTGGGCCTTTTTTTCTGTTTCACCTAACTTTTTATCTCTTCCTATTACAACAATACATTTTTAATTAATAACTTAATTTGGTAATATGTAAGTTTATAAATTTGGATATGTTTCGATAACTAGTAGGATGACTCTCCCATCTTTGTCCTTGTTTTTCACATTTGTTTTAGCTATCCATGCACCTTCTGATTCTTTCATGAGAACTTTATAATCAATTTTACTATGTTCCAAAAATGTCCTACAGGGATTTTTTTCTTGGAATTACATTGAATTTCTAGATTAACTTGGGGAGAGCTAATATCTCTATAATTCAGTCTTTATAAATGTACTAATCTCTTCATTTATATGGGTCTTCTTTGCCAATCTTTTTTAAAAAACTAAATATTTTATTATTACTGATATTTATTTTATGGCCTTAGTGATTGCTAGATCTTTTCCCAGATACCATTAAACAAGAAATAATTTCACTCTGCTAGATTAAATCCAGTTAGTAAGATAAGATGAAACACAGGAAAAGTTAAATAACAGTAAAAGACTGAAAGATTACAAAAAAGCAATAGGTACCCTAGGCTTCAGAGGATTGTTAGGTGACTTGAAGAAGCAGTGATTATTTTGGGAATCAGAAGAAGGATCGCTTTGAATAGAAATTGTGAGAGGAAACTCTACCGTAGTCTTTTTTCATCCTGATCTTGGAGAATAAGTAGGATTCAAATAGGCCCAAAGGCTTAGGGAAGGAATTTAAATTGGGTTGAACTACTTGAACAGAAACCCAAAAGCTTTGAAAAGTATAAAACATTCTAATGGAACAGTTTTTTAAAATCTGTTTGGCTATAAAAATGGAAAATAAAGATTAAAAGGGTCTTCAAAAGCCATATTATGGATAATCTTAAATGCCAGGTAAGGAGTTTGAAGTTGAGTATACTTATAAAACTGAATATAACCTATTTTCTGTTTTTTCACATCTTTCCTCCTGTTAGTCTGTGCTTTGTACTTAGTACATAGTAAATTCTCAGTAAACATTTCATGAATGAATGAGTGAATGACCTGGCTATAACGTAGAGAATCTATTTGAAGGGGGAAAATGGAAGACATCAAAAATTCTCAGGAACCTATTCCAATAATCTGGTCATGAGTTAGTTGTTAGTGGCCTTAATTCACATGACAGTGGGAAAAGAAAAATTTTGCTGAATAATATACTTCTAAGTAAATAAATAAATAAATAAAGTGCTTCTGCCCTGTTATTCCTGAAAATTGATACAACAAATATTTATTAATATCAACACTATACCTTAGAATAGCAGGGTGATTTTTTTTTTTTTTGACAGACTATGAAGCTACATTTTGTGTCTTCTGGTACTTTTGCCATTTTGAAACAAAATGAATAAACCATTATTTGTGAGGCATTATAAGTTAAATATAGCAAAGCATACTAAGTTAGTTAAGATAGTCTGGCCCCGATCTGGGACTGGAAATTGATAGAGCAAGCTCCAAAGAATAAGGAAGTAAGGACATCTAATAATAATGATATTTAAAATTGATACAGTGCTTTACAGTTTTCAGCTGGGAAATAAAACAGTGTTGAAGGGCCGCCTGGGTGGCTCAGTGGGTTAAAAGCCTCTGCCTTCAGCTCAGATCATGATCTCGGGGTCCTGGGATCGAGCCCTGCATCGGGTTCCCTGCTCAGCAGGGAGCCTGCTTCCTCCTCTCTCTCTCTGCCTGCCTCTCTGCCTACTTGTGATCTCTCTTCCTGTGTCAAATAAATAAATAAAATCTTCAAAAAAATTTTTTTAAAAAGTGTTGAAGTTGGAGAAAATTCACTGAGTTGTGTTAACCAAAAATACTAATTCAATACGTATTTCAAATCAAAATTAAAGCCCTAAATGCTGCTTATTAAGCTCTTATTTATCCCTAACTGATTAGTACCTTTATCCACACTACCTATGAAGAAAGGCTCGAAAAGGTATATCTTAATTAAGGTTACTAGCAAGTGAGTGACAGAACTCAAATCCATATTGTTGAATTCTGAGCCCAGTGAAATTTCATTTCTACACCATATTGTCTCACCCAATAGCCAAAGAATTTTGTAAGGATCGCATCAAAGTGAACATATATTCTCTTTCCTGGACAGGGACTCAAATTTAGCCAGAAAGAAGCTCTCAGACTGATTCACTTAAAAGGGAATAACCAATCAGATTTCTTAGTGAAACACGAGAACCATTCCATTGGCTATAGTCAAATAGTGAAACTTAAGGAAAGAAAAAGGAAAAGGAGGGCAAGAACAAGATGAAGGAGATGGGGAAGGTGAGAAGGAAAAGGAAAAGCAGCAGTGACTTAGACTATAATACACTGGAACTATCAGCAGGTGGAAAAATATTGAGACCTAAAGTAAGGCCTTGTTGATATGTGGCTTGTGTAGAGTAAATACAGAGGTCAGTAGTGTTATTGAGAGCTATGTGAGGCCATTGTTGACACCTGACAGTTCTTTTCAAGATTATTCTAAACACTGGGTTCAGATTAAAACAATATTGGTGGGCGCCTGGGTGGCTCAGTAGGTTAAAGCCTCTGCCTTCGGCTCAGGTCATGATCTCAGGGTCCTAGGATAAAGGCCAGCATCGGGCTTCCTGCTCAGCAGGGATCCTGCTTCCTCCTCTCTCTCTGCCTGCCTCTCTGCCTACTTGTGATCTCTCTCTCTCTCTCTAATAAATAAATAAAAAATCTTAAAAAAATAAATAAATAAAATAAAACAATATTGGCTTGTTGATGTTAAAGTTATTGTTCTATTGCCTTAAATACAAAAGTCAATGTAGAACTTATAGTCCAGTTTAGGAAACAGACACAAACACATAATTAAACAAATACATAAATGTATAAATACTGGTGGTAGTAGTACAGTGTATAAGACATTTGTGACTATGTGTTTTGGAACAGCAAGTACTCTATGTTGATTCAAACACCAAGACTAGTGAGAATTAGCAGAAAAAGACTGCAAAGGAGACTTCAGAGACATCACACAAAACTTTTAAAATGCTAACTAAAGAATCTGAATTCTCTTAGGTTGGGTGAAGGAAGTTGCAAAAGATATTTTGAGCAGGAGAGTAACATGATAAAAGGCAGTATTTTAGGAAAATTAATCAGACAGAGTGTGTAGGATGAATGGGGAGGAGAGTTAACAGTCTGCAGGCAGAAGATAGGTTAGGAGGCTACGGCAACATGTGAGATGGAGATGATACAGCCCTGTAGAGGGCATAGGACATCTAGACCTAGAGGCTGAAATCCAGCCTGCACTCCCTTTGCCCAGCCCTGCACCTAAAGGGTTGCATCTGGGTGCCTTTTTCTATTTCTCACCAAGGGACCATATAAAGCAGTGGCTCCAGGCCTGTATTACTCTGTTTGATCTCTCCTCTAATGAGAAAATTGACCCATTTCAAAGAGACAGTGGAAGTCTAAAATACTTCTTTTATAGCATGCAATGTCCGGGGTGAAAACAAAAATATTAAAATGAATGACCAAGAAGAATATATGACATCTCTAAACAGCTCTTTTGATGTGAGGAAAATTTTGAGCTAACCTTAAAAACAAATCTTTAAAGTTGCATTTGTGAAACATCCTCAGCCCCTCAGGAATGGAACAAAAATCAGTGCTAAGATGAGGGTGAGGGGCATCCAGGAAACAAACCATAAGCAATCCAGAGTCATTTGTTTAATAATGGAATTTATTCTAGTTTCCATTTCAAGAAGTAGAAGGTAAACACCTGTGCTTGCTGATAATGCTAAAGTTGATAGGGTATATATTAAATACTAGATGGAGTAAGGGTAGGGAAAGGTATTTGGGTATTGGAAAGGAAACCCATGATTAAAACAATATTGAACTGATTGGACTTATTACCCAAATCTGCCATATTTCTTCTTCAACAGTAGACTTTGTGGTTGTCTTCCTCATCCATTACACCCCTCTTCAGTTGTGGAACAGCCATAAAATTAGAGGAATTTAGCTCCAAGTGTTAGCCCCAATTTGTCTAGTTGATTGGAATAATCCCATACCCCATTCTAAAGGGATTCACTCAGAGATAAGCAGATACAAGTTAGTCAGTGAATGTCATTTCCATGGTCATAGAAATTGGTTCAGGAATGAGCATAACTCATTGGGGCCAATGAGACATGTGGTTTGCTAGCTACTTCTGGAAAAAATTGTTCTCACTCTTATGAGAGACTATAGAAGCAATTCTTTTGTGTCTTGCCATAGAAAAGGAGATTGTTGGTAGCATGTTGTGTATACAAAGAGAAAGCTAGACTTGGGTTGGAGCTGACACACCAGAAGGCATATGGAAAAGACAGAAAATAATTAGATTTCTGGTGGAGTTGCTGAACAGCTGAATCAAACCTACTTGAAGCCCCCATGCCTGCTGACATCCAGTTACATGAGCCAATAAATCCCCTTTATTATTTCTTCAGTACTTTATTGAGGTATAATTTACATGCGTTAAAATGAACCAATTTTAAGCATACAGCTTGATGACTTTTTACATATGTACAAACTCATGAGGCCAACACACAGATCAAGATATAGAATATTTCTATCAGGAGCACCTGGGTGGCTTAGTCCATTAAACATCTACCTTAGGCTCAGATCATGATCCTGGGATCCTGGGATTGAGCCCCACATCAGGCTCCCTGCTTAGCAAGGAGTCTGCTTCTCCCTCTCCCTTTGCTCCTTCCTCTGCTTGTGCTCATGCTGTCTCACTTGCTCTCTCTCTTTTATAAATAAAATCTTTTCTTTTTTAAAGAACATTTCTATCATTTCAGAAAGTTCCCTTGTACCTCTTCCTAGTCAATATCCATTCCCCCAAATGAGAACCATTATACAATGGAATCATGAAGTATGAATTCTTTTATGTATGGCTTTTTTCAGTAAGCATGTCTTTGAGAATCTTCTTTGTTATTCCTGTGTATCAGCAGTTCTAATTCTCAGTAGTATTTCTTATTTAAATGTAGCACATATTGCTTATCCCTTCTCTCTGTGATAGACATTTGGTGTGTGTGTGTTAGTCAAGATGGGATAAGATGTGCATTTATTAGAGGTTATGCTTGAAAGGGAACATGGAGAGGTAGTTAGGAACTAGGAAATACTGTGAGAGTCATGAGACAGTGCAGATGGAGGAGAAAGGAAAAGAAGGAAGGTTGAATGGAAGGCTCTTAAACTGCAGTGCTGTTCTAAAAAACTTAGGCAAGACCAAAGTCACCCATCAGAAGAGCCTTGCATCTCCCAGGAACAGGCCTGCCTAGTACACCTTCTACATTTAGTCAGTGGAGCAACCCGTGGAAATCATGGCCTCTGGGTGAATGCAGGGATGGATTTTAGAGCACAGCAGCTAAGATGGCCAATAAAGTATCACACACACACACACACACACACACACACACACACACACACATGCACACACTCACACACCCTCAGCCAGAGATCTAGAAGAGCACTTTCATGGCTACCACAGTCCATCCTTGTACCTCACAAATGTACTTCTCCATGCAGGATCAGGAAGCAGATCCTCTGTAGTTCTGTAACTGAGGGGAAACTCAGAAGAGGAAGAAGACTGGTGGAGTGAACTACAACCCTCATTGTTGAAGTTGGTTTTGGGGCCAAAACTTCATCCTCATCTATCTTCATACTCAACTTGCGAATTTTGTTGTTGTTTGTTTTGTTTTGTTTTGTTTTAAAGATTTTTAATTTATTTATTTGACACAGAGAGAGAGATTACAAGTAGGCAGAGAGGCAGGCAGAGAGACAAGAAGAGGAGGAAGCAGGCTCCCTGCTGAGCAGAGAGCCCCGATGCGGGCCTCTATCCCAGGATGCTGAGATCATGACCTGAGCTGAAAGCAGTGGCTTTAACCCACTGAGCCACCCAGGTGCCCACAACTTGTGAATTTTGAATTCCCCTCACTCTCAGCTGTCACCTCAGGAGGTCTTAGAACTTGGTTAGTAGTGTGACCTAAACCCTAGGGTTCTGAGCCCTTAGTAATCCCAGGATTGTTTCATGTATCTGTTCACAGTTACAGGGGAAAAGGAATACCAGAATGTATATGTATGTCTCCTAATGTGTATATATGTATATCCTAATGCTTCTCTTTCTCTGAAGAACCCTAATACAATAACTATGTTCCATATGAACATAATTCTTTCTGATCCTTTTTCTTGATTAAGATAGAAAAGAATGCATTTCTCAACTCAGTGGCTACATACTATGAACCTAAACCTGTATTAATCTAATTTAGCAATGATACCATGTCTAGTATAACAGTTGCAATTAGGGCTGCTACTTCGTTGAGTAATCTAACAACCAATATAGGTTTGTGGCAATCTACAGACATCCTGTAAAATCCCTCTAGTTTCTGGAAGGGTCACACTGGCAAATTAAATGGAGTTATAGTAGGGATCACCACCCCCTGCGTCCTTTGCATCCTTTTGATCTTTAAATATGACACTAATCTCCTCTACCCCAGCACTCCCACTCTAAGGACATGGAGGTGGGGCATTTTCAGAGGCTTACACTTGGCCTTTCCCAGTAGGATAATTTATCCCACAGGCTAAGAACTCAATGTGGGACTTACCCCAACTGCCATGTTAAGGATCAGGGAAATAACTAGAAATGACTGGATGGTCTCTTGTGGACCCGCTGTAGTCCAGAACTTGTCCAGGATTCCATTTATTACCTGGCCTCCGTGTCCCCCCCACTCTCTATCATGGGGATCATGTGACATCTCAGATCTCTGGGTATCAATCAATATCAATTCAAATCCTGTCTCCAAAAGTCCTCAAAATATCTGGATATTCCCCTTTCCTCAATATGTAGCTATTCAAATAAATGGCCAGAGGTTTTTGGGCAAATCATTATGACATATATTTGCTGTGGTGTGGCAGGGCCCTTCTTCCTGGGAACTCAAGTCACCTTTCAGTCACTGGAAACTGACTTACCTCTAGAAACAGGGCAAAAGATCATTTTTTTTTTTAAAGAACGTTACTTTTAATTGAAGTGACTTCAATTTGGTTTTGTTATTATTTTATTATTATTCATAATTTTATGGGTTTTTTTTTAAGATTTATTTATTTGAGAGAGAGAGCACATGCACAGAAGGGAGGGGCAGAGGGACAGGGAGAGACAGTTTCAAAGAGACTCTATGCTGAACACAGAGCCAGGTGTGGGACTCAATCTCATGACCCTTAGATCAAGACCTGAGCCAAGACCAAGAATCAGACGCTTAACTGACTGTGCCACCCAGGCACCCCTGTATGCTTTTTCATAAAGAGAGCCCCAAGATTGCATAGACTCCTGGCCACATAAAACTTAGATCTGCCCCTATATCTGAAAAGTAAAGAGAATAATCACCAGAATCATATACAAAAAGAGATCAAGAACAAGACCATCTAGACCAGAGTCACTGAGCTCCTAGCCCTGGGGCTCCTGATATGACCATGTCTAGGAACTGGATGTGTCTTAAGATCTGGAACATAAGTGAACTTACAGGTGGATTAAAGGAGCCCCCTGCCATGTGGATATATAAGAAGTAAACCAAGCTGAAAGTCACTTTGTTAAAGTCAGGTAAGCTAGTTTGGTTAAGACTCTGCTACAGGGTTAAAATAATATTGCCTAGCTTTTATTTAGCTCTTTCTATGTGCCACACAATATACTAAGCAATCACTATATTATCTCGCTTATTAACCTTATTAACCCTGAGGGCTCAACATTTCAGCTATTACAGATGAGGAAACAGGTTTGAAGAGGTTGACCTGCTCAAGATCACACACAGTTAAAATTCAAAACCACGTCTCACTTCAAGCCTTTGCTCTTAATCACCGTATAATGCCTCTAAAACATGCTGTGAAAAACTGTTGTGATAACTCAAAGAGCATCTCAAAGACTTTTACTCAATTCCCTCTGCTTTGCAACAGCACTTACATCGCCTCAACCACACTGATTTTAAATTCCACTGAGAGTTTGCATGTGATGGATCACTGACTTTTTTAGAAGGCAATGAGAATCAACATCATTAAAGAAATACTATCCTGGGACAGAATGGGAGAAGGGGAGTGGGAGATACAGGCTTCCAGTTATGGAATGTGTAAGTTGTGTGAAAGAAAGCTACAGTCTAGGGAATATCGTCAATGATATCATAATAGTGTTGAAGGGTGAAAGATGGTAGCTACACTTGTGGTAAACATAGCATAATGTATGGAGATATTGAATAACTATGTTGTACACCCGAAACTAATGTAACATTATGCGTCAACTATACTCAAATAAAAAAATTAAAGTAAAAAAATGAGTACTATGCCAAATTTTCACCTATTCATTTCAAGTTCAGTTTTCACAGGCTTGTAACAGCATTGCTTCCTTAGAAATCACATTATAGTGAGGACTTTGCCTAGAGGGCAGCCTGAGAATACTGCCCAGCAGGTAAGAACAGAATGCAGGTCAAGCAGGGATCCAAGGGACAAGAGATCATATCAAAGGCAAAGAACCCAGAATTAGTCCTTTGTCCAGGAGAAAACAAGGATGCTGGCTTCTTCTTGCCATTTCTTGCTTCTTCCCCTCTACAGGGTATAATTAGGGACCAAAGAACTTAGATCTCAAATTTCTTTATTCTTTCTTCTAATCATTCAGCCAAAAGCTCCTGTGGAGTATATAGGTTGTGTTCCTGCTTTGGTCTACAGTGTAGCTGCTGCTAAACTAACCATTTTGCCTTTAAATTGGTTACTTCTCAAATAGGATCTTTCTTGCAATGAGAGAACAAACAGGAACAATTGTCACTATAATTACCACAATCAGTCTTTCTTCTTGAAAGATGGCATTCATGGTGGAATCTTTGGAATTCGTGGCATTTCTTTATACTCCATTTATACTCATACTCATTTATACTCCATACATTAAGGAAGTTTGCAAAGATATGTTAAGCAAAACCTCTTAACCCTAATTTCTGCTTTAAAATATTTTTTAACTTGGCTAATACTCTGACCTACTTCCCACAGTATGTATTCCAAATCTTCGTCAAGACTACTTAAAGGGGCCCCTGGATGGCTCAGTCTTTGGGTGTCTGCCTTCCACTCAGGTTGTGGTCCCAGGGTCCTAGGTTCGAGCCCGAGCCCCATATCGGGCTCTCTGCTAAACGGGAAGCCTACTTCTTACTCTCCCACTCCCCCTGCCTGTGTTCCCTCTCTCTCAGTGTCTCCGTCTATCAAATAAATGAATAAAATCTTTAAAAAAAAAAAACTACTTAAAGCTCTCAATCTGTCCCCATCAGATAACCTATCTGCCTATTTTACAAAACAATAAGCCATTGGCCAGTCTTCTTCTGTCCTCCTTTCCATCTCTAAAAATCACTATCATCCTATACAGATTGCTAACTGTGTATTCCCCTTGCCCCTATGGCTGCTGGTGTAAATAAACTGCATCTTCCCATTGGTAAACAGTACAAATAAAATTTTTTTAAATGACTTTATTTAGACTCTGTATGTTCATCTTTTAAGATTGTACGTTTTTCAGGTATTGAAATAGGAAAATAAATGTTGAATTGCTGTTGAAAAAACTAATAAAAAATAATAAATAAATAAATAAAAATCACAACCTTCCCTTCTGCCTTCTTTTCACCTTGCTCCTTACCAAAATTAAACTTTTTGCCTATATCCTCAATCTTCTCCTCTCCAGGTCCTTTAGGATCTTCCTGCCACAATTATCCCCAATTTTTCAAGTATTCTCAATTTCTTTCTCTCCACTAGGTCTTTGCACTCTGCTTTTCAATATGTACGAAATCTCTCATACTGAGGGGAAAAGAGTCTCCAGTTGACTCCTCAATTATGCCTAAACTCTTATATTTCACATTCTTTATTATCACACTTATTGAAAAATATGATTTTCTACTCACCACTATATCCTTAATGCCCTAGAGTCCATTCATTAAGGAAAACTCGCAGCACCAAGTACCTTTGTAACTAGGGATAAAGGACAGTGGCTGAAGTGAGGATTGGGTAAAAACCTGTTTAATAAGTGACTACTTCCCTAGGTCTTCTCCCAATTTCCATGTGGCTGCGTAACTGTCCCTCTATTACCACGGCAGAAGTCTGGAACTGGTTTTCTGGAGATGTGATGAGGACCTCTGGATTAGGGGATTCCAGGCAAGGTTAAGGTTTTGGGTTCCTTGCAAAAACAGGGAGATCAAATGACCGTATGTATACTAAATGCTGAGGTGTCTCTAACCCATTCCCCATACTGCTTCCAGAACATTGGCAGCCGCTTAACCTCTACTCCTCAGGCAGGAAATGCAAGACTCCTTTCTGAGGAATCTACTATCTTAAAAGAAAAACCTAAAGACACTAACATCAGGGGTTTCCTAACAAACGGCTTGTCCAAGTCTGTCCACAGGGAAACTCAAAGTCAATAAACCCCACCTCATGCTCAAGCTTCCAATGAGCTCTTTAATGTATAATCATAAACAGACAACTAAAAATTACCATCTCTCTGAAGAAAGCCTCTGATATGAAAGACATAGATCAAAACAACCAAATAATAAACATACTACTGCTCTTCTTTAAATTTTATCCAGTAGGCACAGTGGAGATTTTTAAGCACAGAATGACCAGATTAGATTGTATATTAAGGAGTTGGGTGGGGTTGGGGGGAACAGTAGGATGAACAATGGTGTGGAGAAGAGAGAAAAAAATTGCAAAGAGAATGTTCCAAAACTATTTAATAAAACGGTTAGGAAAGAAATGTTGAAGCAGATTTAAGAGCTATTTAGGAGGTGAACTAGGCAGACTTGGAGCAATAAAGAAAATTTGAAGGAAATTAAAGAAGAAAATGTTTTCCAGGTTTCTAATATGTATTGTATAGTAAAAATTAAAGTCAATTACCAAAATAGAAAATTCAGGAGTAAGAGATTTAAAGGAAAGGATTACAAGTTCACTTTGGGACATATTAGCTTGAGGTGCTTGTGAGACATGTAGGTATAAATGGACTGACGCTCAAGAGAATAACTTAGGACAAGGGAGAATTTGGTCCAGCTTACAGTAAGAGTTGGAATCTTATGGAAGAAATGGGATCACCCTGAGCCCGTGTATAGAGTTGGGGAGTGGGGCAGACAGGGAAGACCTAGAATGAAATCAAATGATCACCAACATTTAAGAGGTGGACACACAGGAAGAAGTGAACAAAAGAGAGTTGAGTTATACAAGAAGCAGAGAATGAGATCATATAAGCCAAATGAAGAATGGACGTTAAGGAAAGGCAAAACAAAAGAAAAAATATTGAAGAAGTGAAATAAGATAAAGATTAAAAAAACCGGGTTTGACCATTAAGAGATTCAGTTTTGTTTTGTTTTGTTTTTTAATTTTTTTATTATCTGCCCCAGGGGTACAGGTCTGTGAATCATCAGACTTACACCTTTCACAGAACTCACCATAGCACAAACCCTCCCAAAGTCCATAACCCATCCACCCTATCCCTACCCTCCCACTCCCCAGTAACCCTCAATTTGTTTTGTGAGATTAAGAGTCTCTTATGGTTTGTCTCCTTCCCCCCCCCATCTTTTTTTTTTTTTTTTTTTTTTTTTTTTAATATTGTGGTGGGTCATACACCAGATTTTAGTTTCTTAAGGATTGAAAAGAGAAAGAAATGAGGACATGTAAACACAAATAACTGTAATACAAGGCAGTATGTGTTTTATGTTAGAAGATAAACATATAAGGCCGCCTGGGTGGCTCAGTCAGTTAAGCATTCCACTCCTGATTTCAGCTCAGGTCATGATCTCAAGGTCTTGGGACCAAGCCCCATATTTGGCTCTACACTTAGTGGGGAGTCTGCTTGTCCCTCTCCCTCCACTCCCACTCCCGCCCATCTCTAAAATAAATAAATTAAAAAATTTTTAAATATTTTGTTAAGATCTTATTTATTTGACAGAGAGATAGAGAGAGCACAAGTAGGCAGAGCAGCAAGCAGAGGGAGAGGGAGAAGCAGGCTCTCCACTGAGCAGGGAGCCCCATGTAAAGCTCCATCCCAGGATCCCGGGATCATGACGGGAGCCAAAGGCAGCTGCTTAACCGACTGAGCCACTCAGGTGCCCCAATAAAAATTTTTTTTAAAAAGAACATAAACATATATTCTTCTACTCTGTTAGTAGTAGTCTGCTGCCCACAATCTGTTGTCTACATGGTAACTGCCTTCCTTCAGACTGCCGGACTCCAAACTACACAGATGACACTGCCTTATCCCAACCTCTAATACTCCTCCCCTTACCTATTCAACAGGAGAGCACATTCCGCTTCCTAGAACCAGCAATTCAGTAGAGCTGATGGGCCCCTACTACTCAAGATTTTCTTCTATTCAGCTCTCTTCTTTCTAGAACACCCAGGCACTCCAGAAGGGGTTGGAGAGGGCTAGATTAAATTATGGTCAACACAATTTCCCACACCTGCAACTTCTACAGCCACCATTCTCTCTCTCTCTCTCTCTCTCTCTCTCTCTCTCTCTCTCTCTCTCTCTCTCTCTTTTTAAGGTTTTTTTCTTTTTTCTTTTTGGGATTTTATTTATTTGAGAGAGAGAGAGCATGGGGAGGGGCATCAAATGGAGAAGCAGACTCCCCACTGAGCAGGGAGCCTGATGGGGGACTCAATCCCGGGACTCCAGGATCACAACCAACTGAGCCCCCCAGGTGCCCTACAGCCACCATTCTCCAGGACTTGAGATGCAGTCTAGTCTAGTCCCCTGTACCAGATTTCTTCATTCATGATGTTTTTCTCTCAGATGCTCTATGAACTCTCCCTCAAATCTGTTCTGCAAACAAGTATGTATACGCCAGAATTCAAACATGAGCCAAGTTCAAGTTCTTTCTCAGATTTCTGGACTTGAAGAATTCAAGTCCAGAAATTCAAGAATTCAAGAATTTCACAGAAATTCACTGGATTTTCACAGAATTCACTGGAAATATTTTCCATGATCTTCAAAAGTCCCATGGCAAATAAAAGGCTGGAGACTGGTAAGAAATATGGAGAAGAATATTAATAACTAACATAAATTGAGCACTTACTATGCATCTGACACTAAACTAAATTCTTTATATATATTTACAGGTAAGGAAACTGATTCAGAAAGTTATAAACTAATGTAGTTGTTAAATAGCAGAGATACTACTTGAACCTATACAATATTAGTCCAGAATTCTTGCTAGATTAAGGGCAAAGAATTAAACTCTGAATAAAAAACAACACAAGTACATTGTGTTTGCCCCCAATTATCCATTTTTAATTGGAAGTCTGATTTAATAAAAGGACAGAAAAGTAAATAAAAGAAATGCCAAGGAAGCATAAAAGCCAAATACATAAAACAAGTTATCAAAAATAGAATCAAATGTCAGTTATGATGATAGAGGGAAGCAATTTAAAATCTTACATTAAAAGAAACCTTACATTAAAGGACTAAGACTTAGGAATTCATGTCAAGCTGATAATGTGGGCACAAGAATTTAACTCCCTTTGTATCAATCAGAGTCCAGCCTGCTGGGTGGACGAGAAATGCTGAGGGATGCAGGTCAGTTAGTCCATGATGATTGCTAGGTGAGCACTACTTGGCTTCCTTCATGTTGTCAAAAAACAGCTCACTGGAATCAGGAGATGAAATATCTTTCTCCTATGGATTACAGTGTCCCTCCAGAATTCTTTATTGACAAAAGCTAATATCAAGCTAACTGACAAAGTTTACAGGGTCCATTACCAAAAATGCGACAAAGAAGAGTGCATTTGGATCTAAGAAACAATAAATAGGGGCGCCTGGGTGGCTCAGTCGGTTAAAGCCTCTGCCTTCGGCTCAGGTCATGATCTCAGGGTCCTGGGATTGAGTCCTACATCTGGCTCCCTGCTCAGCAGGGAGCCTGCTTCCTCCTCTCTCTCTGCCTGCCTCTCTGTCTACTTGTGATCTCTCTCTGTCAAATAAATAAATAAAATCTTAAAAAAATAAGAATAAATAACTGCCCAATTCATCCCTTTAACATCCATATACACCCTTCTTCATACATTCAAACCTTTATAAAACAATAAAATAATTGTTTCCACCTAACAAGTTAGCCAGTAACAATTTGTAAAGAAAATATAAAGAGAAAAAGGGAAAAGAATAAAATAGTTAAATATACAAATAAACATACTACACATAATCAGTGAAGAGAAAATAGGCAAAGCTACTACAGTCCTCATTTTGGCAATTGGTCCTGAGGCCATAGTATCTGTGACTACCTTCTTCTGTTAACCACAGTAACCATTCTGGTCTTTTATACATTAGGATGATCTGAACCTTCATTTTGGAAGGGCCCTCCAATACTCCTGCCTTTGTTTGATTGCTATAGTTTTCTATAACCTTTACTTTGTGTGTGGGAGTATTAAAAGTAGCACCAGGAGATCCCCACGTTCCAGAATCACTCTTTTTCTGTGTATAGCAACAACTTGATTTACCCATGGTAATCAGGGAGTAATCATCCAGTAGAGTAATTCTTTTATCTGCCTGCTGGTTCAGTATCATAAAAGGCCCAAATAGCCAAATGGAGTTTCATCTTCTAATTCAATGGAAACATTGTTGTATATATTTCCTGTTAGAAACAAAGATCTCCAAACCAGCAGAACTCAAAGTAGCTGAAAGAGGAACCAAAAATCCTGAGTTGGTTACTAAGTATTAATCGTGAGAGGAACCGTCCCCACTTCCTCCTCTTGGTTTCTAGATTCTGGATATGGAGGAGACAGCACCATACAAAGGTCTCTGATTCAAAGATATACTGCATACTGTAAGTCAAAATCCTATCCTTTCATGGTATAATCTCCTAACCTGATAATCTAGTCTTTCTTTAAGATTAATCCAACTTCTGCAGGGGCCAAACAGTTATATTAATTGTAGATATGAGGGTGCCTGGGTGACTCAGTGGGTTAAGCCTCTGCCTTCGGCTCAGGTCATGATCTCAGGGTCCTGGGATCAAGTCCCGCATCACACTCCTGCTCAGCAGGGAGCCTTCTTCCCCTCTCTCTCTCTGCTTGCCTCTCTGCCTACTTGTGATCTCTCTCTTTCTCTCTCTCTGTCAAATAAATAAATAAAATCTTAAAAAAAAATAAAAAGAAAAAATAAATGTAGATATGATAGGTATCAGCATCCTAGCATGTGTCAAGTCTTTGACGGTGGTTCTAATATCTGCAATTCCTGCAGGGATGCAGCATTGCTTCTGGTTTGTTATTTTGATAGAGAGCCTTAGCCCTTCTACCACAATGGCTCTCATAAGCAGGTTTATTTCAATTATACATTCAGGAACTGGGGAAATAACCATAAGATATGTCTATGGACAAACTGGTCCCACCTTAACTTATGCTAAGATTCCCATCTATCACCTCCCAACCACAGTCCCCACTGTGAGCCACAGTGTCATTTTGGATCCCCTGTGATTAACATTAATTAATACATGAAAGATCTAGATATCCCTTTTTTTCCAGTGCATAGACACTCTAGCAAGTGGGTGAATAGCCATTTGGAAAAGCCCTGGAGGAAGATTTATGATGTATTCATGCAGCAATGCTGCAAGATCATTCCTCATGGGAAGGAAGCCTCCCATTCAATCAAAGGATTCTACATTTGTGAACTGGCTTAAGTTTGGAAACTGGCCAAGAGGCCATGACTCTCCATTGTGGTAATTCAAGTCAGAATTTTGGCCACCCAACAGAAACCAAGCTGTTCATTTATTTTACTCCAAGGGATATCATGATCAATTAGCCACAACCAAAGGTCCCTATGGGCCAGAGCATTCTTATTACTAATAACATCCCTCCTGCCCTTTAAACATGCCCACCTTGTCTTTTATGGTTAAGTGCTGCCACTTGACCTCTGCTACTTGGAATTCTACCATTTCTAGTGAATCAGGGAGTTCATCACAATGGCAGCATCTTGCATGGTCATACCTTTCCCACAAAGGAGAGTAACCACAAACCTCTCTAATGTATTTCTCAATATTTAGTATTTCTCTTCTCACTAATGTATTCTTCAATGTCCTAGTGGCAGGAATGCCATCCAGCACATCATTTGTATAAGATAAATCCACTCTAACCTTCCTGTCTCCTTAAGTCTTGAATACCCGTCTTTATTCCAGGCCAGTGAAGCTCTGGTATCTCACCCTCATTCAACAGGCTACCAATGTGCCAAAATTTTAGTTAACCAGCCCATTAAGCTGTTAGAGCAACCTCCATTTGCATAAATTAATACATTAAATCTGGACTCTCTAGCAAGCAGCCCCATATCAATGAATTCTTTCTGATCTAGTTTTGTTTGCCTTCTTTGATCCAATACTCTTAGAATCTACTCCTATACGTTTCCAGGTTTCTGCTAACAGTGACTATATTAGCTAAACCTTGTGATAATTCATTTAATATACTAGCTACTCCTTTCTAGGCCATATTGTATATCAGACTCCCTAGAGTAGACTGAAATTTGACACTACTATGGTTCTAGTGGCAACCGACTATGATTGTGGTGTTTCTTACAGAAGATGCATAACCCTTTGCAAGGCATCTATCATCAGTCAGGTTATTGCCAGGTTTTCAAGCAAAACAAGGCTAGTTTCCTCAAAGTTCTGACTTTTGGAGATGATGGATATGTTTATGGCATAAACTATAGTGATTGTTTCATAGGTGTATATTTATCTCCAAACTCATAAAGTTGTATACATAAATTTGTGCAGCTTTTTGTATGTCAGCCACTTTTTGAAATCAATAATGTGGCTTTAAAAAAAAAATCTAGGGCACCTAGGTGATTCAGTCAGTAAGCGGCTGCCTTCAGCTCAGGTCATGATCCCAGGGTCCTGGGATCAAGCTTCACATTGGGCTCCCTGCTCAGTGGGGAACTTGCTTCTCCCTCTGCCTCTGCCCCCTGCTCATGCGCTCTCTCTCTCTCTCTCTCTCTCTCTCTCTCTCTCTCTCTCTCTCTCTCTCTCTCTATCAAATAAATAAATAAAATATTTTTTTAAATAAATAAAAATTAATTTTTAATGAAAAAAACTATATTGCCTTAGGTTTTGCCCATCCTTCTACTAGAGGAAAAAGGGGATAGTAAACGGTTTACCACTGCTCAGGAAGTTCTTCCCTCTACTCCTTCCTTTTGGGTTGCTGCCACCACCTAAACCAGATAGGCAGCACAAAGTAGTCTCTCACCGTCACTTAAACATGCTACCCACTTTTTCCAGTTGTCTCATCAAGTGTCAGGTCACGCTTTCCCAAGTCAGTATGATTTTTAAATGCCGAAAATATAAGGGGACATGAAGTTTATCTGAGAAGAGGAAAGCTAGTAGGTTTTAATTTGTCTCAGTTACCAACCATTTAGGAAGAACAATGATGTTGCACTAAGCTAAAATGTTGAAGAGAGGGTTTAAAGAACAAACAACTATTTTTTAAAGAAATAACAACTATTAAAATTCACTGGCAGTCATTATTAGTGATAACAGATACTTTAGGTCCAAAGAGAAATGGAGAAATAGTGCTAATGAGAAAAGCAGCATTAGAAACATGACTGAGTCACATAAATCATGGGAAGTTTCTAGGAACGATCATGTATTTACAGTAAGCTTATTCTTCTTGGTCTAAAGTGAAAGATCTGAAGAAGGAGAAATAGACAAGTAATATATTCATCAAAGAATGTATCAAAAACTTTTATGCGGCACCTGGGTTGCTCAGCCTTTGGCTTCGGTCATGATCCCAGGATCCTTGGATTGAGCCAGGCATCGGGCTCCCTACATGGTGGGGATCCTGCTTCTTCCTCTCCCACTCCCCCAGCTTGTGTTCCCTCTCTTGCTGTGTCTCTCTGTCAAATAAAGAAATAAAATCTTTAAAAAAAAAAAAAACAACTTTTGGAACAAAATGTACATCTAGAGTCAATGAATTGAGTAAGTTCATACCTTTGTTTTAACTAATGTTACACTCTATGATTTACACTTTAGAAGATATATCTTTTGGGGGCCCCATGTTATTCAACTCCCCACATCTATTTATAACTAAACTATTAATTAATTATCTTTTTTAAGTTCAAACCATAACTCTTCCATTGACGCCCATGCAGATGCCCTTTCAATATGTAACTTATATGATGAGTAGAGTGTTGTCCATGATGACATCAGGATTCCTTATGGAAAATATCTAGCCAACTAATTATTTTGTAATTATACCAAATCCAATTGCCTTTCGGGCCACAAGTTCTTACGAGAGTAAACATTTTAAAATATAGGTTGAAGACATATTAGGAAAAAATCACTATCTTTTTCCCCCCAGGAAAAAAAACTAAGAGCAGATAAGAATCTAGAAAGTTGCTCATCAGTGTACAAGAACAGGCTTAGAGTCTTTCCTTTTGCTGCCAGAGTGATGCTGATTTCAGCATAACGGCATCCTTCAGTTGAGAGGCCCTGTCACTCATCAATGATGTTCACTTTGGTTAATTAGAAATACTAAAATATCATGGGAATAATTTTGCTAGCCTAAAAGAGCATGAATAAATTATATAAAAGCCATGAGTAAACAGAACATTCACATTAGCTTTTCATAATGGTTCCCATCTCAACTTCACAGACTTAAAACGCCTCCAAAGTTTAATGTGACGCAGTCAGAATAAAGCTCAACCAGGCTCGACTACACTTTAGATATATAACGAGTTCCTGTGCAACAGACAGTAGGCTGCGGGAGGTAAGAAATCAGCTTCCTTGAAATGTATGTTGGCCATATAATCATGGGTACTTAAATAGAAATAAGGGATACATTTTTGACCAAGGATGCTGTGTAACATTGGGATAAATTATTTTACTATGATAACCCATTTCAGAGGCTTCACTGAAAATAGTGGTGGAGAACAAAAGGTAGTAACTACCGTTGTCTCGGGTCTCAGAAAGATACAGAGTAGTGGTTCTTGCCAGAATGAATGATATCACATAGGAGAGAAGAGAACTCCTCTGACATGCTGTTTCTCTCCTCCTTTAAGAAGGACAACCACAGTCCTAGTCAGGGCTGCCCCTAGGGAATTCAGAATATAGAAAAGAATCTGGGGGATGCCTGGGTGGCCCAGTCAGTTAAGTACCTGCCTTCTGCTCAGGTTATGATCTCAGGGTCCTAGGATCAGGCCATCTTGGACCCTGGACTCAGCAGGGAGTCTGCTTGTCCCTCTGCCCTTCCCTCTGCTCCTGTTCTCTCTCTCTCTCTCTCTCTCTCTTTCTCAAATAAATAAATAAAATCCTTAAAAAATCCTAAAAAAAAAAAAAAAAGAATACCTTGATTACTAGGGAATATCCAAGCTCCAGACCACCTTCCTGAAACTGGGACTTAGCCATGGGACCCTAGAACAGCCCCATGGTATGAATCCCATAGTTACTCAGAATGTCTGATCAATTCCATGCATGAAGT
Organism: Ailurus styani; assembly: GCA_002007465.1. NCBI lineage: Eukaryota > Metazoa > Chordata > Mammalia > Carnivora > Ailuridae > Ailurus > Ailurus styani. The sequence goes on along the minus strand of LNAC01000063.1, from coordinate 3,212,203 downwards.
AGAAATAATTCAAAAATGAGATGTAAAATAATTTTCAGTAACATCAAAAAAATCAAACATTTAAGTATAAGTTTAACAAAGTATCTAAAACCTGTACACTGAAAGCTACAAAACCTAGAAAACTTAAATAAACGGATATATTATGTTTGTGGATCAAAAGACTCAATTGTTAAGATGCCAATTCTCCCCAAATTAGTTCAATCGATTTACACAAAGGTGTCTTTTATTGTTGTTATTGTTTTTTTTTAGAAATTGATAAGCAATTTCATAAATGTCTACGGAAAGACAAAGACCTAGAAGGAACCAAACAATCCTGGGGAAAAAAACAAGCTGGAAGACTTATACTACCTGACTTCAATACCTACTATAAACCTTCAGTATTGGGGCACCTGAGTGGCTCAGTCAGTTAAGCATCTGCCTTCAGCTTAGGTCATGATCCTGGAGTCCTGGGAGCAAGCCCCACATTGGGCTCCCACTCAGCGGGGAGTTTGCTTCTCCCTCTCCCTCTGCCCCTCACTCCTGCTCTCTCTCGCTCACACGCTCTCTCATATAAATAAATGAAATCTTTAAAAAAAAAACTTCAGTATTAAGACAATGTAATGCTGACATATAGACATATAAATCAATGGAACTGAATACCAAACCCATAAATAGACTCACATGTGTATGGTGAGTCAAAGGTACCAAAGCAATCCATTAGGAAAAGGAAATCCCTTCAATAAATAGTGCTCAAACAGGTGACTATCCATATAAAGAAAATGAACCTCAACCCCTACTTCACACCATATATAAAAATTAATTCACAACAGACCTAAATGTAAAATCTATAACTATAAAACTTTTATTTTGTTTTATTTTTTAAAAGATTTTATTTATTTGACAGAGACACAGTGAGAGAGGGAACACAAGCAGGGGAAGTGGGAGAGGGAGAAGTAGGCCTCCTGCTGAGGAGGGAGTCCAATGTGGGTCTCGATCCCAGGACTCCAGGATCATGACCTGAGCCGAAGGCAGATGCTTAACGACTGAGCCATCCAGGCACCCCCATAAAACTATAAAACTTTTAGAAAAATGTAGGAGACATGGGAGTAGGCAAATTTTCTTAGACATGACACAAAAAGCAGTAATCAGAAAACAAGTGATAAATTGGATTTCATCTAAATATAAAACTTCTGTTCATCAAAAAATATCATTAAGTCAGTCACAGGCAAGCCACAGAATGGAAGAATATATTCATAAAACATATATCTGACAAGGGATTTATATTCAAAATGTATAAAAGATTCCTAAAGTTAATAAATAGGTGAAATCTTTGACACAGATCATTCAGAAAGAAAGATATATGAAAGGCCAATATGCACATGAAAAAATATTCAACACCATTACTCACCAAGAAAATACAAATTTAAACCACCATGAAATACCACTAACACCTACTATAATGGCTAAAAATTTTAAAACTGGCATCATCTAATATTGAAAAGTGTGTGGAGCAAACAGAACTCTCAGACATTGTTGGTGGGAATTAAAAATGGAACACTTTGGGAAAAGGCTAGGCAATTTCAAACATAAACCTATTCTTTATTTAGAAGTTTCATTCCTAAGTATTTAGCCAAGAGAACTAAAAATACATAGCAACAAAAAACTGTACAAAATGTTCATAGTAGCTTCATTTATAATAGCATCAAACAGCAAACAACCCAAACATCCTTCAACACTTGAATGAATCAACAAATTATAGCATATTCCTATAATTAAATACTCAGAAATATGAAGAAACAGGGGTGCCTGGGTGGCTCAGTCTGTTAAGCATCTGACTCTTGGTTTTGGCTCAGGTAGTGATTTCAGGGTCATGGGATTGAGCCCCACATTGGGCTCTGCACTCAGCACAAAGTCTGTTTGTCCCTCTCCCTCTATTCCTCCCCCACTCTCTCGCTCTCTCAAATAAATAAATAAATAAATAAATAAATAAATAAATAAATCTTTTTTTTAAAAAAAGAAAGAAGTATGAAGAAACAAACTCCTGATACATACACCAACATGGATAAATGTCATGAACATAATGCTAAGCAAAAGAAGCCAAGTACATGTTGTATGATTCCATTTATAAAAAGTTCTAGAATAGGTGGGGCGCCTGGGTGGCTCAGTCAGTTAAGCATCCAACTCTTGATCTGGGCTCAAGTCATGATCTCAGTGTTGTGGGATGGAGCCCTGCATTGGGCATGGAGCCTGCTTAAAATTGTCTTTCTCCTTTTCCTCCTGCCCCTTCTTCCAGTTGCTCTTTCCAGCGTATGTACTCTCCTTCTCTCAAGAATGAATAAATGAATAAATAAATAAATAACATTTTTTTGAAGTTTAAAAAATTAGCTGGGCCCACCACATTTTCTGATAAGACCCTGTAGTCAAAAAGCTCATTTTCTCACTACCTAAAGACTATTTTAAACCTCCTTCTCCACTCTTCATCTAACCTTCCACCTTCCCTGTCTCCTAATCAGAGTTCCTCCCACCACTAAACCTACAGGTTTGCTAGTATCCACATCCACACCTTTCTCTTGGCTCCTGTTCCAAAGAAAGAAGTGGCATTTCTTCTCTCCAGTGTCAGTTCCTCTGCCCTAGAGTCCTGCCATCTACCCCTACCATCCCACCTTCTCAGAAATCTTGTGCCTTTGATTATCACCTTCTTTTCTATCTTCTCTGCTGGCTCCTTTCTATCGACTTTCAACCACACTCAAATCTCTTCTGTCTTAAAAACAAAAAATACAAAACCTTTATTACACATTTTCCCTAACTCTGCCTTATTGCCCTCCCCCTTCAGAAACAAATCTTGAAAGAACTATGACACTAATTGTGTCAACTTCTTCCATTTCCCACTATTTGGCCACTTCAGTCTGGCTTCCACCTCCACCACTTCATTTGAAATCATTCTTACTAAGATCACCAGTGACCTCCATATCACTAACAAAAGAATAGTTTTCAGTCCTTATCTTCCTTAGACACTAAGTAGCATTTGATATCCCCTCCTTATCAAAAAGCTTCTCAAAGTTTCTGTGACTCCATATTCCCTGGCCTAAGTCTCATTACCTAACCTCTTGTCTTCTACCAGAAACCCATATGCTGGAGTTTCCTAGGTCAATGTCTTAGACCTCTCTCAACACATTGTACCTCTCCTGGGCGATCTCATTTGCTTCCATCTATGTCCTTAAGGGCTCCCAAATGGATTTCTCCAGCTTATATTTTGCTTCATACTCCAGAACAATATATTTAACTCTCTGTGGTGCTTTCAGATGTCCTAGGGGCATCCCAAACTCTTCATGTCCAAAATTGAATTCCCATACTTGTTTTCCACAGGACCCCTGTGTTAGTATCTGGCACTACTTTCCACACAATAGCTCAACCCAGAGATCTAGACATCCTTCACTTTTACATTTCCCTCACCACCCATATCCAATAAATCACCAAATTTTGGAAATTCTACTTTTAAATATCTTCAAATCTTCATTGTCTCTGGTTCATCCTAGTCCAAGACACTCTTCTCTCTTCTTGGACTCCAGTTATAGCATGCCTATTGATCTTATCTTCAATCCCACAGGCCTCCAGCCTTTTAAACTTACAACGCCCAGAGTGGTCTTCCTAAATTTACATTTGATCTCTTTCCCCACTCCTCCCCAGTCTGCTTAAAAACACACAGTGACTTCCAACTGCCCTAATGATAAAGTAAAAAATACTCAGTATGGCCTATCAACTCGTGTGTGTTGTGGCTTTGCTTACCTCTACAACCTGGTCTTAGGCCTCTCTCCTTCAGTCTCTTTCTTCCAAGACAAGTACAGCAGTTGAATCCTCTGGGAAGGAATGCTGAGATGGAGTCAGAAAGGCAAAACACTTATTGGGAGTAAGACATATGAAAGGAAAAGGGAACAAACAGGATTAGGCAAGAGGAGCCATGAGGATCACAATACAGATCTGTCAGTCTTTGACAGTCTAATGGGTAGCTCTGGGGCAAAGACTGCACATTACAGGACTTCCACATTAGGCAGAAATAGCCAGGCTCTTAAACCACAATCTTAGTCACTGGCTGAAGCTATAGGAGAAGAACATAACCTCCTCTCAAAAGCTGAGGTGGAAATGAAGGAGTTAATTAACAGCTGGCTATAAGTGGAAATACCCTTAATAGCCCTCTTTTTGAAGGGGAAGCAGCCATTTTCATTGTCTGCCACAAGGGGGCATATAACAATAGCCCCTTCTGAAGTCTAGGATTTTGCGGAACACTTCTAAGGAAGTAACATCTAAACTGAGGCTTCTTTGGTAAATTAAAATAAGCCAGGGAAGAGTGAGAGTATTTCAGACCAGGGAACAAGAGTATGTGGGAAGGTTCTAAGTGGCAAGGGTGTTAGATTCTTGAAGGAACTGATAAAGGAACCGTGTGACTGAGAACAATGTGTTGAGCGTAATGTTGGTTCCAGCACGCACTCAAGAAATGAATCTTTTTCAGACTGAATGTATATAAGATTTTTTGAGGGTTTCTAATTAAAACTGAAGATCCCTGGACCCCACACAGAGATTCTGATGCAGTAGGTCTGGTGCAGAGTCCTTACCTGTGTTTTAGTAAGTACTTTCCCCTGAGGATTCCAAAGTAGGTGGTTTACAATACACACCTTGAGGATTGTGATAAACAGTAGCTCTTTATCTCCCATAGACTGTGAGTTTCTCTGGGGGAGTTTACTAGCACTGAGTATAAAATATGTATTTTAAATAAACAAATATTTATAATAAATATAAATATATAATATTATATATAAATATATACTACATATAGTATACTATTATATATAGCATATATTATAGTATATTATATAGTATATACTAGAATATATGGTATATATTCTAGTATATAGTATATTATATAGTATATTATATTCTAGTATATATATAATATACTATAATATACTATTATATTATATATCATATAATATATAATATAGAAATATAATAAATAAGTATAAAATGAATACATGACAAATAAAAAATGGATGCAGGGCCATGTAATAAGAATAGGATACCTAAAACCACCTTGTCAGCTGTAAATAAAATGTTCTATACTGTAAACAGTGACTTTCAATTTTTTTGACCATGTCCCACACTAAGAAATGCATTTTACATTGTGACTTGGTGCCCACACACATACACACACACACACTATACACTATACACACAACTATAAAACAACAGATTGACACGCCAGTAGTTAGCCTTACTACATGTGAAGCATTCTGGTATTTTCTATTTTATTCTATCCTTTTTCAGAAAACACATTGTCTTAATGGCTCATTCATGAGTCTTGTACAGTTTAAAAAACAATGAGTAAAGTTATATTTTTTCCACTACTCCTTGACCCACCCCGTCTCCATTCCCCAGCTATGATATAACCTTGCTAAATTAGCAACAAGTCCCTAGTTCTGTGAACTTAATTCTCAAGTCTGTACAGCTGCTTCCTCAAAAGGCCCTCCTCCCTTTCCTTTCTTGAGTAATTCCTATTTATTCTGTCCTGTCCTATGGCCTGGGAACCTTTCCCTCTCCTGGGCTAAGACAGCATAGTGTTCTTATCACTGTTGCTTTGTATGGAAATTGTCTGTTTACCTATCCATACCCTTCAGCAGACTCAAGCCTTGAAAGTCAAGGATTGAATAAAAAGAGCACTCAAAATATGCTTTTCACATAACTGAATAAAATCAAAATGCTGTTATATGTTGAGAAGGGAAATCTGGGTTCTAGAGGGGCAGAAGAGAGACATGAGATAAATGACATAATTTATGTTGTTAAAAACATGAAACTTCTGTAAACAAACCAGGAGAAATCTTACATTTTCAGAACCTACAAATTCTATGACTCACTAAAACTATTCACTATATTAGGTTTTAGTTCAAGCAGATGCAGGTTTTTGCTCTATGGTTTTTATACAGAGTCTAAACATTTAAGTGTTTTAAACATAAATATTAATAGAGATATTGATTCACCGAGAATTGATAAAGGCTTTGGTGATGGAATCAAACAGGTTGAATCAAAGATATAACCTCAAAGTGCTCAGTATGATGGCCGTAAATGAGATGGACACTGAGCCCTTAGAGGGGGTAGAGTGGCTCTGCTCATCAGCACACCCAAAAGGCACCTTGGCTAATGTGTGCACACAAAGTGAGGAATTGAAATTACAAGGTCTTATCTTTTCTTCATCCGTACAGTTACTCTGTTAGTTGAATGCATTTGTACTGTATTTTGGGGACAGTATTAACAAAATCCAGTAAGATTTTTTAAGCTTTTATTTAAATTCCAGTTAGGAAACATACTCCAATAACATTTTAAAGATGCTTGTGTTGCCTTTATAAACTGTTTGGTCTTTGTGAAGACTTAACATATTTTTGTCATTTCTTAGTTCCCTTCAGTTTAAGCATTTCTACTTAAAGTGGCTCTTGACACTTTCACTCCTCTCTCTGTCCCTAGAGTCTTACTTCTGTCTTGTATTCCCCCTCTTCTCTTGAGTAATCAGAAGCCAAAGGATCTTTGAAATGTAGCTCTTTGACAGTTGAAGGAGGTAAAGTACTACCTTTCATCACACTTTGTAAAGGAGGATGCCACAGAGTGTTGTTCAGCCCTTGACTCCTGAGAGGTAGGGTTGGTGTTCAGCAGAGTTGGCAGCAATGCAGGCATCTGAGAGGAAAATGAAGTGTGGTTCCTTATGAAATGTCTATTGTGCAGTCTCATTCTATTCTGGTGTACGAACACTAGGTAAAATTGATCAACCTAGATTTAATTTTTATAGTCTCCATTTTTTCTACATTTTTTCTCCAATTTTTATAGTCTTCATTTCTTCTAATCCGTTTTTTCCATTTTTCTAAGATTTGAAAAGTGCCAAATACCAGACCACCAGTAAGCTGTGTGTTTACCAAATGCACTTGTGAAGTGCCCTTGCTTCCATTAGTCTAACACTGAGCCCTCTACTTATTCATGTTTAATATAGAAGAGAATTAGGAGAACTGTCATAATATTTACAATGAATGCTGTGTTGTAAATATACAATACTATGCCTATTGAGACCTTTTGTCTTCTGAGAGTTTTACCAACATCCAGAAACACCTGTCAGTTATGAGTCATATAAACAATGTTACTAGGAATAAAAAAAGGAAAAAATTACTCTCAATCCCACCACTGCAACACATCAAAACTCTTTATTTCCCCCATTTCCTGTCCTTGTCTCTATATCTATTAGATATTTCACTTGCAAATAACTAAATAATAAAGAAGTTGCTGAAAAGTATTGCTTCAGATGAGGCTTGACACAGCAGCTCAAACTAAATCACTGAGTAAGTACCAAGTTTCTTTCATCTACTCTATTCTGCTCAGGTGCAACATGGTAAACCTAGGGAGTTCCAGTCCCTCCCAGTATAGCAAAAGAGCTGCAGAAGATCCTACATCCTGACACCTCATCAAGCCCTAGCAAATAGGTTCTGATTGGGTTACCTGCCCATCCATAAATCAACCACTATGGCCAGGGAGATGAAGTTCAGATTGACCTGAATTATCAGGACCTACCTAAATGGCTAAGAATTGTTAAGAAGTGGTTTCTTGAAAAACAAAACATAGGAAGGGCATCTGGGTGGTGCAGTTGGTTAAGTGGCCAACTCTTGGTTTTTCTCAGTCCTGATCTCAGGGACATGAGATAGAGCCAGCCCCATGTAGGGCTCTGCACTCAGCATGAAGTCTGCTTGAGACTCTCTCTCCCTCTGCCTCTGCCCCTCCCTCCACCGGACCCCTGCATGTGCTTGTGCTCTCTCTCAAATAAATACATAGTTCTTTTTTTTTTTTTTGCCTCAAATAAATACATAGTTCTTAAAAAAAATGTGCTCTTAGGAAAAACAGAGAAAGGATGCTAAACAATATATGCCTGTTACCGTGTGAAAGGTTGATTTGTTTTATCATTATAATCACAGGCTGAATGTGATTTTATATTCTGCTTTTTAAATGTAAACTTCTACAGAATTATATTTCAATGTGTTGGGTCGATAATAAGCATACTTTCAATGCTGTTAGATTTATGCCATTTCTAGGGCACCTGGGTGGCTCAGTGGGTTAAAGCCTCTGCTTTCGGCTCAGGTCATGATCTCAGCGTCCTGGGATCGAGGCCCACATCAGGCTCTCTGCTCAGCAGGGAGCCTGCTTCTTCCTCTCCCTGTCTCTCTGCCTGCCTCTCTGCCTACTTGTAATCTCTCTCTCTGTGTCAAATAAATAAATAAAATCTTTAAAAAAAAAGATTTATGCCATTTCTAGTGACTCTGTCATCATTTTAACTTGAATGTAAATATTGTTGACATTAATGAAAAAGTTAGTGACAAGTCATTCAAATAATATGAGCAAGTAAAATTAATCATCCATGGAAGCTGTTGTATCAATGATCAATGATCATGATACATACAATGATCAAAACACATCTTTGGGGATGCCTGGGTGGCTCAGCCTACCTTCGGCTTTGGTCATGATCCCAGGGTCCTGGGATTGAGTCCCACATCAGGCTCCTCGCTCAGAAGGGAGCCTGCTTCTCCCTCTGCCTGCTGCTCCCCCTGCTTGTGTTCTCTCTCTCTCTCTCTCTCTCTCTCTCTCTCTCTCTCTCTCTCTCTGTCAAATAAATAAATAATCTTAAAAGGAAAAAAACATCGTGGGGTGCCTGGATAGCTCAGTCATTAAGCATCTGCCTTTGGCTCAGTTCATGATCCCAGGGTCCTGGGATCAAACCTTGCATCGGGCTCCCTACTCAGTGGGAAGCCTGCTTCTCCCTCTCCCACTCCTCCTGCTTGTGTTCCCTCTCTTGCTATGTCTCTTTCTGTCAAATAAATAAATAAAATCTTTAAAAAAAATCTTTGGTATACAGCTCAACACCAAAAATAATAACAATGATAATAATAATAATCTAATTTAAAAAACAGACATTTCTCAAAAGACATACAGATGGCCAACACACATGAAAAGATGCTCAGTATCACTCATCATCAGGGAAATGCAAGTCTAATGAGGAGGTGCCTAACTGGCTCAGTAGGAAGAGCATGTCACTCTTCTTTTTTTTTTTTTTAATTTAAATCCAGTTATTTAACATATAATGTATTATTGGTTTCAGGAGTATAAGTCTGTGATTCATCAGTCTTATACAATACCCAGTGCTCATTACAACATATACCTCCCCAATGTCCATCACCAGTTACCCCATCCCTCCATTCCCCCTCCCCTCTACCAATCCTCAGTTTGTTTCCTATGATTAAGAATCTCTTGGGGTGCCTGGGTGGCTCAGTCAGTTAAATGGCTGCCTTCGGCTCAGATCATGGTCCAGGGGTCCTGAGATCAATCCCCACATCAGGCTTCCAGCTCAGTCGGGAGCCTGCTTCTCCCTCTCCCTCTGCTTGTTGCTCTGTCTACTTGTGCTCTCTCTGTATCTCTCTGTCAAATAAATAAATAAAATCTTAAAAAAAAAAAAAGAATCTCTTATGGTTTATCTCCCTCTCTGGTTTCATCTTGTTTCATTTTTTCCTCTCTTCCCCTATGATCCTCTGCCTTGTTTCTTAACTTCCACATATCAGTGAGATCATATGATAATTTTCTTTCTCTGATTAACTTATTTTGGTTAGGGACGCCTGGGTGGCTCATTTGGCTAAGCAGATGCCTTCGGCTCAGGTCATGATCCCAGAGTCCTGCTATTGAGTCCCACATTGGACTCTTTGCTCAGCGGGGAGCCTGCTTCTCTCTCTACCTCTGCCTGCCACTCTGCCAGCTTGTGCTCTCTCTCTCTGTCTCTGACAAATAAATAAAATCTTAAAAAAAAAAAACCTTATCTCGCTTAGCATAATACTCTCTAGTTCCAGCCACATCGTTGCAAATGGCAAGATCTCATTTTTGATGGCTATGTTATATTCCATTGTGTGTATATACACATCTTCTTTATACATACATACATATATATTATATATACATATATATACATTATATACATATATATACACACATATATATGTATATGTATAATATATGTGTGTGTGTATATATATATATATAAATCTTTTTTTTTTTTAATTTTGACAGAGAGAGAGAGAGATCACAAGTAGCTGAGAGGCAGGCAGAGAGAGAGGAGGAAGCAGGCTCCTTGCCGAGCAGGGAGCCCAATGCGGGCCTCGATCCCAGGACCCTGAGATCATGACCTGAGCTGAAGGCAGAGGCTTTAATCCACTGAGCCACCCAGGCGCCCATATAACATCTTCTTTACCCATTCATCTGTCAATGGCCACCTGGATGTTTTCCATACTTTGGTTATTATGGACATGAGCATGTGACCCTTGATCATGGGGCTCTTAGTTTGAGTCCCACATTGGGAGTAGAGATTACTTAGAAATAAATCTCAAACAAAACAAAACAAAAACACCATGAGATACCATCTCACACCTGTCAGAATGGCTAAAATCAAAACACAAGAAACAGGGGTGCCTGGCTGTCTTCGTCGGTAGAGCATGCAACTCTCAATCTCAGGGTCATGAGTTCAAGCTCCATGTTGGGGGTAGACTTTACTTTAAAACACTTTTTAAAAACAAAAAACACAAGAAACAACAAGTGTTGGTGAGGCTGTGAAGAAAAAGGAACCCTGTTGCACTGTTAGTAAGAATGCAAACTAGTGCAGCCACTCTGGAAAACAGTATGGAGGCTCCTCAAAAAAGTAAAAACAGAATTACCCAATATCCAGTAATCATACTACTGGGTACTTACCCAAAGAATATGAAAACATGGGGCGCCTGGGTGGCTCAGTAGGTTACGCCTTTGCCTTCAGCTCAGGTCATGATCCCAGGGTCCTTGGATCAAGCCCTGCATCAGGCTCCCTGCTGAGGGAGCCTGGTTCTCCCTCTCCCTCTGCCTGCTGCTTCCCCTGCTTGTTCTCTCTCTCTCTGTCTGTGTCAAATAAATAAGTAAAATCCACGGGCGCCTGGGTGGCTCAGTGGGTTAATGCCTCTGCTTTCGGCTCGGGTCATGATCTCAGGGTCCTGGGATCGAGGCCCGCATCGGGCTCCCTGCTCAGCGGGGAGCCTGCTTCCCCCTCTCTCTCTCTGCCTGCCTCTCTGCCTCCTTGTGATCTCTCTCCCTCTGTGAAATAAATAAATAAAATCTTTAAAAAAAAATAAGTAAAATCTTTAAAATATATATATATATATAAACAACTAATTTGAAAAGATATATGCACTAATGTGTTTATTGCAGCATTATTTACAGTAGCCAAATTATGGAAGCAGCCCAAGTGTCCATGGATAGATGAATGGATAGGAAGATGTGGTATATATACAATAGAATATTATTCAGCCATAATAAAAGAATGAAGTCTTGCCATTTACAACAACATGGATGGAGCTAAAGAGTATTATGCTTAGCAAAATAAGTCAGTCAGAGAAAGACAAACATAGTATGATTTCACTCATAGGTGGAATTTAAGAAACAAAACAAATGAACAAAGAAAAAAAGAGATAAACCAGAAAACAGACTCTTAACTATAGAGAACAAACTAATGTTTACCAGAGGGGAGGTGGGTGGGGGGGTGGGTGAAATAAGTGGTGGGGATTAAGGAGTACACTTACCATCATGAGCCCTGAGTAATGTATAGAAATGATGAATCACTATATTGTACACCCGAAACTAATATAACACTAAATGTTAACTATACTGAAATTTAAAAAGAAACAAATTTAAAAAACAGTATCACTAAGGCTGAAAAAAGAAAAACCACATCTTTTGTGGTCAAGAGTATAAGACTAAGACTTTTTTTTAAGATTTTATGTATTTATTTGTCAGAGAGAGAGAGAGAGCACAAGCAGGGGGAGCAGCAGGCAGAGGGAGAAGCAGGCTCCCTTCTGAGCAAGGAGCCTGATGTGGGACTCGATCCCAGGACCCTGGGATCATGACCTGAGCAAAAAGCGGATGTTAAAACAGCTGAGCCACCCAGGCATCCCAAGGCCAAGTCTTTAAGTGAATACTTATTCACTGATTTATTTGCTTATTCAACAGACATTCAACAAGTATACATGTGTGCCAATGTGTCCTAGCAGTGGGCAATAAAAAGATTAATCAAAACTTGTCCCTGACCTCAGCGCTGTATGGTTTTTATCAGCCTTTTCTCCAGACCTCATTCAGGGTTTTATAATTGTATTTTCTGTATAATTTACTTTGATGTAGCAAATTCAGTAACAACCTCAAGTTGATATCTCTGATAAGTTTCTTCCTTGGGGCAACCTGGACATTACTTCAGTCTTCAGACAGACTCTCAAGCCACAGGATTGCAGTGTCTGACTACAAAGCAGATTCTTACGTATCTGTTTATGTGCTTCTAGAACTTATTATCAGCATATAATAAGTTCTAGAGATGTAAAGGAAGATTTGACTAAATAGAGACATTACAATATTCCTGGATGTCAATCTTTCACCAATTAATGTATTTTTAAGTGCAATTCTAATCATCATCAAATTAATTTTTTTAATTATGACATGATTTAAAGATAATTTATCTTCTGGAAGAACAAAAAATAAAAAATGAGTGAAGATTCTCCTTTCACAGAAACTGTAAATGTTTTAAAAACTATAAAACAGTGAAGAATTTTAAATAACATATGTAGACATTCCACCTCTAGGATGTGTAGCTTAATTTCTGCCCTCTCCCCTCCAACTGTCCACTATACTTACTCTCTATGAAAGGGTAGGGCAAGGAAAGGGAAAAAATAGTAACTTTACAGTGAAGAAACTTGGCAAACATGACCTTAACCAAGTGATGAAAGTTAACATCATCAGTGATATTGTCTATCATTTATCCCAATAGGATATGCAGAGAAGGGCATTTCACCTCTGTGATATTCTTTCCAACAGTTCATAAACCCAGTCTAATCATGAGAAAAACATTAGACAAACTCAGATTTGGGGACATTTTACATAATACTTAGCCAGTACATCTCAAGACTATCAAAGTCATGAGAAACAAGGAAAGACTAAGAAACTACCATAGACCAGAGAGACTAATAGAAGTTAGGGACTCCTGGGTGGCTCAGTCAGTTAAGCGGCTGCCTTCAGCTTAGGTCATGATCCCAAGGTCCTAGGATCTAGTCTCACATCAGTCTCCCTGCTGAGCAAGGGGCCTGCTCTCCCTCTGCCTGCTGCTCCCCCTGCTTATGTATGTGTGCGCTTTCTCTCTCTCTCTCTCTCTCTCTCTCTGATAAATAAATAAAATCTTTTAAAAAGTTAAAAAAAACTGGGTGGCTCAGTCGTTAAGTCTCTGCCTTCAGCTCAGGTCATGATCCCGGGGTCCTGGGATAGAGTCTGCCCAGCAGGAAGCCTGTTTCTCCCTCTCCCACTCCTGCTTGTGTTCCCTCCCTCAGTGTGTGTGTCTCTCTCTGTCAAATAAATAAACAAAATCTTTAAAAAAAAAATTTAAAAAGCTAAAAAAAAAAGTAGGGGCACCTGGGTGGCTCAGTGATTAAGCATCTGCCTTAGGCTGGGGTCGTGATCCCAGGGTCCTGGGATGGAGCCCCGCCGCATCAGGCTCCCTGCTCCACAGGAGGCCTGCTTCTCCCTCTCCCATTCCCTTTGCTTGGGTTCCCTCTGTCACTATGTCTCTCTCTGCCAAATAAACTTTAAAAAAAAAAATCTTAAAAAAAAGTCAATTTAAAAATATATATATAATTAAATTAAATTAAGAAAAAATCATAGCAACTAAATGTCCTAGATCAAAACAGAAAGAGAACATTAATAGAAAAATGGGTGAAACTCAAAGTCTTGCATTTGGCTAATTATAATGTACCAATGTTAGTTTCTTAGTTTTGACAAATGTACCATGGTAATTAACGTAAGATGTTAACAATGGGGGAAACTGAGTGGGGGAAATACCGGAGCTCTCCGTACTCTCTTTATTTTTTTTTATTTTTTTTTAAGATTTTATTTATTCATTTGACACAGAGAGAGAGATTACAAGTAGGCAGAGAGGCAGGCAGAGAGAGAGGAGAGAGGAGGAAGCAGGCTCCCTGCTGAGCAGAGAGCCCAATGTGGGCCTCGATCCCAGGACCCTGGGATCATGACCTGAGCCGAAGGCAGCAGCTTTAACCCACTGAGCCACCCAGGCGCCCTCTCCGTGCTCTCTTTATAACTTTTCTGTAAATGTGCAATTGTTCTAAAATAAAAGTTTATTTTAAAAAATAGTATGATGTTGGCATATTTACACATAGATAAAGCAATAAGACTGAAGATATTACCTAGAAGTAGACTTCATATCTAAGAATATAAGAAAAAGGGCACCTGGGTGGCTCAGTGGATTAAAGCCTCTGCCTTCCGCTCAGGTCATGATCCCGGGGTCCTGGGATCGAGGCCCGCATCGGGCTCCCTACTCAGCGGGGAGCCTGCTTCCTCCTTTCTTTCTGCCTACTTGTGATCTCTCTCTCTCTGTGTCAAATAAATAAATAAAATCTTAAAATATATATATAAATAAAATAAAATAATTTTAAAGAAGAATATAAGAAAAAGAAGGTATTATAAATTATGAGTGATATATGTATTATTTAATAAATAAGGTTGGACCACAGTTGTTCAGCAATTTGAAACAAAATCCAACTTGACCCTTACTGCTACGTATTCATCTATGAATAACCTTTAAATATGTATTGAGCACCACCTACATGCCAGGCATTATATTAGGTATTAATACTGCTCCTGCTCTCGAGGAGCTTACAATTTAATGGGAAATGAGACTTGAATAAGTAATTAGAAATGTAATTACTGTAAAGAGAAAATTCTGAGTGTTCAAAAGGGTTCCTAACCTAGTACAAGGCATCAAGGAAGTCTTAGACTCAGGAGGTGATATTTAGGCTAACATCTAAACACTGGCAGAAATTAGTCAGACAGCAAGGGGATGAAGAGTATTCTAGGCACAAACCATAAGAGACTCCTAATCTCACAAAACAAATTGAGGGTTACTGGGGGGTGGGAGGGTAGGGATAGGGTGGATGGGTTATGGACATTGGGGAGGGTTTGTGCTTTGGTGAATGCTATGAAAGATGTAAGCCTGATGATTCACAGACCTGTACCCCTTGGGCAAAGAATAAAAATAAAATTTAAAAAAAAAAAAGAGTATTCTAGGAAGCGAGTACAACCCAAGTAAAGATGTGAGATGTATGAGATGACCCAGGGAGAATGGCTTATATGACAAGAAAAGACAAGAGCTGAGGAAATAGTTCTAAGGCACCCTAACATTAAAGAATGAATGGTGGAGGAAGAGCCATGCTTAAGAGAAGCAGAGATGTACAGGGAACTCCAAAAGAGAATGGCAATATTAAAGACAAGAATAGAAATTGTTAAATGCTGCTAAAGGTTATAGTGTCCCTTGGATTTAGCAACATGAGATTATTAGTAATCTTAATAAGAGCATTGGAATGATAGGAATGAAAGCCAGAGTAAGTGGTTTGAAAAGGGCAAGGGATAGGACTTCTGGTCTGAAGATGGCAAAATGATCAGTTACAGCAGTCTAAAAAATACACTCCTTTCACCAGACTGAAAAATGCATTGGGAAGGAAGCACTAGCATCTCTGAAAGGCTCTGTATTGCCATTCTCTGCAAGACAGTGGGAAATGGTGTCATTGAAATGGGGTTCCTGAATTCAAAGTGTGATAAGAGTGCTGGAGGCCAAGTGGAGCTCTTAACTGTTAAGAGATAAGGGAGGCATCTCTTTTGTTCTGGTGTGCATGGGGGCCAAGGGGTGCACATGGGCAAAGATAACCAGAGCAGGGCATTTTTACTTGGCAGAAACAATACACCTTCATTATCTTGTCTCAAGTCTGTGTCAACTCTCCAATTCTCTGTCATAACCTAGACTGTATAGAGACTTTGATCATATCATCTTTCCATATTATGTAACCAACTTCCATACGTATTTGTTTCACTACCTTGATAACATCTTGCTGACTATACCAAATGAACAGGAAATTGCTTAGCAATTACCTTAGAAGCCTTTGTAAGACATGTGCATGCCAGAGGGCAGAAAATAAACATTATAAAAATTAAGGAGACTGTTGCATTGATGAATTTTTGAGGGGTCTAATAGTCTGAGGCAGGTAAAGATGTATTCTCCAGATGCAATGGAGAGTAGCAAAGAAGATACCATTATTCTCTGAAGTCAATTACAGCCAGATATGTGGGAAGGCATGAAAGCCATAATAGCTTCCCAGAAAGCTCTTGAACGCTACCTCCTTCTGCTTCACTACTGCAGACTAAGACAATTGGCTCTCAGGTTCTTGAGAATTATGGCACCTTCTCGGTAAGCTCTTGAGAACTACTAATTTCTTGGTAGCACCTGATCTTTGATAGTGGTTTCTCCAACCTTTACTCTCCTGCTATTCCAATGGTTGTATAAGCCCCTAGTTCATATATTAAACCTTTCATACCTGGAAAACATAAAATTGTTCCCGTTTTCTTATCCAGCCCCTACTTACACAGAAATCTAAATTTCTTTTTTTTTTTAAGATTGTATTTACTTATTTGACAGACACAGGGAGAGAGAGAGGACACAAGTTGGGGGGAGGGGAAGAGGGAGAATCAGGCTCCCCTCTGAACAGGGAGCCTGATGTGGGGCTCGATCCCAGAACCCTGGGATCATGACCTGAGCCAAAGGCAGCCACTTAACTGACTGAGCTGCCCAGGAGCCCCAGATATCTAAATTTCTAAATGGTTGTACAAATTTACTGTGTTCTTTGACTATTTGGGTTTCTTCTTTTATGAATTAGCTATTGTTACTATTTGCCCATTATTCTATGGTTGGTGTGATGGTTAATTTTATATGTCAACTTGACTAGGCTACAGTACCCAGGTTTTCAATCAAACACTAATCTAGGTATTGCTCTGAAGATACTTTGTAGATGTGGTTGACATTAACTACCAGTTTTTTAAGTGGATTGCCCCCATTAATGTAGTGGGTATCATCTCATCAGCTGAAAGGCTTTAATAGCAAAATCGGAGACTTCCCAGAGAAAAAATTCTGTCTCAAGAGTGCAAAACTACAACATCAACTCCTGCCTACGTTTCCAGCCACCTTCTCTCTTTCCCTTCTCCCATATCTCTCATATTGGTTCTGTGTTTCTGGAGAATGCTAACTGATACAGATTGATATAGATTTTGGTACTAGGAAGTGGAGTGCTACTGTAACAAATAACTAAAATTGTTGAAGTAGATTTGGAATTGGGTAATGGATAAAGGCTAGAAGAATTTTGAGGCACATGATAGAAAAAGCCTAGATTGCCTTGAAGAGATTGTTTTGGAAATATGGAGATTAAGGTGCTTCTGGTAAAATCTCAGAGGAAATGAGGAACCTGTTACTGGACACTGGAAGAAAAGCAATCCTTGTTGTAAGATGGCAAAGAACTCAGCTGAATTTTGTTTTACTGTTGGATGGAAAGTAGAACTTGTAAGCAATGAACTTAGATATTTAGTTCAAACAATTTCCAAGTAAAGTATGGAAGGTGTGGCCGGATTTCTCCTTATTGCTTATAGTAAAATGTGAGAGGAAATAGATAAACTGAGAAAAGAATTATTAAACAAAAAGGAACCAGCACTTGATGATCTGGAAATTTCTCAGCCTATCCAGATAGTGTGCTCTGGAAACAGAACCAAGAGCATAGTTGGATAAACTTCTGCTGAGGAGATTAAATTTGTGACTTATGAATCTAACCAACCGTCTCAGCAGAATCCAGGAATAGAAATGAGTTCTCCAAGAAGGATCTTTGGAGAACCCTGTTAGGTAATGGTATGGATCCTCTTGACATATATGAAAGATCAACAGTTTTTTGAGAATATATATCAGCAGAAACATTGACATTTTGGACTGAAGGGGCCAGAGACACAACTAAATGAAGGAAGGTTGCCAGACTTCACAGATTCTTCCAGCAGGTACTCAACTGCAAATATGTGATATGCTTTAAGTAAAAGGAAGAATGACTCCAAGGATGGTACAATAGACACAGAGGCAGAGGACAAAGAGATAGACCCAGAGGCACAGGCTAAAGAGGCCTCTTCCTGCAGCCCAGAGGGCAGCTCAAGCCGCAATGATTCTCAGGTCTTGAAACAAAATGGAATTTCCTTGCTAAGTTTTGAACTTGCTTGAGACAACTCATTTCTCTTATTCCTTCCATTTTCTCCCTTTCAGAATGGGAGTATCTATCCTATGTCTGGCTCACCATTGTATTTTGGAATCAGACAACTTGTTTTCTAGTTTCAGGGTCCATAGGTGGAGAGAAATTTTGTTCCAGAGTAGGCCTTACCCAGAATCTCACTAATACCTGATTTAGATTATTTATATTATAAGATTTGAGGTTTAGTGTTGATACCAGAATAAGTTAAAACTTTCGGGGATGTTAGGATGGGATAAATTATTTTTGCATATGGAATGGATGTGAATTTGAGGGTTCAGATGGCAGACTGTAGGAGGTGGACTAGTGTCCCACCAGAACCTCAAAATGAGACCTTACTTGGAAGTACAGACTTAGCAAATGTAATTAGTTAAGATGATGTCATACTAGATTAGGATGGGCCCCAAATATAATGACTGGTGTTCTAAGAAGCTCATGTTAAGATATAGACAGAGGGGCGCCTGGGTGGCTCAGTGGGTTAAAGCCTCTGCTTTCAGCTCAGGTCATGATCTCAGGGTCCTGGGATCGAGGCCCGCATCAGGCTCCCTGCTCGGCGGGGAGCCTGCTTCCCCCTCTCTCTCTGTCTGCCTCTCTGCCTCCTTGTGATCTCTCTCCCTCTGTGAAATAAATAAATAAAATCTTTAAAAAAAAAAAAGATATAGACAGAGACACAGGGAATAAGGCCATGTGAAAACAGGCAGAGATGGGAGAGATGCAGCTACAAGGCAAGAAATGCCAAAGATTGATGGCCACCACCAGAAGCTAGGAGGGAGGCATGGAATCATTCTCCCTTAGAGACATTAAAAGGAATTAGTCTTGCTGTCACCTTGATTTTGAACTTCTAGCCTCCAGGACTGTGAGAAACTAAATTTCTGTTTTTTAAGCTATTTGTTTTGTGGCAATCTGTTCTAGGAAACTAACACAGTCAGCATTTAGGTGTTGATTGGTACTTCTTCATTATATTCTAAATATATAGAATTGGATATTTGGGGCACAAATAATTTCCTCTAAATTGCTACTTAGCTTTTCACTTTGTCTATGAAGCCATTGATGTACATAATTTTTAACACAGATAGTTTATATAGATATAAACTTTCTTCTTCATGTTTTGTGCTTTTTGTCTCCTGTTTAAGAAATCCTTCATAGGGGTGCCTGGGTGGCTCAGTTGGTTGAGTGGCTGCCTTCGGCTCAGGTCATGGTCCTAGAGTCCTGGGATTGAGTCCCACATCAGGCTCCCTGCTCAGCAGGGAGTCTGCTTCTCCCTCTGACCCTACCCCCTCTCATGCTCTCTCTCAATCTCTCTCTCTTAAATAAATACAAACTTAAAAAAAAAAAAGGAAGAAAGAAAAGAAAAGAAAGCCTTCATAATTGGGGCACTTGGGTGGCTCAGTCAGTTAAGTGTCCAACTCTTGGTTTCAGCTCCGGTCATGATCAGAGTGTCGTGAGATCCCTCTGCCCCTCCCCTGTTCACTCTCTTTCTCAAATAAATAAATCTTTAAAAAAGAAAAAAATATATATATATAATAAACTTAAGAAATCCTTCATACCCTGAAATGATGAAGGTATTCACCCATGTTTTCTTCTAAAGGTTTTTATGGGGGCTCCTAGGTAGCTCCGTTGGTTAAGCGTCGACCTTTGGCTCAGGTCAGGATCCCTGGGTCCTAGGATGGAGCCCCACATCAGGCTCCCTGCTCAGCGGGGAGTCTGCTTCTCCCTCTGACCCTCCCCTCCTCTCACACTCTGTCTCTCTCTCACTCTCTCAAATAAATAAATAAAATCTTTTTTAAAAAATAAAGGTTTTCATGAATAGTATAAGATTGTAATTTTTTCAATCAAATGCTCTTGTGCCATTTAATAAACTGCTTATTTCTTGACATGCAATTTCATCTTCATCATTTATCATATTCCATATTTGAAGAAGGCTATTTTTGTTCTCCTTCTTCTGTTCCATAGATCTATTTGTCTATCTTTGTACCTATAACACATTAATTACCATAATTTTATAGCAGTGGTTCTCAACCAGGGGTGATTTTACCTCTCAAGGAACCTGTGGCAATATCTGGAGACATTTTTGGCTGTTATGTACTGAGTGTAGGGATGCACTACTGGCATCTAGAGGGTATAAGCTAGAGATGCTGCTAAATATCCTATAATGTACAATACAATACCCCCACAACAAAGAATTACCCCACCCCAAATATAAATGGCACCAAGGTTGGTTTTTTTAAGCATAATTAACATACAGCATTATATTAGTTTCAGGTGTATAATATGATTCAACAACTTTTTACATTACTCAGTACCCATCTCAATCAGTGTACTCTTAACCCCCCTTATCTATGTCATCCATCACCCACCCTCCTCCCTTTTGGCAACCACCAGTTTGTTCTCTGTATTTTAAGAGTCTGTTTTTGTATATCTCTTTTTCATGTGTTCATTTGTTTTGTTTCTTAAATTCCACATAGGAGTGAAATCATTGGTATTTGTCTTTCTCTCACTTATTCTGCCTAGCACTATACCCTCTAGGTCCATCCATGTTGTTCCAAATGGCAAGATCTCATTCTTTTTTATGGCTGAGTGCCTGAGTAATTTTCCAGTATTCCATATACATATCTGCTTTATCCATTCATCTATGGCTAGACACTTGGGTTGCTTGCATGTCTTGGCTATTATAAATAATAGAAAGCCCTGTTTTATAGAAGACTTGGGATCTAATAGGACAGTACATTAGCTCAATGAATCCTTACAATAACTGTATATCATAGGTACTATCACTACCCTTACTTTACAGATGAGAAAACTGAGGCTCCAAGTTTGAGTGACTTGTCCTAGATCACACATTTCTCAGTAATTGCCAGAACCTAGATAAAAACTCATAAAACTTCCTAATATAAGGGGGCGCCTGGGGGACTCAGTCATTGGGCATCCAGCTCCCAGCTCTGTAGGAAGCCTGCTTCTCCTTCTCTACTCCCCCTGCTTGTGTTCCCTCTCTCATTGTGTCTCTCTCTGTCAAATAAATAAATAAAATCTGAAAATAAATAAAGTCTTCAAGGAAATTTGCCATTCTAATTCCCAAATTTTGTTTAAAACATGAATTTTATTCCATCATGGAAAGTTTGTTAGGCCAAGTTCAATTTTACCCCAGCCCCTATTCAAGTTATTGTAAATTCCAAACAAACTTAGCTAGTAGAATTTTACTGTGGTTAGGGGTATACAAATGTAGGGCAATAACTATATAAAAAGGCGTATAAAGATTGGACAGCAACGTTCATGAAAAGATCAACAACTAAATCTTTTGTTTAGAGAAAATGCTCGTCATTTGTATCTGAATTAATGTCAGGGAATCTGTGATAAAACCACAGAATGAAAGTTAGCACCATTTAACCTCCCTCCCTCCACCCATCCCAGCTCTTTAGAAGTTTGGAAGGAAAGCCTGCAGGGTCATTAAATTCTTTCTGTGGTAGCAGGATGGATGTGTTAGTCTCAAACCATCCATAATAGATGGGTGTCTAGTCTAGTCTTAGAAATCTATTCATATGGTGATTGCTACACAGCCTCCCTCAGCAGTTAAGTGTTTTTAGAATTTTAATATTTATTAAATCCAAGCCTCATCAACTTATTTCCAAAGCCCAGATAATGGCAGGCAAGATTTGTTGTAATTGATTCGTCACCTGTCCATCCCTTGCCAGGTTCTCATCTTCCATGCCAGGCACTTTCCAATGTCAAATTACTTCCTTTCTCTCCTAATTGCCAGACTTTTTTCTACTTAGTCTTACATCACCTCTACCCTCCTCTCCTCCCATTTCTGCCTCGCCTCTCCTTTCCTGGGTGCTTGACTCTTAGTCTCCTTTAGATCCAATTCTTGGAACAAGAGCACTTCTGATTCTAGCTGCTGGATTTCGCAACTTTTCCGTTACCTGCCTTACTTTTTCTGAACAGTAATGCTTTAGGCATAGGATTAAAATACCTAATTGGGGGTGCCTGGGTGGCTTAGTGGGTTAAGCCTCTGCCTTCGGCTCAGGTCATGATCTCAGGGTCCTGGGATTCAGGCCCGAATAGGGCTCTCTGCTCAGCAGGGAGCCTGCTTCCCCCTCTCTCTCTGCCTGCCTCTCTGCCTACTTGTGATCTCTCTCTCTGTCAAATAAATAAATAAAATCTTTTTAAAAAAATACCTAATTGTGTGTCACTGCAGCTGGCAAAGGGAAATGGGTCCCCATTTTGTAATGTTACATTCGTGAGAACTAATCTAGCTTTAAAATTTTTTACCCAGGGTGTGCTGGGGTGGCTTAGTCAGTTAAGCGTCTGCCTTCGGCTCAGGTCATGATTCCAGGGTCCTGGGATCAAGCCCTGCATCAAGGCATCAGGCTCCCTGCTCAGTAGGGAGTCTGCTTCTCCTCTCCCTCTGCCCCTCTCCTTGCTTATGTGCTCTCTCTCTCTCTTTCACTCTCTGTCTCAAATAAATAAATAAATAAAATCTTGGAAAAAAAAAACAAAATAAAAAATAAAATTTTTGCCCAGTGATGCTCACATTATGAATTTAGCCATTTTTACACCATTTTCACCTGTGTATTTCTCTCTCCATCATGCACTTGTGTTCTGGTCACCCTACTTCTCACACCACTCTCTGCTTCATCTCTCTCCTCCAGTTGAAGATATAGGTATACAGGAGAAGTATATTTGTAGGTTAGAGAATGGAAGTTTAAGAGGGTACAATGGAATGATTGAGGAGCAAGGCAAGGAGCGAGGGTGGGGTCAGTTGAGGAGATGTATAGAACAGGTAGAAGGGGGATTCAGAAAGGTAAGTTGACCCTAATGAATAGGATTTATCCTGAGAGTCCCATGGAGGAAGTAGCATTAACCCTGATCCCTATTTTCCTCAGGGCAGTGTTTTTTTTTTTATCCTACCCTAGAACCTCAGGTGAATTTCTCACTTCATGTGTCTGGAAGTAGTGATTGAACCAGAGTCATCTGTCTATCTCACAGATAAAGGTGGCAGGTCTGTCACTTCTGAAGAGAAGGTCTTAGGAGAAGAGCTCAGCTCCTCTCATTTCTAGCATGCCCTAATCTTGTGGCATCATCTTGGCTGTATCTGGGAAGTGGGAGATAAGAATACTGTTTCTTATCTCTAAAACACTGGCTCTCTGGCTATAGATCTAATTTAGATTATAATCTCCTAGAATTGTGTTTAGCAATGCTACATAGAAAAAAGCATAAACCATGGTATCAGATAGACATAGGTTCAATTTTCAGCTCTGCCATTCACCAACCACATGACTTTGAACAGTTATTCTCCCCACGCCTCAGTTTTTTCATGAGGACTAAAGTACCTACATCATAGGTTATAGAAGGAATTAAATGAGATGATGTATGAAAGCTTCACAACACTATGAGGGCTGAGACTGTGCCAATTTGTTACCCATTTGTAGTTCAATGGCTGGCACAGAGTAAACCCTCAATAAATATTTGTCAAAACTGAATGAGTTAGTAGGCACTTAACAAACTGTACCTGGATATCCCTTTGTCCAGGCTGATTCTGGCTGATGGTAAGATAATCTGCTCTGACACAGTCTTAAAAAAATATCACTACATCAAATCCAGGGATAGTGGCACACTAATCTAATGTACCTGGGGGATTGCCTCATGTCCCATGAGCTAAAAGAGGCTTTTGTAAAACAAAACTTTCAATAGTATTGATTGTGCCCATTGAGGAGTTCAATATACTGCTTCTCAAACCTTGATGTGCCTCCAAATAACCTGGGGATCTTGTTAAAGAGCAGACTCTGTGCCATCTTTCCATGCTGTCATAATGGTGCATATCAATGTCCTGACTGATGCTCTCAAGAATATCAACAATGCTAAAGAGAGACATGCTCCAAAGTCATTGTCCAGTTTCTAGCTGTGATGCTGAAGCATGATTACATTGGTGAATTCGAATTCATTGATGATCACAGAACTGGGAAAGTTGATGTGAACCTCGTGAGGTTAAACAAGTGTGGAGTGATCTAGAATATGATATGAAAAAGATCTAGAAGAATGGCAGAATAACCTGTTCCTATTCCCTCAGTTTGGTTTCATTATACTGATAGCTGGTATCATGGACCATGAAGATGCAAGACAAAAACACACAGGAGGGAAAATCCTGGGATTCTTTACCTAAGGATGTAATACATACATGCAAATGAATGCTTCAATGGGGGGGATGGGAAAAGCAGATTTTGATTCAATAGTTCCAAATGGAGGTTAGACAAGCTCCCTGGTCATACTGAGACGCCTGGCTTTGGGGCCTCATTTTGAGCAGCAGGCGTCTAACACAGAGGTCAACAAACTTTTTCTATAAAGGGCCAGATGGTAAATATGGTAGCTTTGTGAAATGTATGTTCCCGGCTGCTACTACGCCACTCTGCCGTTGTAGCACAAGCGCAGGTAGACAACATGAAACAAATGGGTGTGGTTGTGTTCCAATAAAACTATATTTATAAAACCACGGGCAGACTGGATTTGGCCTGTGGGCTGTAGTTGGCCTATGGCTGGTCTAATATAGTTAAAATCAGTATATTATTCTTGTAATGAACATCAGTGAGGTTGTCTCCTGAGCAGCCAATAATTCCCCCATACATGACAACTTGCCCTTCCTAGAGATCCACCATTCCCCTCCCTACAGTCTATATGATTTCAGGAGCAGAGTACCCACTGCATGGTTCCCACAACAGGACTCTGACTCCAGACTCTAGCTGATTGGTTCAGAGTAGGTAGTGGCACAACTCTAAGAGGCATGATTCACACCCTAGTCTAGAAAATGTGTTCCACAGATGGCTTTTGCATAGAAAACAAGGTGAATGGCAACCTCTAGTGTTGTGCAACTTAGCTGAACTGTGCACCTGACTGAAGTGGGCTGCTCATAGTCTTTCCTCAAGATTCTGGAATTGAGTCTAGGAGATTCTGTCCTCTGAAAGGGAGGGTATATAAGTGGAGAAGGAGCCCTTTTTTTAATCCTGTTGATTGGGATGCACAGAAAGTTAGTAGTGAAAAGGAATGGAGCATGGGGCCCCTGGGTGGCTCAGTCATTAAGTGTCTGCCTTCAGCTCAGGTCATGATCCCAGGGTCCTGGGATGGAGCCCCGCATCAGGCTCCCTGCTCAGCGGGAGGCCTGCTTCTCCTCTCCCACTCCCCCTGCTTGTGTTCCCTCTCTCACTATCTCTCTCTCTAACAAATAAATGACATCTTAAAAAAAAAAAAGTAGAAAAGGAGTGAAGCAGATATTCAGAGAGAAACAATGGTGAGAGCTGGTGAGAGGGTTTCCCCCGTTCTCTGTCGCACTGCAGTCCTTGGCTACAGGCCATTCCTGAGGTCCAGATGCATCCTTGCCCTTGGGCTCTATGAAAGGACCCATACCCTTATATAAATTCATTTTTCTTTTGCTTAAATCCAGCAGAATTCTGTTATATGCAAACATCAGTCCTAATAATATTAGCAAACAAAAGAGTACTTCGATAGAATTCAAGTTTGGTGGGATTTTTTTTTTAAATCAATGTACAGATTATTTTAGGAGTACATATTTTTGTTTCAAACTAGATCTCCCTGACAATAAAGTATGTGAAATTTCATAAATATTAAAGTACCTCCATATTCTAATGATCTCTATAGCAATAAATAATTGGGTGGGGATGCCTGGGTGGCTCAGTTGGTTAAGCATCCAACTCTTGATTTCGACTAGGTCATGGTCTCAGGTCATGAAATTGAGCACTGTGTTGGCTTCAGTGCCGAGCTAGGAGCCTGCTTGAGATTCTCACTCTCCCTCTGCCCCCCCCCACCTGGCACACGTGTGTTCTCTTTCTCTAATAAAAAATAAAAGTTTACAAAAATAATTTTGTCAGTTGTATAGTAATTCTCAGCTCCTTGTTCTTCAGTGGCAGAGGGGGGCGGGGGGGAAACCACAACCCCTTGGGGCAGAAAGAGTTTATTGCAAAGTATCAAATGGCTTACAATATTGTTATATGGGCTGAAGAAACAGACTTTAGGCTGATCTTCCAGGAACAATTTTGAAGCCACACTGCCAAACTGAGCTATGGAAGAGGCTGCTGCTCCTGCCAAGAACAGGAGGCTACCTGCTGAATCAGGGAGTCACCCTAGTAGCCACAAGCTCTGGAATCATGCCACCTTTTTCACATCAGGAAGCTACCTGCTGAAGGAAGGAGCCATCACCTCTACTTCCAGGTCTAGACCAAACTGCTTCCCTTTAAACATCAGGACCAGCAAGATAGATGCCTCAAACTTTCCCTTTCTTTCCCCTCTTAACTTAGTTCATTTTCAGGTCCCAGGTGAATATATTTGATTGAAGGAACCCAAATCTCATTCAAAACCCTAGCAGCAAAAGAGTCTAGAAAATGTAGTTTTAAGCTTTTCAGTTTTCAGCATTCCAGGAAAACACACTATAATAAGACTAGAACAGATGTTGAGTAAGCCAGTCCACAGAATCAGCCACACCCCTAATTGACCACACAGTTGTAAAACAAAAATTATATTTTTGTGAAGAAAATTTAAACATGAGCAAACAAACAATAACACAGTAGTTCATTGCTTTTGTCAGGCTGATGCTAGCATAATTCAGACTTTCCCTATTTTTGCCAGATAGTGTTAGTTATGCATTTATTCCTACTTAGGCATCTGGAAAAGCTTTTAACATCTGAATGATTATGATGAGTAAAGAGATTTATTCATTCATTCATTTATGCAACAAATATGTCTTGAATGCCTGCTAAGTGCCAGCCATTGCTTCTGTGCTGCAGCCACAACAGGAAACAAAGGATGCTACATCTTACCAGGTCAAGATTCCCTGTGAAAATTTCCTCCATCCTCTGTGAGGCTGAAAGGATTCAGGAGGTTCTGTTGACAAAGGCAAAGACAAAGCAATTGCATTGGTGGATGACCCTTCAGTATTTGCCCTTTTAAACCCAATAGGTGCAAACATTTGGTCAAAGGATGCAATGACATATAGGCCAACTTTATTGCTTTAAAAATTGGATAAAAATCTAGATTTAAGATTAAAATAAAAACTTCTCTTAACCAAAATTTTGCCGTTATTTGATGATCCTTAATAATTTTGTCTTGTCTGCTTTGCTTTTTTTAAAATTAACATATAATGTATTATTTGTTTCAGGGGTACAGGTCTGTGATTCATCAGTCTTACACATTCACAAGCACTCATCATAGCACATACCCTCCCCAATATCCATCACCCAGCCACCCCATCCCTCTAACCCCCCTCCTCTCCAGCAACCTTAGTTTGTTTCCTGAAATTAAGAGTCTCTTATGGTTTGTCTCCCTTGTCTGCTTTGCTTTTATGCCAACTAATCTTTGGTAGTATGTCATGGAAGAGCAAATATAATTAATCTTTCCTTGTACTAACATCACTCAGTTAAACACCATCTTTCAAGGATCAAATATTTATGCTGGTTTGTTTGTATTTTTTACTCCAATTCATTATGGATAAAAAATTCTATGAAGTCAAATGCAGAGAAAAGTCAAAACAAAGTTTCAGACACCTCTTAGAATCTTGACTGATAAAATTACTGATTGGTGCCAAATTTAAAAAAAAAAGGAAACAAAGAAGTGTTCATTAATTTGCTGATTCATTCACTAAATAAGTATTTATTGAAAACCTATTATATTAGTTATCTATTGCTGCATAACAAATTACCCCAGAACTCAGGGGCTTAAAACAATAGTAATCATTCATTATCTCGATTCTCTCAGGAGGGTATAGTCAGATGTCAGCAAAAGCTGCAGATATCTGAAGGCTTAACCAGGGCTGGAGGATCCACTTTCAACGTGCCTTCCTCCCCTGGCTGGCAAGCTGATGCTGGGTGTTAGTGAGAGGCCTCTGTTCCTCACCATGTGGGCCTTACCACAGAGTTTCTTGAGTGACCTCACAGCAGCGCTTAGCTTCCCCTGAACAAGTGATCTAAGAGTAAGAAAGCACCAAGAAGAAGCAGTATTCTTTCTATAACCTCAGAAAGTCATGTACCATCATTTCCACCACATTCTGTTAGAAGCAACTTACAAGGGCGCCTGGGTGGCTCAGTGGGTTAAAGCCGCTGCCTTCGGCTCAGGTCATGATCCCAGGGTCCTGGGATCGAGGCCCACATTGGGCTCTCTGCTCAACAGGGAGCCTGCTTCCTCCTCTCTCCTCTCTCTCTGCCTGCCTCTCTGCCTACTTGTAATCTCTCTCTCTGTGTGTCAAATGAATAAATAAAATCTTTAAAAAAAAAAAAAAGAAGCAACTTACAAGGTCTGCCCTACATTCAAAAGGAGAATTATGGGGTGCCTGGGTGGCTCAGTGGGTTAAAGCCTCTGCCTTCAGCTCAGGTCATGATCTCAGGGTCCTGGGATCGAGCCCCGCATCGGGCTCCCTGCTCAGCGGGGAGCCTGCTTCCTCCTCTCTCTCTCTCTGCCTGTCTCTCTGCCTACTTGTGATCTCTCTCTCTCTCTCTCTCTCTCTCTCTGTCAAATAAATAAATAAAATCTTAAAAAAAAAAAAGGAGAATTATACTTCCATCTTGGAAAGGGAGAGTGTCAAAGCATTTGTTGACATATTTTAAAACCAGTATACCAATTTTGTACAAGTACTGGGATAAATGCTTGGAGACCATGTATAAGGCTTCATCGAACTTACAGACAAAAGGAAAAGAGAGGCTTTAATTAAATGAGCACACAGATAAATGTAAAATTACAACTGTGATAAACTCTGTGAAGGAAAGGCACACAGAGGCACACAGAATGTGATGAGGGAGATTAATGGGGTACCCTGGAGTATACCTGAAGAGTGATGTTTTAGTCAAACTCTGAAGAATAAGTAAGAGCATTCCAAGCAGAAAGAAGGAATGTACCTCTGGGGCAAGGAAGAACATGCCAGGATTGAGGATCTAAAACGTGACTTCTGGGTCTGTAACAAAGAGTGCAATGGAATGAGAGGAAGCTGGAGAGTGAGGCAAGGACCTACCACAAATTGAGCTCTGGGTCCAAGTGGCTATTCAACATGAACCCAAGGGCAGATGCTTTGGGCCACCTTAACCCCCTCTGCACATACTACTACTAGGCCAGATGCATGTGAAGCTGCAGAGCCATGGTACCGTATTGTTGCCAAATCACCACAAGAAGGCTCCCAACAATGCTTAGCCAATCTTTCAACCAAGAAACTCTCACGCTGAACCCCATCCAAAGGGGTTGCCTTAACTTTCTAACTTTTCTTTCCCACCTGTTTTTTTTCTTCTTTTTTTTTTTTAAAGATTTTATTTATTTATTTGACAGAGAGAGAGATCACAAGTAGGCAGAGGCAGGCAGAGATCACAAGTAGGCAGAGGCAGGCAGAGAGAGAGGGGGAAGATATGGGCCTCGATCCCAGGACCCTGAGATCATTACCCGAGCCGAAGGCAGAGGCTTTAACCCACTGAGCCACCCAGGCGCCCTCCCACCTGTTTTCTACATCTTCTGAACCAACTCAGCCCTCCTTCCTTGCGTGGCTCCCCCATCATTCCTTTGTATCTTCTTGGAACTTCCGTTCTGAAACCTACAAACCCCCTTTAGATAGCTACATCCCCAAGCTTTTCTTAGACTAGAACCTCCACCTTCTGCCTAAACTGAAGCCTAGTGGTCCCTTGTGAATACCACCCCCTCCAAAGCTTTTCCTCCAATCTAATGTCTTCTGAAGTTTGGAAGGTGAGGTCAGTGTTCATCTTACCACCACACAGCTAGACCCTTACTGTCTTTCCCTCATTTGTTTTGTTTTTAAGAGTTTATTTATTTGAGAGAGAGAGAGAGAGAGCTAGAGAGAGCACGAATGGTGGGGAGGGGCAAAGAGAAAAAGAGAAACAGACTCCCCGCTGAGTAGGGAGCCAACATGGGTCTCAATCCCAGGACCCTGGGACCATGACCTGAGCCACACACGTGCTGCCATCTTTCCCTCTTATAAAAGAAAAATTATTGGGCACCTGGCTGGCTCAGTGGGTTAAAGCCTCTGCTTTCGTCTCAGGTCATGATCTCAGGGTCCTGGGATCGAGGCCCGCATCGGGCTCTCTGCTCAGCAGGGAGCCTGCTTCCTCCTCTGTCTCTCTCTCTGCCTGCCTCTCAGCCTACTTGTGTTCTGATCTCTCTGTGTCAAATAAATAAATAAAACCTTTTAAAAAAAAAAGAAAAAGAAAAAGAAAAATTACTGTGCTTTGAGGTTTCACCCTGTGCAACTATACCACCAACCTTTCCTGCCCACAAAACTTCCATTTTTCAGCCTCTTACTCATGACCTGTCATTCTCTGAAGACTTTGGCATGTGACTCAAAACTTCCTTTCCTTTACAACTCCTATCACCCTTCTGGGTGGTACCAGTACCCACATAGTGAAGCCATCCACTATCCTGGGCTCTCAGTTTCCTTGACTTCCTCATAGTCAGTGACAATTTTCTTCATTCCATCTCAGCCTCCCATGTTCCTGGTCACGCATAGAACTTGTCATCATCAGAATCTAACCACCTCCTAAATAATTTGTTCAAAAATCTCATTCTTGGGCGCCTGGGTGGCTCAGTGGGTTAAAGCCTGCCTTCGGCTCAGGTCATGATCTCAGGGTCCTGGGATGGAGGCCCGTATCGGGCTCCCTGCTCAGCGGGGAGCCTGCTTCCTCCTCTCTCTCTGCCTGCCTCTCTGCCTACTTGTGATCTCTCTCTCTCTCTCTCTCTGTCAAATAAATAAATAAAATATTTAAAAATACAAAAAACAAAAATCTCATTCTTGAGAGGGCAAACATCACAATACCCTCTTATTCCAGCTCATTTATTTAAGAATCTCTATGGAAGCCATTCTTGGCTTTACTGGGATTTCCAACTAATTAGTTTTGTCCATTCTGTCCATCAGCACCCTCCTGTGTTCCCTTCTTGCCTTAAAGATGATCCATCTTTGTGATCATTCTCTTGCAAATACCTTCAACCTCTCTGCCCCTTTTTCTTGGCTAGGAAATAATATATCCTCATGGGCTCTGGGGCCTAGTATCTTCCTCTTTTGCCTTCTCCAAAAGCTCACTCTTGCCTTTATCCCCGTCCCTCACTCCTCACCCTCATCTTTCTTTACCCCCACTCCATCTCTTTAATTTCTCCCTCTATGGCAGAGACTGCTAGCTGTTCACCAAACCCATTTCCCCTTCTTCCTGAGCACACAACTAGACTAAATTTCCCAGCCTCCCTGGCACTTAAGTATGGAGTGTGGATCCAAGTGACTGATGTTATCTGTATCAATGTTACCTGCCCTGAAGTGATATGTGCTACTTCTAGGCCAGACACACAAAGACATCTCAAAAATATCATCCATGTTCTTTCCCTTCCATTGCTTGACGCAGACAAGCTTGGAGCCATAGAAGCCTTGTTGAAGATGCGTGAGCCAGAAGATGGAGGATGTCTAGGTCCTGAAAATTTATTTAAAGGAGACCTAACTGCTTTAGATTTTAAGTTATGAACACATAAACTTCTATCATGTTTGAGTCATTATGAATAATTGGGATGGTTTATATAGCAACTACTTTATCTTAACTAATAAATATTTTACTGGATTATTTCTAGTAAACACTCAAACATGGGCTCAGCACTCAAACATGGGCTAGGATCTTCCACATAGAATAGGAAATATCCTCTTACAGCTACTACACCCACTACTTCCTCAAAATTTTTCTCACCAAGGTCGCAATAACCTCCACATTACCAAATCCAATGGACACTTTTCAGTGGCCATCTTATTAGATCTTTCAGCACCACCTGACCCAGCTGATCATTCTCTCCTTCTTGAAACACTTTTTCCTACTTTCTGTGGCAACACACTCTTCTGGTTGATCTCCTACCAACACATCTACTCCTCTTTCTTCTTTGCTGGCTCCTTTTCCTTGACCTGCACCCAAATATTTTTATTGCACTTCTCATCTCATTCAAACTTTTTCCCCTACACAATCACGTCCACACCCATACATTTAATAACTAGCTATGTATCAATAAGTCAAATTTTTGTCTCCAACCTAAACCTCTCTTCTGAGCTCTGAATATTCTTTTTCATTTCATGACATTGAACATGGATCCAAGCATCCAGGCCCAGAGACATGAGAGTGGATGTTGGTGTGTCCAAATCAAATAGGAGGGATAGATTGGACTAGGAGTGGAGAGGATGAAGAATCTGGAAAATACACTTTTATAGCCCCTAGAGTACACAGCCTGGATGGATCACTCTAAAGGACTAATGAAACAGAGACACAGTAACAGCTATTTTATTGCATCCTTTGCCTATAATGTCCTTCCTCTAAATCAAAGAATTGATTCAGGCTGCAGGTCAGACTTGCAAATTTCCAAGAAATATTTAAATAATAGAGAATGTGTTTTTTAACTAGACATTTGGGGAAATTTTTAAACATTTGAAATTGTTTTTTGTTGGGTTAGGAACATAAACTTGTATTGTGTATAATTTTATTTGTTCAAGATCACTATATTTTGCATATTATGTTTTAAAACATCTAAAATATATCATGTAAATTACAAAATCACCCATTTAAATTTTTTATTTTTTTAATTATTTTAAAATATTTAAAAATGGAGTCAATAAGCTATAGAACCTTAAGAACAACATGTTGTTTGCCAGTTAGTAAAAGCAGCCAAAAATCACAAATAAAAGAGGCCCCTGGGTGGTTTAGTCAGTTAAGTGTCTGCCTTTGGCTCAGATCATGATCTCGGAGTCCTGGGATCAAGCCCCACGTTGGGCTCCCTGCTCAGTGGGGAGTCTACTTCTCCCTCTCCCTCTATACCTGCCCTGCTCATGTTTGCTCTCTCTCTCTCAAATAAATAAATAAAATCTTTTTAAAAAATCACAAAAGACAATGTCAGCTTAGCAAAATAGATGTAATTCAACTATCACATTGAGTCCCCTGGTCTATTGGAGTTACTCTGTAATTCCAAATACAAATTACTCAAGCCACTGTCCCACAGAATGTAGAAGTTTGTCCCCCCCCCCGCCCCCCCACCACCAGTGTTTTGTGTATCTTTTGGAAAGGACTCATGTTTTCCTTCTCACTGATTCTCCTGCTCTCCAACTCACAAAGACTTCCTTTGCCTAAGGTTCTTCCTTGGGGCTAGCCTCCCATCTTTTCATTTCTTCTCCTCACTGCTCTCCAATCTGCCCAGGCCTATTCCCCCAGCTGCCCCAAAACTCCAAATTCCTCTCACTTCTTGCTTTCTTTGGCAGATAAGTTTTGCTCTCTCCAGTCCTCCTCTTCTCCAGGCATTTCTGGGCCTCCCAAATCTCACACATTGTTTTCCTCAACCATAAGAACCATCTACCTGTGCCATGAATGCTATTCCTGTCCTGAAAGTGAAAATGAGCCATGATTTTTTTTTGAAGGGCAATTTTCCCCATACACAGAGAATATCTTTCCTTTAACATCAACATCTGCCTCTCCTGTGTACCTCAGCATATACTTTTCCCTCTGCCTGGAACACCCCACACACTCCCCCCCAATCCTCCTCATGGGCCATACATCTATACAACTTTGAATCTCACTCAGGCGTCACTATGTCCTGCACCTGGTATATGATTGCTGCCTGAATAAATACATTAATTATGTCTTCTCAACTCTCAAATACAAATGGCATTCATTTCTGGAAAAGATCTTCAGGAAAAATAGATCAAAATTTACTCAGATTTAATCTAATGGGACTTATATTCTAAGCTATCACTGCCACCATTTTCTGCTTTTTCTGCTTTGTCTCTAAAATTTTTATTGGTTGCTCCAAGTTGAAGATTAGCCAAGACTGGAACATGCTTTTCTTTCCTTCCTCCTTCCTCACATTCACTTTAGTCCTTTAATTGATGTATTTCCAGAATGGAGTATGCTGCTTGTTGGAAATCCAGCTGCTTCCCTGTGGTCTGTGCAACATTTAAGACCTTTCTGGCAAATTGTCATTTGGTCAACATTTGTAGTTTTGCATTTCTACTTCTGCAAGTGGAATAGCTTGCAACAGCGGCTATTGGTTAACACAATGCTTTCAGTTTCTTAAACATTCTTCTCTAGATTGTTTAGAAAAGGGCTGCTTTTACAATGTAAGTAAGAAGCAAATTAGAGAAAGGAATGCACACATTCATTCATATTCATTCTTAAGGTGGGGACAGATAATACAACATTGCAATGATATAGCAAAGTAAATGTTTCATCAGCCTTAGTCTGATGTCATATCAATAACCTGTAATGTATTGGGTGTTCTCTTGTTCCCCTTTCAATACATTATAAATGGGAAAGATGTCTATTTTCAATAAGTTCCTTATTTCTTGTTCCTGAAGACATTTTATCTATCTATACCACAAGACACAGAGATTCTTGCCTTTTTTTCTTACACAGATTTTATTATCTAGTCATAATCTTACTCTAAAAGAGGCTTATTCAAACTTGACTGTTGAGCAAGCAGGAGAGTAATACAAGGTAGTAATTACTACATGGGCTTTGGAATCAACAAATGCCTCACACATCCTGGCTATGTAACTTTAGATGAGTCATTTTAATTCTATGAACTCTAGGATGCTATATCATAAAATGAAGGGACAGCGTATTGACTACTTCAATTAATGACTAAGAATCAAATGGGATTGAATTTGTGACATAGAAGCATAGAGCCTGAAACACAGAAAGTGCTTAAACAGGAGTTACTGCTATTACTGTTGTTGTTGTTGTTGAGCCCTGTCATGCAGTTTTGTTAACTGTATGATATTTCTTCCAGTTGTATTGAGAAATAATTGACATACATCACTGTGTAAGTTTAGGGCATACAGCATGATGGTTGGATTTATGTATATTGTAAAATGATTACCACAGTAGGTTCAGCTAACATATATCTTCTCATATTATTGTGGTGCTTTTAGAATCTGAAAAATTCTCCTATTCCCCTCAAGGTTCTTTGTCAGTTTTGATTAGTGGTGTCCCAGAAAAATGTATAAGCAGTAAATATTCTATTTTCATACATAATTTGTTCATAAAATCTTGTATGAAAGTCAAATGTATGAAAATTTAACTACATTTATCAAGGCAGGGAAAGAGATCTATTCTCAATAATCAGATATATATGTATATATATTTTTTATATGTATACATAAATACATATATACGTGTAATATATATAATCTCTAATTATATCTCTGATTATATATTTTCAGTATTTTTATTTTTTATTTTTTATTTTATTTTTTTAAAAGATTTTATTTATTTATTTGACAGAGAGAGAGAGATTACAAGTAGGCAGAGAGGCAGGCAGAGGGAGAGGAGGAAGCAGGCTCCCTGCTGAGCAGAGAGCCCAACGCGGACCTCGATCCCAGGACCCTGAGATCATGACCTGAATGGAAAGCAGAGGCTTTAACCCACTGAGCCACCCAGGTGCCCCTATATTTTCAGCATTTTTTAAGTATTTAATTTTTTTTCCCTTTAAAATCAACACAAAATGAATGGAGTTAACGCTAATGGGCATCCAAATGAGAATAAAAAGTCAGCACTTTCAGGTTAACCAAATGGTAGCCATATTATCTCAACTCCAATATGTTTATAAGACATATACATTTGACCACCACTATCAGCAATTTCACATTTCCATTTTTCATTTACTTATGTAAAATATCAGTAAAATGCACAAAAATTCAAATGGACTAATAGCGCTATACCCACAAAGATGGCAAAATCAAACTATTGCTTGACACATGTAATAGAGCAAAAATGCTCACTTATTAGCAGATGTGCAAACATTCAAAATGTTCTATTTAGAGATATCAGTGTAACATACAAAAGTACAGCCTTGTAGGTAACTCAAGAACTACCCCTCTTTTGACAACTTTTCTAAAGTTAATGTCACTGATACTTCTTTTTTTCAAGACTTCATTTTTGTACTTGACAGAGAGAGATCACAAGCAGGCAGAGAGGCAGGTAGAGAGAAAGGGGGAAGCAGGCTCCCCACTGAGCAGGGAGCCTGACACGGGGCTCAATCCCAGGACCCTGAGATCGTGACCCCAGCCAAAGGCAGACGCCCAACCATCTGAGCCACCCAGGTGCCCTGCCACTAATACTTTTTGAAACAATGATTCATCTGAGGATGTTAATGGGCAGCTCTTTTTAATGATGGTGGTGTAAGGAAGCAGAGGAGACTTCTGGGCAGAAAATGCTCAGAAGAGCAAGAACATTGTGTTCATAGCCGTGCAGGATTCTTTTTTTTTTTTAGATTTTAGTCATTTGTTTGACAGAGAGAGAGTGCACAAGCTGGGGAAGCAGCAGGCAGAGGGAGAGGGAGAAATAGGCTCCTCACAGAGCAGGGAACCTGATGCAGGACTCGATTCCAGGACCCCAAGATCACAAGCCTAGCCCAAGGCAGTCGCTTAACCAATTGAGCCTCCCAGGAACCCCACCACACAGGATTCTTGATGTTTGCAGTCAGCAGTAATACCTGAGGTGTATAACAATTCAAATATAAATTGGAAATATATATTTCATGTGCCAGGTTTTGATTGGTGGGTTTTTTTCCTCTTTCTCTGAAAAACCTTAAGTTTGGAAATGTTTTTATTACCAGAATTTCCCTAAATCTCACCAACCTATAGGTATAAATGAGGTCACATTAACAGATATAACCCACATTGTACTGGCTCAGGTCCACATACAAGTCCATGAGCAGCTAGACTAACAGATGACCTGGAATACTGGGTTACCTATGAACTTGCTAGTTTATTAAATGGTTACAATGGGAACAAAAGGGGCAGCAGAAAACAGAATGAATGCAGAAGCTTGGGTGTTGCCACCTGAGGGGGTAGTGGAAGTTTAAGCTTAAGGCTATGTAGGAACAATGCAGAAAGACAATTTCCTGCAGGTAGTCTTTTGTGACACCCAGATGCTGATGGTTCAGACAACCCAACTTTAACAAAGGTTCTGCCTAACCAATTGCAACAGGCACCACAAACTCTTTCCCCAGTATATGCCATCTCCTCTTCTCCCTACTCACCCAATTCTCTCCAATAATACCAAGTTACATATTAAGTAACATAATAAGGAAAATACCAAGTCATAAACCCAAACCATAGGCAGCATCAAATTTAAACCCAATCCAGAAACAACCTACAACAGTTTGGTGCCCATCGCTTGCTAGGAGACTTCCCACACACAAGCTTCTGGCACAGAAGATGATGTCCCAACAATAAGCACTTCTAGACTTGAGGGAGTCTCAAATATGCTCAAGTCATCACCACTGCTCCATGACCAGTGCTAGCACACAGAAGAACTAGAACCCTCCTATGCAGAAGCATTTTTCACTTGAGAATAATACCTCCAAACTATTAAAGCTAAAAGTCAACATGGGAAGCAAAACTGCTATGAGTGGATTATTGAGTATAAGAGTGAAAATGGGCCGTTCTACTTGCATACATTGATTGCATACATGAATCTGGCTATCGGGGAGAAAGTACCATATAATTATCTCTGATTTAGAACATATACTACATCCTGTAAGCCAGAACCCTGTTGTTTCAGAGTGTTGTCTCCCAACTGATATCAAAACCGAATCTTCAGTAATTCATTCTATGTTTTTATTAGAATATCTACTTCTAGATAATGGTATATGTAGTAAGACCAGTTAATTCCTTGGGCATGAGTCCACTGCTCATAGACAGAATACCTCGACAGTGGGTAAAGCATTCTTGAGAAAGTTTACAGATGGTGGAGCTGACAGAATATTTCCTGTAGGGTTGGAAAATCCATACCATATGTTTATTCCCCTGAGGATGAATTTATGACCTTTCCGTGATGGAAGAGATATCACGTACTCAGCCTGCCATCAGGTGGCCAGTTTTTCCCCCTGGGAAGGCTTCCATATTGGGAACTCAGTGTTCACATCATGGTAGCAGATTAGGTACTCAAAAGTAGCAATAGTCAAGTCAACTTCCTTAAAGAGAAGTCCATGTTTTTGAGCCCATGAAGATATTTCATCTCTAACATCATAGCCACATTATCTATGAGTTCATTAAACAAGCACTGGGGTAAATGATGAAAAGTCATAGATTTGCTCCAAAATCCTAGCAATCTATACTATGATTCTCCTATTGGTACTTACCTAATGTTTTATTGACCATTGTTATTTCCTGGAGACTTCCAAGTGTCATTGGATCTGCTGGATCATAGGACCAAATAGAAAAGCATCTTATTCTACGCTCTGGACACGTTGCAGAGCCTTTTCTTGCTCTGTTCCCCATTTTAAAATGGCAGCCTTATGGGTGACTCCTTAGATGATTCCATTTCAAAGTATGTTACATATTACCTCCAAAATCCAAAAGGCCTACGAATCACTGTGATTCTTCTGTCGTGGTAGGATATGCATCAATTTTTCTGTCACCTTGGAAAGGACATCTCAACATGCTTCAGTCTACTGGATTCCCAGAATGTTCACTGAGGTGGCAGGCCATATGGTTTTTCACATACTTCGTTTTTATATATATCTTATGAGGCTTCTAAATTATCTGCTAGTTTCTGATCATCAGATCTAATCAGCATAATGTCCTCAATTTAAAGGACAAGTGTGATAGCTTATGGAATATCAAGACAATCAAGATCTCTGCTGACTAAAATATGGCAGAGATTGAGAGCTGACATAGCACTGACACAGACAGTAAATATGTACTGCTGAAATTGCCAGGTTAAAGTAAACCACTTAGGGACACCTGGCTGGCTTAGTCAGTGGAGCATGTGACTCTTGATCTCAGGGTCATGAGTTTGAACCCCATGTTGAACGTAGAGATCACTTAAAAATAAAAACTTGGGGCACCTGGGTGGCTCAGACATTAAGTGTCTACCTTCGGCATAGGTCATGATCCCAGGGTCCTGGGATCGAGCCCCGCATCGGGCTCCCTGCTCTGCGGGAAGACTGCTTCTCCCTCTCCCACTCCCCCTGCTTGTATCACCTCTCTTGCTGTCTCTCTCTCTCTGTCAAATAAATAAATAAAATCTTTTAAAAAAAAATAAATTAAAAAAAATAAAAACTTATCAAACTCAACACCCAAAGAACAAATAATCCAATTATGAAATGGGCAGAAGACATGAACAGACATTTCTCCAAAGAAGACATACAAATGACCAACAGACACATGAGAAAGTGCTCAACATCACTTGGCATCAGGGAAATACAAATCAAAACCACAGTGAGATACCACCTCACACCAGTCAGAATGGCTAAAATCAACAAGTCAGGAGACAACAGATGCTGGCTAGGATGCGGAGAAAGGGGAACCCTCCTACACTCTTGGTAGGAATGCAAGCTGGTGCAGCCACTCTGGAAAACAGTATGGTGGTTCCTCAAAAAGTTGAAAATAGACCTACCCTATGATCCAGCAATCACACTACTGGGTATTTACCCTTAACCAACTGAGCCACCCAGGCGCCCTGGGTATTTACCCTAAAGATACAAATGTAGTGATCCAAAGGGGCACATGCACCTGAATATTTATAGCAGCAATGCCCACGATATCCAAACTATGGAAAGAGCCTAGATGTCCATCAACAGATGAATGGATAAAGAAGATGTAGTATATATATATATATATATATATATATATATATATATATATATATATAATGGAATACTATGGAGCCATCAAAAAAAATCTTGCCATTTGCAATGATGTGGATGGAACTAGAAGGTATTATGCTAAGTGAAATAAGTCAATCAGAGAAAGACAATTATCATATGATCTCTCTGATATGAGGAATTTGAGAGGTAGGGCGCGGGGGCGGGTTGTGGGGGGAAGGGAGGGAAAAATGAAACAAGATGGGACCAGGGAGGGAGACAAACCATAAGAGACTCTTAATCTCAGGAAACAAACTGAGGGCTGCTGGGGATGGTGGGGAGAGATAGGGTGGCTGAGTTATGGACATTGGGGAGAGTATGTGCTATGGTGAGTGCTGTGAATTGTGTAAGACTGTTGATTCACAGATCTGTACCCCTGAAGCAAATAATACATTATGTGTTAATAAAAAATAAAAAAGGAAACTGCTTAGGAGAAATGACATCAAGTTATCTTTAGAAAAGGCTCAAGAGGAAGATTTGTATTATATGCTTGTGACAACTCTGTATGGCTCTTCTGCAAAGGGACCCAACCTCTCCTTCAATCAAGAGGCAAACAAAAGCCTACTTTCCATCTGTATGGATTTGCCTAATCTGCAAATTTCATATAAACGGAATCATATAATATGTGACCTTTATGTCTGGCTTTTTTCAGTTAGCATAATGTTCTCAAGTTTCATCCAAGCTGTAGAATGTATCACTACTTCATTTTTAAGATTTATTTATTTATTTTAGAGAGAGAGGGAGAGTTGGGGGAGGGGCAGAGGGAGATAATCTTCAAGCTGACCCTCCGCTGAGCATAGAGCCCATCACAGGGCTTGATCTCACAACCCATGAGATCATGACCTGAGTGAAACCAAGAATCGGATGCTTAACTGAAACACTCTGGAGCCCCAATACTTCATTTGTTTTAATGGCTGAATGATATTCTTTGTATTAATAATATCAGTTTTTGTTTATCTACTCATCAGTTGATGGATATTTGGGTTGCTTCCACTTTTAGACTACTATGTATAATACCACTATGACCATTCATGTACAAGTTCTTGTGTGAATATAAGTTTTCATTTCTCTTGAACACATACCTATGAGTGGCATTGCTGGGTCATATGGTAACTCTGTTTAACTTTTTTGAGGTACTTCCAAACTGTTTTCCACAGCAGTTGTACCATTTTATGTTCTCACCAGCAATGTATGAAGATTCTAATTTCTCCATACCCTCACCTACACTTGTTATTTTCCACTTAAAAATATTATTATAGCCATCTTTGTGGGTACAAAGAGGTATCCTACTGTGATTTTGATTTGCATTTCCCTAATGACTAATGTTATTATGTATCTTTGGAGAAATATCTATTCACATCCTTTGCCCATGTAAAAAAAATTTGAGCTATTTGTCTTTTTATTGTTGATTTAAAGGGGTTCTGATTTATTCTAGATATTATATTCTTATTATATTATTATATTCCATTTTTAGTTCATCTTTTTATATGGTGAGCTAGGGGTCCAAATTAATTATTTTGTATATTGATACTCAATTGGCCCAACATTATTTGTTGAAAAGACTACCTTCTCCCCACTGAATGGTCTTGACATTCTTTTTTTTTAAGGTTTTTTATTTATTTATTTGACAGAGAGAGAGAGATCACAAGTAGGCAGAGAGGCAGGCAGAGAGAGAGGAGGAAGCAGGATCCCTGCTGAGCAGGAAGCCCGATGCTGGCCTTTATCCTAGGACCCTGAGATCATGACCTGAGCCGAAGGCAGAGGCTTTAACCCACTGAGCCACCCAGGCGCCCTGGTCTTGACATTCTTAACAAAAATCAATTGACCATAGGTATATGGATTTATTTCTGGACTCTCAATTCTAGCCCATTGATCTATCATAGACTAGGTCTATCCTAGTACTTTGTTTGCTTACCAGTTGATCATTGTGATTAAGAGAGCTCTGGGGTCAGAAATGCTGAATTCAAATCCTGGTGCCACCATTTACTTACTGTACAAGTGTAGGCAATTACTTAACTTCCAATAAGATCAAGCCCGTTTCCACAGCTGTGATCAACTCAGGCATGCACTTTTTTCTTTTTTTTTTTTAGGGAGAGAGTGAGCATGCAAGGGGGATGGGGAGGGGAGGGTGGGACAAAGGGAGAGAGGAGGAGAGGGAAAGAGAGAATCTTAAGCAGGCTCCATGCCAAGCGTGGAGGCTGATGCAGGGCTCGATCTCATCACTCTGAAATCATGACCTGAGCTGAAATCCTGCTTCCTCCTCTCTCTCTGCCTGCTGCCTCTCTGCCTACTTGTATTATCTCTCTCTCTCTCTCTCTCTCAGTCAAATAAATAAATAAATAAATAAATAAATAAATAAATAAATAAATAAATAAATAAATAAATAAAATAAATAAAATCTTTAAAAAAGAGTGCATGCCTGAGATGTGGCACCTGGGTGCCTCCGTCAATTAAACGTCTCTTGCTTTCAGCTCAGGTCATGATCTTATTGGAACCTTCTGAGGAGCTGTGGAAAACCACCTCAAAGGGATCTGCCCATCAGCCATAAGAGAGGAGAATTTATCCTTCAACTCCCATCTCCTTTTGGTCAAGGGTTGTCTCATGACATGTTAAACCCTCACACTTCCTAAGAGCACCAATATGAATGCAAGTGGCTCTTACAAAAGCCCTGAGACAGAGTGTGAGAGATGTGGAGGACCTAAGATGAGTTGCTGAGATGAGTTGCCGCACATAACTCTTGTGTGAAGCTGGTTCCCCAGCAATGATGGTGTCAAAGGAAGGCCTAGAGGGTATGAGGAGGGTACAAGAGATGGCCAGTACAGTGAGTAAAGCAGCCATTGGCTGACCTTCAGCACAGAATTTATTGTTGTCTTTTCCTGGTGGTTGACGTCATCTACTGGCAGGAGCAAGGAGCTGAGATTAGAGTCCTAGGGGAACAACACATCTCTGTTCTTTATCTCTTACTGAGCTCTCTCCCCAAACTGGGAACAAAGTACATGCCTTTTCCTGATTACAAAGGCTGGCAATTTAAAACAGCAAAGGACAAACAGACACAAGCTCCTAGAGGAGTTGAGACAAAGTCCTGAATGCAGAAGACGGTGTGACAAGTGTCCCAGTGAGGAGTGAGTATGCTGCAGGGATGGAGAGGAAGAAAGATTACCCACTGGGGAAAATGATAAGGTTTTCAAGCGAAGATGGTATTTGGGACAAGCCTTAGAGGGACAGATGGACTTGGGTAGACAATGTTCTTGGGCTTAAGGACTCAGCAACATCCCCAAAGGACCCTCTGCCTGAAGGGAAAAATGGGACCCAGGAAGACAAAATCTAGCAGATCTTAGAAAAAAATAGAGAACAATTTAAAGGAATAAAAAGACACAAAGATCTAAAAGTGAATCTTGCTGTTGCCCCTTTTAGGAATTAGATAGCTAGGAAGACATATTAGTTTCCTATTGCTTTTATAACAAATTACCACAAAATTAGTAGCTTCAATACAAATTTGTTATGTTGTAGTTCTAGAGGTCAGAAGTTCAAAATGGGTCTCACTGGGCTAAATTAAGGTTATTGTCAGGCTGTGTTCCTTCTGGAAGCTCTAGGAGATAATCCATTTCTTTACCTTTTCCAGCTGCCAGAGGCAGCCCTCATTCCTTGACTTATGGCTCCCTTCTATCTTCAAAGTCACCAAAGGTGGATTAAGTCCTTGGATCAAATTATCTCAACCCCTGCTTCCATTGTTACATCCACTTCTCTGACTTGGATTCCTTTTCTGCCTCCATCTTCCACTCTTAAAGGCCCTTCTGATTACATTCGTCCCACCTGGATAATCAATCAGCTGATTAACAACCTTAATTCCCCTTTGCTATATAATAACATAGTCACAGGTTCTGAGGATTAAGACACAGGATTAAGACAGAGAGCCCATGCTCTCCGAGCATCCCAGGTTCCATCGTTGAGAGAGTTTTTGGCATTCATGGGCTTTATTTTGGCCAGGGCCATCTGAAAATACATCTTGCCTGCTGCAGTCTCATAGAGGTATTGAAGGCAGTGACAATGTGTGCCTGCACTCCTCCCTTTACCCAGAGTATCTTCAGTATTCCTCAGCGTCCCTCTGTAGGCTTCCCAGGTCAGGGGCTGGCCCTTTCCAGCTCCTGCCATTGAGCATCCTCCACAGAAAGGAAAGGAGTCCTTCTGTGTAAGAAAACTCTGTGGATGTGGGGGGGTGGTCATACCAACTCCATGTCCACATAGGACTCAATCATGTGTCTCATGAAAGGAAACACAAAATCAAACATATGTGCCAATACTAAATAAAAACCACTGAATTGTACACTTTAAAATTGAGAATTTTATAATATGTGCATTATATAACAATAAAATCAATGTTACAAAAAAGTCT
The DNA here is from genome assembly GCA_002007465.1 of Ailurus styani. NCBI lineage: Eukaryota > Metazoa > Chordata > Mammalia > Carnivora > Ailuridae > Ailurus > Ailurus styani. The sequence goes on along the minus strand of LNAC01000063.1, from coordinate 3,167,950 downwards.
GGCAAGATTATTCATCCCTTCACTAAGTAATTCATTTATTTATATATTCATTGATTCAGCATATATTTATTGAGCACCTACTAAATGTGAATGCCAACTCTCCAGGAAGATACTCTGGAGCCATCTTCTTGATGCCATGTCAGTCTAACAATTGCTGTCTTAAAGAACGACCTCTCCCACATCTGCCTACAAGGTTGAGGCCCTGGGACTCAGCAACATATTTATCTGACTTGACTCTAATCCCTTAACCTCAGCTGATTGGACTCAAGCTGGGCAAATCAGATTCTTTCTCCCAAAAAACCTGGGACTTGGTTTTGGCCCTCTTCTCTCCACACATGCCATATTATCCCTCAAAGATGGCACTCTTCCCCACAGCTTCATTTCTATTACAATGACTCCCAAATCTATATCACCAAACCAGACCAGTCTCTGAAGCTCCAAAGGTGTCTCTCCAATGGCCCCCAGGCAGCTCCACTTGGATATCCCACAGGTACATCAAACTGTCCGATCTTTCACTTTGCTCATATCTGAGGCTGCTTTCTATTGTCTTTTCCTGACAGGAGCGAATGTCCCAATCAAAGCCTCTGGATCCTGAGGCAGGGACAGTGTCCTGGATTTCTTTGGGTCTTCCACAGCATCTGGCACAAACACTCACACTTGGTAAACACTGATTAGTCAGTGGGTTACCTACTCAGATCAATTATAGGTCCATTTTAGCAAAGACTGTAAGCAGATATTGGGTTGAATTGCTTTGATTGGCAGATAATGTTTTGGATTCTTTTTTTATGCTAAATCAATATACTAAAAATAAAATTTACTCCTAGAGTTCCCAGTTGCTTTCAGACATGATGTGATTTATCACAATTCCCACCCCAAGGAGCAGTGGAAAGTCCAGTGCTTAAGAAAATTGTAGGTGCCAAAAGGCTGAAAGCCATATTTATCTATGGAGTTCTGGAACTCTCTGAGTATATTGTCATTGTCTGCTCTTCCAATTACAGACAAAAAAAGTAATAAACATAACTGAGTCTTTGCTGTATGCTAGTTACTGACATATATCTATATTCCTGTTAAGGGCTGAATTGTATGACCCCAAAATTCCTATGTTGAAATCCTAATCCCCATTACTTCAGAATATGACCATGTTTGGAGATAGAGCCTTTAAAGAGATAATTAAGGTAAAATGAAGTCCTATGAGTAGGCCTTAATCCAATCTTCCTGTTGTTCTTTTTTTTAAAAAAAGATTTTATTTTATTTTAAGATTTTATTTATTTATTTCACAGAGGGAGAGAGATCACAAGGAGGCAGAGAGGCAGGCAGAGAGGGGGGGGGAGCAGTCTCCCCGCTGAGCAGGGAGCCCAATGCGGGCCTCGATCCAGGACCCTGAGATCGTGACCCGAGCCAAAAGCAGAGGCTCCAACCCACTGAGCCACCCAGGCGCCCTCTTCCTGTTGTTCTTACAAGAAGAGATTAGGACCCAGACACACACAAAGGAAAGGCTATGGGAAAACACTAGAGGAAGGTGGCCATCAACAAGAAGAGAGACCTTAAAAGAAACCAACCTCTCAGAAACCTTGATCTTAGACTTCTAGCTTCCAGAATCATGAGAAAATAAATTTCTGTTTAAGCTACCTAGTCTATGGTACAGGCCTACTTTGAATATATTGTGGGTTTGGTTCCAGACTACTGCAATAAAGTGAATATTCCAATAAAAAGAGTCAAGTGGTCTTTTTGGTTTCCTAGTGCATATAAAAGTATGTTTACACTATACTATAGTCTATTAAGTGAGCAACAACATTATGTCTAAAAAAAGTGTGTGTGTGTGTATATATATATATATATATATATATATATATATACACACACACACATTGATTAAAAATTGCCAACCATCTGGCTAACTGAACATGATAAAAAATAATAATTAAAAAAAATTTTTAAATGCTAATCATCATTTGAGCTTTCAGTGAGTTGTAATCACTGACCACAGATCACCATAACAAATATAATAATAACGAAAAAGTTTGAAATATTGTGGGCATTACCAAAATGTGACATAAAGACATGAAGTGAGCTAATGCTGTAGGAAACATTCTTTTTTTTTCTTTCTTTTTTTTTTTAGAGACAGATAGTAGCAGGGGGCGAGAAGGGACAGAAAGAGACAGATAGTAGCAGGGGGCAAGAAGGGACAGAGAGAATCGCAAGCCTCAAGCAGGCTCCACATTCAGTGCTCAGTGCAGAGAGCCCAACATGGGCCTTGATCCCACGACTCTAAGATCATGACCTGAGCAGAAATCAAGAGTTGGAAGCTTAACCAACTAAAGCCATCCAGGTTCCCTGGGAGCAAATTCTGTCCGAAAAACAGTCGAGATAGATTTGCTCAACACAGGGTTGCCACAAACCTTCAACCTGTAAAAAATAGTAACTACAAAGCACAATAAAGCGAAGTACAATAAATTAAGGTAGCTTGTACAGTACTTTGTCATGGCAGACTGAGCAAACCTAATACAGTTCTACTTAATTCTCCTACCAACCCTGCAAAACAAGTTCATGAGCTTCATTTTATAGATAAGGAAACTTAAGCACAGAGAAGTGAAGTGACTTTCCTGATCCTCCAGTCCATAAGTGACAGGACAGGGAGGGAAGCCCAGGTTTGCCTGACATACAGACCCCATTGCAATCAGTATCTTTTGTTCTAGAGGTTATAGGCCATTTGTAGATTTGATAGAAACGTAGTGTGCTCCTGCTGACCTCTCCTTTCTCCCTGACCTCTGTGGGTTCTCTTGATCTATCCCTCTATCTGAGTACCTCCAGCCCAACCCAGGCATTTGTCAATGACTCCCAGGCACGATTAGCTCCTTGGTTTCACTGAAGTCACTTAGAAATTTTTGAGTGCCCTTGTATAGACGCTCTTCCTCAAACCTTCACATTTTAGGACCCATCTTACCCCAAGATTCCCACCTAGAACTGGAGGTGGGGTGGGGAGTCTCCACTACTTTTCCCATCTAGAAAGACAGGCAGAGGGCCGGACAATTGCCCAAGCAGAACTTAGCACCAGTCTGACCTCACCAGTGCTTCCCATTCATCATTCTATTTAATCCTCACAACAAACCTGTGAATTAGGCATTATTATCATCTTCATTTTACAGATGAAAAAACAGAGGCATCAGGCAGTTAAGAAACTTGCCCAATGCCCGTAGATAGGCTGGGAAGTCTGTGAAGGCTTACTTGGAAAAGCACGTTGAAACTGAAGGAGGAGTAGAAAATAGAAGAATAGCATGTGCAAAGATCCCATGGCAGGAGAGAGCCTTTGTGTTTGAGGGACTAAGGGAAGAACACATGGCTGAGCACAGAGTAAGAAAGAAGAACAAAATGAGGCAGGGGCCAGGCTAGGCAGGGCCTCAGAAGCCTTGCTAAAGGTTTGGGTCTCTGTTACAAGAGCAATAGTAGCCATCAGTAGGTTTTAACCAGGGGGATAACAGAATCAGGTTTTCAGTTTGAAAAGATCTTCCTGAGAACAATGTTCCTGAGAACAGGGAGGGTAAGATGCAAGGAGACCATTAGGGTCCATGTCAGTAATCTAGGCAAGAGATGCTGGTAACACGGATAATAGCAGCGGAGATAGGAGTGGAAATGGAAGCAAGTAAATGCTTTTAAGATCCAGTTCAGAAAGAAAATTGACAGCATTTGGTGATAGATTGGGCATGGGGTGACAGAGGTTGAAGTCCCAGGTTTCCTATTGGTGCAACTAGCTGGGTGGTAAATAGTTCCTTCAGATGAAATGAAGGTATGTGTAAAATTATGTGTTCAGCCATGGGTATGTTAATATAAGACACCCATGTGGAACTATCCAATAAGCAGTTAGATGGGAAGGTTTAAAGGTCAAAAGGGAGGTATGCACTGGAGATGGATATTTGGGAGTTGTATCTGGGGCCATTCTATCTACTATGCACACTAGGCACATTAGTTCTCCAGTATTTTTAGGGGTCCATAAAAAATGCTTTAATCTTCTTTAAATCAGAAGAAAAAACAAACTTTTAAGTCAAAGATGTTTTAATGTACAATATTAATATATTCATCTTTATGCCAATACAATCATAAAATGTAATTTAAAAAGAAATTGTTCTATAGGAAGGGAACCACAAAAGCCATAACGCTGCCTTGGTTGTATCAGTAAGAATGCTTTCTGCTACAAATATCAGAAAGCCCATTCTCAATGGCTTCTGCAGTAATAATATGTAATTTCCCTTGTTTGAGGAAGTTCAGCACTAGGGTGGCCTCTGGGGTTGGCAGACTGGGCGCTATCACGGACAAAGACTCCTTCCAGCTCTGTACTCTGCCATCCTTGCTGTTGGCTGCATTTTCAGCTGTTAGTATAACAACTGCATTAGTTACAGTCCACATTCAGGCTTGACAACATTCCCAGGAAGAAGAGTCACTATTGCTTCCAGGGGCTCTCTCCTAGGAGTAAAGAAACCTTTCCCAGAAACCCCCCAGAGGATGTCTCCTTAGGCTCACTGGACAGGAAGAGAGCATATCCCCATCCCCAAACCAATTACCGGCAAGAAGGATGGAATATTAAGATGATGAGCTCAGAGTAATCATCTGACGTGGGGTTAAAGTTAAGGAGTCAACCATAGTGCCTATTTAGTACTCTTCCTCTAGGAGGTGAGAGTTGAAGCCAAAAGCATGGATGAACTCACCTAGGGAGAGTGTGCAGAGGGAGAAGCCCAAAGGATGCAAGAGCTTCAGCTTCACCAACATCTACTGAGGACTAACATTGCAGAGACTGAATCAGTTATGGGTCCTGCTACAGAGGAGCTTCCTGTCTGCTGGAAGAGATCCACCATTAAACACAGTTATAAATGGGCTGGAACTATAGTTGGGGTCAACACAGGGCTTATGAGAGCAGACTGAGTCAGAGTCTCAGTGTATATTAATAATTGTGGGACCAGACAGGTTTCTTCAGCTTCTGCCTCAGTTTCCTCTCTGTAAAGCACCCCATGTATAGTAAGTATCAAATAAAGGTAATTTTTATTGTTTCACTGTCATTCATATTATGACATATTTGGGTGGTGGGAAGCCATCGGAAGGGAATTAACAGGCAAGTGTCCTGGTCCCATCTGTGTCTTGGTTAGATGGCTCAGACAGGTTGTGCCCTGTCTCTGTTCTGGGTTTCCTCTTCACCAGGTCATGATGAGCCATTCACTGAGTTTCCTTCCAGCTGCCCCCAAGGCTAAGCCCCAGCAAACCCTCCAGGCACCAGCAGTATCCCCACAAAATCCCTGTGTTGGTTTTTTTTGTTTTGGTTTGGTTTTTTTGTTTTATTTTATTTTGTTTTCCCTGTGTTGGTTTTAACAGTTCCTGTGCCTTGGGATCAGGATGAATTACTGTCCCTCCTTTCACCCCTGTCCCCTTGCATTGTTGCCACTCAAAGAAATTAATCAGGCTTATTAGTCATGACCTCCCTTTTGTGAGACCTGCTCTCAGTCTGCTGATCTGTACCTGTCTGTTGCTCTCCTAGCTTGGTTCCAGAGAGGCCCCAGCCTCCCTTGGTCCTCTAGTGGGAGCAGGGACAGGCGGCCAGTGGCCACATCTTTTGTTGTTTGCAGAGACTGACGCACTGGACTGGATCGGACAAAAGCAGGAGGCTCTGCTGTAGCAAGCACAAGGCTCTTTGTTGCCATGGCTGTGGAAAAAATAGGAACAAAAAGGATAAATGTTGCATCCAAATATGCTAATAATTAACACTTAGCACCATGGATATAAAAAGCACTTAATACTAAATTACTATGATCGTAATAGCTCTTCTTTATTCAGCCCTATTCCATATGGCATCTTGACTTGGTAGTTAAGTACATCTGAGCTGGAACCTTACTGTCTGGGTCCAAATCCTAGGTCTGCTATTTACCAGCTCTGTGACTTTGAGCAGGTTACTCAAGCTCCTCCATTCTCAGTTTTGTATCTATAAAGCATAGGCAATGAAAGTATACGACTCATAAGGCTATATGAGTCCATGCTATGCTGATAAAGCACTTAAAGATGGCGTGCCACATAATAAGCACTAAATAAATATCATATTTTTATATGCCAGATTTAGGGCTTTATCTATACTGGTTAACAAATTTAGACCCCAAGACAAACTTGTGGCATAGACATTATTATGATTCCCACTTATCAATTGAGGAGATCAAGAGTCAGATGGGGCACCTGGGTAGCTCAGTCGTTAGGTGTCTGCCTTCAGCTCGGGTCATGATCCCAGGGTCCTGGGGTTGAGCCCCACATCGGGCTCCCTGCTTGGTGTGAGCCCTGCTTCTCCCTCTCCCACTACCTCTGCTTGTGTTCCCTTTCTTGCTGTATCTCTGTGTCAAATAAATAAATAAAATATTTTATTTTTTATTTATTTTTTATAAATAAAATCTTTTAAAAAAAGAGAGAGGTCAAGTAACTTTCCCAAGGTCACCCAAGAAAATAGCAGAAACCAATTCTGTTTGACTCTAAAGTCACGTGCTTTCCACTGCACCAAGTCACTGTCTTCCATGAGCTACTGGCAAGAGATCCCACATCAGTGTGATGCTATATTCTTGGTGACTATTTCACAAAATCCTCCTCCCTTTACTCAAGTTGGAATATATGAGAATGAAGGACTGAAGAGTCTGGTGTACAAAGCAGTTTTATTAATGTTTTCCCTCCTCCCCACCCTTTCTTTATCCCCAGTGTGTGAGGCCTAGTTCTCTAGTAGAAGTTGGAAGTCCGGCTAGGGAAGAACAGAGAGCTCTGGGGAGGACTTTCTTAAGTTCCAGCTCTCTGATGAGTTGACAGGCAGAGTGGAGCCATGGGCAGAACCTGGCCACAGGGCACTAAGCCAAACCAGGCCCTGGGGCTAGGCAGGTCTGCAGACAGCTTTGGCACCCTAAAAGTCTTTGGACATCACCAAGAAAAAAAAAAGTGAAATGGCATAACCCAAATCACTTTCTTGCCAGAGAACTTGATATTCTTAAAGGAATCCAAAGTCTTACTATACCTCCTATAGAGTAGACGTCTGGAAGCCAGACCAGTGAGTGCCCATCAAGGCTCTGACCATTGCCCAGCCCAGTCAGACCTCTGCCCACAACCAAAGTCAGTCCTCTGCTCATAATTCTACACAACCAACTCTTCTTGAGTATTTGGAAGCAGCTCAATTGCTAAAGAACCACCTAGGCAAAAATAAAACTCAGCCTTACAATACCTCTGGGAAAGAGAAGCAGCTGGCTATATCATTAATTGCAACCATTCACTGGGCCCAAACTTTAGGCAAGCCACATTGCTTAGCATGACCCTTGTCACAAATTCCACTTATCCTCCTAACCCTCAGTTGTCCCTCTAGTTCATGGCTAGCTCCTGATGGCTCCTCCCCTGTGCCTCTCCCATGCCCAGATGTCCATTTACAATCAAATAAGAACCAGTTGGTTTCATCCTGGACTCTAGGAAACAAAACCCTGGCTCCTCAGTGAGGACACAACTTGGTGTTAAGACAACAGCCTATGATGAGGCCTCCCTAGAGATCCCCAGCTATGTTCATACCTAGTTCAAAGTGGCAGAGCCCACTTATCTGTGGACAGGTGAACAGTCTATGCTATGTGGACCTCCCACATGCCCTGATCACAGGCCTCTTCTGTAACCCCTTCTATCTACACCTGCCTCTTGCTTCCTGTGTACACACTCAGGACTCCTAAATGAAGATGGAGCAGAAGGGAAATGGTCAGGCTGTAGATTCAGTAAAAATAGCAGGAACTCTGTAGTCAGATAGACATAGATTTGAATTTCACCATTTTACTTAGCAACTGTGTGACTTAGGCTGTCCACTTAACTTCTCTGTGTCTTATTTTCTCATCTCCAAAAAGGAGAATTATCTCCTGTACCCTTGGGGTTTCTATGAAAGATTAGAAACAATATATATGTGTATTATCCCTAGTGGCATTCAACCAATGTCAGACATAGGTGGATCTCTAAATACTCTTTAAAAGTATATATATTTTCTGATCCCAGAGTCCTGGGATCGTGCCCCATGTCGGGCTCCCTGCTTAGCAGTGAGTCTGCTTCTCCCTCTCCCCCAACCCTGCTCCAGCTCTCTCCCTCTCTCTGTCATGCTCGAACTCTTTACTTCTAATAAGTAAGTAAAATCTTTTGTAAAGAACTAATAAAATAACATAAAAGTGTATATGCTTTCTGTCCCTAAATTCTTACAACCACCAAGCTGCAAGGTCAACCACCAGTGGTGTTGCTGTGATGAGCTTGGTTGGGTTATAGCTAAGCTTTCCTGTTAGACCTAGACCTTAGTCTCATGCAGACATGGAAGTTTTGGCCCTTCTGTCCATGGTTCACCTAGGACTCTCCCAGTTTAAGGACTGAAATTTCCACATCCTTGAAGCACTGGAAATTCAGTCTTGGGACAAGTAGGATGGTTGGTCACCCTATCAAGGCAGCTGTCCCAGAGCAGGTGGAGCAACTTTCAGACCTGAGAGAAGAAGCGAGGCTTGCTGTAACCTCTCCCAGCTGGATGGATGGGCCTGGTGGGCGCCTGCCTACTCAGCACCCCCTTCCAGGTTCCCAGCAAAGTCCTGTTAAGCAGAGGTTGTGGATGACATCTAGAGGTTATGTTAAAAACTGCAATCTGATAGTCACAGCCCTCCCCCCCCCAAAAACCACCAGCCCCTTGAGCCCTTAGTTTGTTCATTAATAAAAATTGAGGCATTGGACATAAGTCTTGGGGGTCTTGGAAGACATCGTCAAGCAAGTTAAGCCATGACCTACTGATCGATAAAGTGTTAGCCAAGTCAAGGCAAGTGGGAAAGAAAGTATTCTAGGCAGGAGGGAACAGCAAAGACCAAAGTTCTGAGTGGGAAGAAGCATGAAACTTTCAAGAAACTACAGTATGGGTGGGGATGGGTGGTGACACCAAAAGTTGGAAAGGTTGTCAGCAGCAAATCAGCTAGGGGAAATTTTTTGTCTTTTCCCTAAGTGCAAGCAGATTTAGGGAAGGTTTTAAGCAGGACAATAACATAATCAGTTCTACATTTTTCAAAGCTAACTCTGGCTACAAGGTGGAGACTGGTTAGGACAGTAGTAAACTTAAAGCCAAGCAGGCAATTAGTAGTGTCGGGGTGATGCAGAGACAGTGAGGCCCTGTGCTTGGGTGATATAGAGGGATGAAGAGGAAGGTGATGGTTTGAGAGATGTTATGGAAATAGAATGGACAGGGACATAGGTGATTTACTGGAGGTGAGGGGTGAGAAACAGCAAGGTTCAAAAATGATGTAGGTTTCCAAATAGGACCACTGGAGAGCAGTGGGACAAGTGCTGAGATGGGAGCATGAGAAGAAGGGGGACAATGTTGGGCATGTTGAATCTGCGGCAACAGCGGGACAGCCAAATTTAGACAGCAAATAAGCAGTTGAATAAAGATTAGGAAGGGGGACGTAGATGTGGGGATTATCCAGCAAGGAGATGGTAACTGAAGCCTTGAGCAGGACCAACATTTAAAAATAGGCAGAGGCAGAGGAGAGAACACATACCAAAGGAAAACCAAGTGGTATGATGTTATAAAAGGGGGGCAAGAGTATTCAGAAAGCAAACAGTGGTCAACTGCATAAAATATTTCTGAGAGGCAGTGAGATGAGATCTGAAAGTTGTCCACTGAACAACGTGAAAATCATTAGTGATCTTAAATCCTTTTAAAGTGGAATAACAGTCAGAAAGACAAATACTGCATGATTTCACTTATATGAAGCTCCTAGAGTAGTCAAAAGTAGACTAGTGCTTCCAGGGGTTAGGGGAAGGAGAGAGGGGGAGTTCTTTAATGAGGACAGAGTTTCAGCTGGGGCATAGGGAAAAAGTTCCCTAGATAGATGACGGTGATGGATGTGCTTATTACCACTGAACTGTGCACTTAAAAATGGATAGCAAGGTAAATCTTACTATGTTCTGTGTATTTTACCACACATGCATACACACAAAAAATCACCTTCTTTGTGAGGTCTTCCAGACCATCCTTTGTAAAATGTCAAGCCCTCCACAGACTAGGAGAGAAACGGAATCAGGTGGAAGAGGGGCAGGGGCAGTGGCAAGGGCAACGGCAAGGGCAAGAAAGGCGGGAGCATCCGGAGCCGCCTCCGCGAGACCGGGAGAGCTTAGAAGCTGGGAGGGGCCGGTTAAACTGAGGCCAAGGGTGACACCTAGAGGTCATGTTTAGAAAGAGCAGCTGATAATCACCCACGGGGCCCAGGAGGGAAGGAGAGTGGCGGGGTGCGGCCTGAGAGGCGTGAGTACCGGAACAGGAACGCCATTTCGGCCTGGTAGAGGAGACACGGGACAGGGGTGGGGTCAGGATTTGGAGGAAGGAGAGTGCACCTCCGCCAACCCCCAGGCTTGGGCTGAGAGCTGCAGAAGGGACGTGGCTGCACAGGCTCAGGACGTGTATGGCGTCTCCACAGCCCCCGCCTGCACCTCCGCCGACCTGGCCGCTGTGGAAGGCAGATATGGCAGGAGGCCTCCTGCAGCGCCATCGCCTCACCCCTCGGACCCGCGTGCCCTCCAGCGCCCACCCTCAGCAGCCGTAGCCCCAGCAGTAAGGCAGTCGCGGTCAGGCACAGAGGACGCCATCATGCGCAAGTTCCCCCAGGGTCCTGACCCGGAGGAGGAGGGGATCCTACACTGGTCACTGTCCAGATGCCCGCAGGGCTGCAGGAATTGGAGTCTAGCTTGGAGATGGGGGGACCAACATCAGTGACCACCTCTACCCTGTCCGCCCCCTCCCCCACCACGCAGGCCTTTCAAGAGCCCAACCTGGATTCTGGGTCAAGGTGAAGCACAGTGCTGTTGCAGGGCAATATGTCCTAACCAATCTGTCCCTTTCTTTAAGTCAGACCCTACCTGGCCTTTAGAAATCTACCGTCTCCCTCAGGAGCTGGTAGGAAGTGATGGATTAGGGGTCCTATTTCTGTTAGCTCTGTTGGTACATAGGGCCCTTGAGTGGAAACCCCTCTGGCCGGACCAAAGGCCCAGAGGCACTAGAGCTGCTCACCTGGGGTCCTGATCATGATAGCGTGGACAGAAGATAACCTATTCTGCCCCAGCCGTCACCGAGCCCTATTCCCAGGGGCCCTTCACCCAGAATCCACAGCAAAGCCAGGGCTTCCTAGAGCCTTCCCAATGCTCAAGCCTAGATAGGGAGGAGAGGTCCACGTGTGATTGTTACTCTGAGTCCTACTGCAGCCCCTCCTTGCGACATACAAACCCACTTTGTATGCCCTGATCCCACTAGCTGGGCCGAGGTTCACAGGCTAAATCCTGGACCCCTTGCCAGACTGCAGCATATACTATCTTATTTAATCACAACAACCCTATGCAGTCGGTACTATTATTATTCCCATTTTTACAGAGGAGAAAACCAAGGCTCAGAGAAGATAAGCAGCTTGCCCCAAGTCATACAGCTACTAAATATTGGAGGTAGTTTTCAAACCCATGTCTATCCAGCTGTTGGAACCCATGTTCTCCAATTTACTAGTCTGCAGAGTAGCACCAAGTGCCTTTTACCACCGCTGATCAGCTTCTGGGTACTGCCTTCCTGGCTGCAAGACTGAACACGCAGCCAGACCTCTTTTTCTCAGCCCTGTCCTTCCATCACATCTTTCTTCCTCTTGCCAATGAACTTGCCAATGATGTAATAATGAATGGTATTATATCATGCTCCCTGACAAAGGAATCTCCTTTGCGATGCCTGGAACCATAGCATCTATCCCAAATGTCTCCCCAGTCTTATGCTCTCTTGCTCCTCTGAGGGTTTGGCTCACATTCCTGATCTTTTTGCTTACGCCATTTACCCTTGAAGCGCCCTTCCCAAATCCTCCAAGAGCCACCACCAGCTGAAGTTTCAGAAGGCTCCTACTTTCTATTCAATTCTACTCAATCCAGTGATCTCACACAATTCTGGGTCTCAAGGCCAGAAAAGCCTATAGAAAGCTTCTCTAGCCCAATACCCAGTCAAGAGGCTGCAAGGAGGACTTGAGTTCTAGTTCTATAGGGTCAGGAGGGGGAGAAAGGACACTAATGCAGCTGTTTCTCAGCTGGTTCTGAGCCACCAGTTTTTTCTCCAAATCTTGCTTAGGACAAGGGTGCAAAAGATTGTTGAGAGAGAGAGAGGTGGGGTTGAAGAAAGAGGTGCAGCTGAAAGACAGGAGAGAGGTTTGGAGGAGCCATACAAACGACCTATCGTCCTATAACATCAGTTTTGCTGGACCAGTTTGGGGAGAGAAAGATAATCTGTAACTTAAAACATTTTAGTATTTTTTAAAGGAACATTACCAGTCAAAGGCAAAATTCTCTAGAATTTTAAGCTAAAACATGTCATTGGTAAATTCCGTGCTTGGGGCGGGGGCGGGGGTAGGGTGTTAGGAATTCTGGCCCCTCCCCCAGCTAGGGTTGATTCGCTCCGCTCTAAGTTTAGGGGAGGAGAGGAAGCCCGGCCCCTGGTACCAAGTGAAGGCGGCTATTGTGATCTCCGGGGGCGGTGGGAGAAGGGAGGATCAGCGCCCGAGAGCATGGCCCATCCAGAGGCGCTGGGAAAGGGCGCTGTACCCTCGGCGACAAGGTCTGGCTGGGAGGGGAGCGTGTGAGCCGCGGTCACTGGCGCCGCCCCCTCCCTCCGGCCCCACCCCAGCTCTGGCTCCACGTGGTTTTCACCACCCGCCCCGCAGGCCGGGTGGTCCCAACGCAGCACCGGATTGGAGAGGGCATGGTCGGGAGAACCGCGAGCCCCAAAGGGGCAGGTCTGTGACTTCTCGGAAAAGAGCGAGGAACGCGCTCTGTGTGCAAGGCTGGACTCCACAGGCTTGCGACGACAAACCTGGGACGGAGAGCCCGGGAGTCCTAGGGGAGGACAAGCCAGGGTCATTTTCCGGACCGCCATGGCCGTGCACGCCCGTCGTCTGTGCCACATTGCCTTCCACGTGCCCGCGGGGCAGCCCCTGGCCCAGGATCTGCAGCGTCTCTTCGGTTTCCAGCCCCTGGCTGTGCGGGAGGCAGAAGGCTGGCGGCAGTTGGCCCTGCGCAGCGGCGACGCGGTCTTTTTGGTGAATGAGGGCGCAGGGCCGCGGGAGCCACTGTACGCCCTGGATCCACGTCATGCTGTACCCAGCGCCACCAACCTGTGCTTCGACGTGGCGGACGCGGGCGCCGCCGCCCGGGCGTTGGTCGCGCGGGGCTGCAGCGTGCAGGTGCCCCCGATTAGCGTGAAGGATACGCAGGGCACAGCCACCTACGCCGTGGTCCGCTCGCCCGCCGGCAACCTCAGCGTGACACTCCTGGAGCGTGCCGACGTCCAAGGACCTTTCCTTCCGGGATTCCAGCCTGTACCCTCTGCAGCCAGCCCGGGCTGGGTCAGCCACGTGGACCACCTGACACTGGCCTGCACCCCTGGCAGCTCCCCCACACTGATGCGCTGGTTCCAGGACTGCCTAGACTTTCACCACCTGCCACTGAGTCCAGGTGAGGATCCGGAAACAGGCCTCGAGGTGACAGCAGGATCTGGGCGAGGGGGACTGAAGCTCACCGCCCTGCAGACCCCACCAGGTGGTGCTGTCCCCACCCTCGTGCTGGCTGAGACCCTACAGGGCGCTTGTAGTGGACAGGACCAGGTGGAGCAGTTCCTCGCCCGGCACAGGGGACCAGGACTGCAGCACGTGGGGCTCTACACGCCAAACATTGTAGAAGCCACTGCAGGGGTAGCAATGGCTGGGGGCCAGCTGCTGGCTCCTCCTGAGGCATACTACCAACAGCCGGGCAAGGAAAGGCAGATCCTAGCTGCTGGGCATGAGCCTAGCCTGCTGGCCCAACAGGGGATCCTGCTGGATGGTGATGAAGGCAAGTTTCTGCTTCAGGTCTTTACCAAGTCTCTCTTTGCAGAGGACACCTTCTTCCTGGAGCTGATTCAGAGGCAGGGGGCCACAGGCTTTGGCCAGGGCAACATCCGGGCCCTGTGGCAGTCCGTGCAGGAGCAAGCTGCCAGGGACTGGGAAGCCTGAGGAAGGTTGCGGCTGGCTTCACCCTCCTGTCCTGGAGGACAAGGCCATCTGGAACTGAGAAACACCTGCAGAGGCTTGGGGTGAAGGGCTTTGTCCCCAGGGGCCAGGTACGGCCACCATGTCTTTGGTACCTACCAGAACTTGAAGCTCTCACTGGGGTCCAAAGAGGAGGGATTTTTTTTTCTTTTAAACTATGAAATGTTCTTACAGAGTCTATAACTAGTGTAAATAATAAAGGAATTACATAGTAGGAAACAGAACTTACCAATACTTTTGAACCATCTTTGTGACCTCTGATCCCGTTTCTTTCCACCCTACCCCCCAATTTTAAGATTAACCCCTTGATTTGCTGTATTGTTTTACTACATATAAAACAATACAGAAATATAGTATTTGAGGTAGGAATTTAAGACAGAACAAATCCTCCCATTTCCCTTCTTCCTAGGGAGCAGCCTCTGCAGGTGGGGAGGGGTTGGGTCAGGGCTGAGCCCAACCATCTGCTTGAGGACAATACCACTGCTCCAGTCAGAACTGACCAGAGATCTGGATCAAGGGTGTTAGGTGTGGGCCACGAACAGGGGGCCTCCTGCAGCTGCTTTCTTCCTCTCCTGGGGGCTGGGGGAGGACGATCACTCTGGAAGAACACCCACTTCCATTTGCCTCAGGCTGGCTGGGAGTGCAGGCAGTGGAAGGCAGCACCAAGTAGGACTTCACCACTTTCTAGGTCCCTCCAAGGAGAAGACTGAGTGGGCTAGGGAGGGGCTGGAAAATCTCCAAAATGACTATAAAAATAAGCACTTTATTAAAAAACCGGATTCTCAGGAAGTGGGGGCTTCCAGAGGTGTCACTGGGCGGTACTGTTGAGGCAGGATGCATCCGTCAGGAGGTGAGGCCGAAAGAAACTATGCAGGAGTTGCTGGCCCGGGCTGGGCTTTTTCCGGCTGGATATAGTGGACACCAGGGATCGTTTGGAACCCTGTGCAGAAGCCAAAGGAAGGAGCCACTGAGGGGGCAGCAGAGAGTCCTCTCCTTCTGCCCCCTCTGCACTGCACCAGTACAGCTCAGGCTCCAGTCTGAATGTGGTATAGCTTCCAACGAGTCTCCATTATCTACACCTCTGGTCAGCCCTAGATGGTAGCCCAAGGTAGTCTTCCAAAAATACAAATCGGACTCCTCTCTCCACCAAAAATGCTTTAGTGGCCTGGTGTTCATGGCCCTGACTTGGCCTGTCTGGGCCCTGCTCATCAAATGCGTCCAGCTCCTTGCGCACCACAGACCACATTCTGTTGGCTTTGCTCACAATACTCTTGGGCCTGGTAAGAACATTCTTACTTCGGATTCCCCTCTCAGATCTGGAGATAATGATTCGTTTCTTCAACCCAGATTACCAGCTGCTGCTTCTAAGCAGCCTTTCCTGATCTTTGCCTCCGAGACAGAACTAAAAGCTCTCCGTCTCATAAACAACAAAACATAGTACAAGCATTTTCACACACCTGTAACCCTATCGTCTCCATCGTTTGTTCTTATTCTCCACCCTGGATTCCAAGCTATAAAGTCTCCAGGGAAGGACTATTATTCCTCTCCCCACAGCAAAGTCTGGAGTGGATAATGTTCACCCAAGCAAGTGTCATTTAACTCACTGAAAATCCATGGATTTGGGCCTGGGGAAAGATGGCTGGGTGAGAGCCAAGAGACTCACCTCGCGGGTCCCTGGCTGTTGGCCCTCGTACACACGGAACACCTAGCCAAGGAGAGAGGGGGACAGCGCAGGGCTGGCATCTTCCCCCAAAAAGCCAAACCCCCGTGGTCTCTCAACTTCACGCCCCCACACCTGTTTAAAATATGCTTTTGTTTTTCCCTGTTTACATGGTAATAGATTCACGCAGAACATATAGGAAACACAAAAAAGTACAATGAAGACAACAAAAGTAGTGCCTTTTTCATAGCGGTGGAGACAGCGGCAGTGTGAAACTCCTCGCGGGTCAGCCAGCGAGCACCTGGTGGCGTGACGGTCACCAGGGTCTGCCCATCCAGGGCCAGACTGTATACTTGATATGTCAGCTTGATGTGAGAGAAGGTGTGGACCACCTGGAGGGACAGCCAAGGGGCTGAAACAGGCCCAGGCATGTGCTCACATGCCCCTGCCAGGACCCCTGCCCCTTGCACGGCTCCCTCACCTGGCCCAGGTGCCGGAGGTGGGTGGTTGGGAGGGGCCCAGCCCAACGCTGCAGCTCCCGCAGCAGGGCCTCGCGCTGACTTGGCCCAGAGGGTTCTACGGCCACACACGGGAACTCCCACAGTCCTGCCAGCAAACCTGAGAGAAAGGACAGCCAGGTGTAGCCAGGCCTTAGCTGCTGACTCCTCCGTGTCCCCCTTGCTGCTCCTGCCACCTCCCTCCGCTCCGAGGATCTGGCTACCTGAGCTGGGCCTCTGCACCAGCAGAATTCGAGGACCCCCACGGGCCCCGGGCTGCTCCAGAACACAGGTGGCAGAGCTCTCCTCCCTGGGGGGCCTGCGGCTGGCCTTTCTGGGGAAGTTGGTCACTCCCAGGGTCTGGTCCCAGGGCTCTGTGGGAGGCGCGCACAGCTGGCACTGCCCCGTGCCGGGAGCTGGGAAGAGAGAGCCCCAAGCGCCGCTCAGGCCCCGAGAGCAGGCCAGGGCCCAGCTCTGCAGAGTCTTATTTGGGGTATACAACAAACTGGAACGGAGCTTCCACAAGCAGGTCCCTGACGCCGCAGTGAAGGGCTGGGGCTGGCACTCACCACACTCCTCCACGTCAGGGCTGCCCGGCAGGCTCTGTGAGGCCAAGCGCTGTTCCCGCTCCACCTAAGGGGCACGAGGCAGATGTCATGCAGCAGGGTCCGCCGTCTAGGACCCCTGCCTGCCCCTTCCCCAGATGGCTCACCCTCCGGTGCGCCCGGCACAGGCTCTGCACCGGGCACTGGCTGCAGCGTGGGAGCTGCGGGGTGCACACTGTGGCCCCCAGCTCCATGGCCGCTTGGTTCGAGTCCCCAGGTCGGGCCGGGTCTACCAGCTGCTGGGCTAAGCTCCTACAAGGGAACATGGCTGTGAGCCAAAGACACTTTGGAGACACTCTTCCCAGTCTCCCTGTGACCCTGAGATCCTACCAGAGATGCTGGGAGACAAGGGTGCTGCTGGGATCTGCACCAATGGCTCGGACTCGGCACAGCACCCGTACGACATTCCCGTCCACCACACCGGCTGCCTGGCACGGGGGAATCCAGGAGTCAGCCTGCTCTGGGAGGAAGGGAGGTGGGCACGCACCAGGCAGGGGAGGGCTAGGGGCTCACCTGTCCAAAGGCAATGGAGGCAATGGCTCCAGCTGTGTACCGCCCCACGCCAGGCAGGAGCTGCTGCAGGGTTTCTGCTGTACGTGGCACGTGGCCCCCTAGCTCCTCTACCACCTGATTGCAGGGTGGGGGGGAGGCTCTAAGTTATGAGACACCTGAGGCCCTGGGGCTCACCCCCTTACCTGTCACCTCCCGTGACCCCCTCACCTTCCGGGCTCCCTCCTGCAGCCGCCGGCCTCGAGAATAGTAGCCCAGACCTGCCCAGAGCTGGTTCACCTCCTGTGGGTGAGAGCAGAGAGGTCAGCGGTCAGTCCTCAGTTGTCCCCATTCCCCCTACCCCAGGATGACTCTTACCTCCAAGGAAGCACTGGCCAGGTCCTGCAGCGTTGGCCACTTCTACAGCTCAAAAGCAAAGAGAAACTAGTAAGATCAAGGTCAAGGGAGGTGGAGGAAGCTTTCTTTACCCCACCCCAAAGGCTGGGTTCTCTCTGGGGTCTGGCTCATGACCCTCCCCTGCCTCCCCTGAAGTCACCTGCATCCATCGGGTATAATAGTCGATCACCGTGGCAACCTGCGTCTGCTGTAGCATGACCTCTGAGACCCACACTAGGGGAGAGGGGTTGGCATGAGGGCACCGCCGAGCTGCCCTGCTCTCAGCTCATAGTCCCTAGACCCCAGACTGGTGGGCGTCCAAGCAAAGCAGCCCTCTCCCGAGACATGCACTCACCAGCGTATGCCCGCCTGTCCAGGTCCACTTCCCCCTCTGCCTGCCAAAGCAATCCCAGGGAAGAAGTCAGTATGGAGACCGCAGGGCACCCACCTTCCACCCCACTGTCCCTGTCCCTCGCCTGCGTAATTACCCGCCTTCTCCAGGGTAGGTCCCGCTTCTCTCGGTCGTACCAACTTAGCAGGTTCTCCCGAAAGACTGTGACCTCAGCTGTGTCTCTGAAGAGATGGTATGGGGAGAAGACCACCTCCTCCTGCTGCCTGGCCAAGCCTGCCGGGGCCACAGGAGACTCAGGCATCGTCCCTGCCCAGGCTGTGCAGCAAGTACCCAGGGCACTGTAGCCTGGCTGCTCCCACTGAGGGCATCCCCCATCCCAACCCCTTGCTTAAGCTTTGGACCTGGAGTCAGACCAGAATTCTCTAGCTGTGTGTAACCTGGGCCAGATTTCTAGCCTTAACTTTCCCAGGGTGGTACCCCTGCCTCCTTTGACTCTGGGTCAAAGCGAGAACCCAACAATTTCAGCCAAGCATAACGTATACGTGTGCAGGGCTTTCCCATTTACAAAACATTTTCAGGCTCATAAACTCAATCGATCCCATGAAAGTCACAAGAGGAAGGAAATGCACAGACAACCGCTCCATTTCACTGGTAAGAAAGCAGCCATTCAGAGCAATTATCCCAAAGGGACACAACAAAGTCAGAAAGAGACCCTTAAATAGTCCCTTAAGGTCCTGACACATACCATGCTCCCTTCCCAGCCCCAATCTCCCTCCCTTCCATGGCCAATGAATCCAGTGCCTTCATCTTTGACTAGGACCGAGCTCCTCACCATTGTGGATAGAAAGCTTGACCCAGCTGCTGCTGAGGACACGCTTCTCCTTTCCCTCTTGGTGGGATGTCTGCTTTCTGTGATGACTCCTCACAGCTGTCCGTGGCTTCTTCATGATGGCCTAGATGAGAAAGGCCCAAGGTAGTCACAATGAGGCTGAATATTGGGGCCCCACAATGGGTATAGGTAGCCACCTCCCTCTCTGCAACCCTCATTATAGAGTGTCTAGCTTTCCTCACTCTCCAGATGCTCATGGGTTTGCTCTTGGCTGGCTGTGGCACTGAGGTATGACCAGCTGGGCTGAGTTTCTGCAAGTGACTTCAGAGAGAACAACATGAGCATAATCTTGGAGACACACAAAAGAAGAGGTCAGGGCTGGGCTGGATACACCTGTGTATCCCGGATGCTCACTGTGACTCTCTGTATGGACAAGGGTTCATGAGGTGTGTCTAGAAGCACAGGCAGGTAGGAAGTTTACCCAGTAGAGATGCAGCACATGAAACACCTTGAGCCATCATGTAGTCCAAACTTCCATTCTACAGAAAGGAGAAACCAAGGGTCAGAGATGGGAACAGATTTGCCTGAGAGTAGACGGCAAGTTGGGGTGGTGGCTTTTTTTATTCCTAATCTTTTCTTGATCTAGTAAACCAAAGCTGGCTGCCCATTGGTAATGAGACATGTATCTGGTTGATCTTCATTGCTCCCTTACTGTTCTTTTGGTGCCCTTTTCTCTAAGTTAGTGAGGGCTTATTATGTGCCAGAGCCTATGCTAAGTGTTTTACCAATTTCTCCCTCGATCTCCAGACGACTCCATTAAGTATATACAAGTATCACCTAGATTTTAGTTATGAGGAAATTGAGGCTTGTAGAGATGAAGCAACTTGTCCACCCAAACACAAAAGGTCTGCCTCCAGAGACTGCACTCTCAGGCTGTGCTACACCACAGTCGCTGCTGAGCCCCTGGTTCAACCTCTTCCCTTAAAAAGACCTGATTTCATCACCTTATTTTCATCAAAAGAGCTTGCTTCCTCCTTCAGAGAAAAGCAAATGCACAAGCTCACTGCCCTCTGCACTTAACCTGCATTCTCCTTCTCCTTCATCTCCTGATATGAAACAATGGTCTCTCCTAAACTGACCTAACCTCTCCTAAATTAGGTCTCTCCTAAATGGTCAAGGTCCTGCTTCTTTTACAAAAACCACTCTTTCCCTTCACAGCCAACCTTCCTTCACCAAACTCACTAAATCCATAATTCACCCTACAATCTCTTTTCCAAAGAGTAAAGTATGACATGATCTTATTTTCTTACTTAAAACCTTCAATGGCTTCCTACTAATTCACTGAGTAAATATTTACGTAGTGCCTATGTGCTGAGCAGTTTTAAGTACTTGGAATACTTCAGTAAATAAAACACCAAAGGTTCCTGTCATTATGGAGCTTATATTCTAATGGGGGGGGCAAATAATAATTAAATTATATAGGATGTTAAGTGATAAACACTAACATAAAGAGAAGTAGAGTAGGTGAAGGGGATAAGGAGTGGTGATGGTGGAATGTTGCGATTTTTTTTTTAAAGATTTTATTTATTTATTTATTTGACAGAGCGCAAGCACAAGCACAAGCAGGGGGAGCAGCAGAGGGAGAGGGAGAAGCAGGCTCCCCACTGAGCAGAGAGCCCAGTGTGATGTGGGGACTAGATCCCAGGATCCTGGGATTGTGATGTGAGCCGAAGGCAGATGCTTCACCAACTGAGCCATCTAGGCGCCCCCTGTAATGTTGCAATTTTAAAGAACATGGTCAAGGTGAGACTTATTAAAGTGATATTTGACCAGTGATTTCAGGCAATTGAAGGAGTTAGCCAAAGGTATCCTACAAAGGAGCTAGTACAATGGCCCTAAGGAAGATGCCTGGTGTGTTTGCAGAATAATAAGGAAGCCAGTGTGGTTAGAATGGACCCAGGAAGGATTAGCAGTAGACGAGGTCAAAGAAGTAAAGAAGGTAGGGGACACAGGATCTCTAAGTACCTTGTAAGTCACTGGAGGACTTTGGCTCTCACACCCTTTGCTCTGAGAACCCAATCCTCGTAACATAGTCTTGTAGGCTCCAAAGATCCCCACCTGCCTCATCCCCTCACTATGCTCCAACCATATTTGCCTAAATAGTTGCTTCAATCCCCCACATGTCTGACCGCCTTGACATCTCACCCAATCCTTTTTCTCTATTTGGACAGCTCTTATGCTGTTCTTCACCTAATAATTAATCACTCTTTCAGGTCTTTTTTTTTTTTTCTTTTTAAAGACTTTATTTATTTGACAGAAAGAGAGAGAGAGAGCACAAGCAGGGGGAGCAGCAGAGGGAGAAGTAGGCTCCCTGGTGAGCAGGGAGCCCAATATAGGGCTTGATCCTAGGACCCTGGGATCACGACCTGAGCCAAAGGCAGGCGCTTAACCGAATGAGCCACCCCGGCGCCCCATTCTTTCAGGTCTTGACTTAAATGTCCAAATCAGCCCCCTTCCCCTAGTCTCACCCCCTTGTGTAATTTTCCATTTTTTCCTCTTATTGTAATTTCACATTTATTTATGTTTCTTTGATCAGTGTCCGCTTCACCGACTTGACTACAAAACTCCATGAGCAAAGACTGAGTCTTTTTTGTTGACTGTTGAGTCCCCAGAGCTGAGCACAGTGCCAGCTAAGTTGTATACAACAAGCACTGTTAAGTTAACCGGATAAGAGAGAGAAAGAGGTTTCTTAGAATGGGAGAAATCCAAACGATCCTGAATAATGATGAAAAAGACTCAGTGGAGAGAGAAAGGCTGAAGATGAACTAGAAACAGTGAATAACCAAGGAGAAAGGGTTGAGACTCCTTGATGGGAACCGGAGCCCTTGGAGACAGAACTGGCCTCCTGTAAGGGCATGACTTCTCACGGTATCCGGAGTCAAGTGCAATCACCCTGTAGGCCAACTATACCTCCTGTACGGATTATTGCAAAGGCTTCCCTGCCAGTTGGTGGCTCTAACCCCTCTGGCAGCCTCCTCTCGAGTCCCTCTCCGCGCCTTTTCACTTCCTGGAAGTGAGGTCTCCATCCTGCCTGTGAATCTGCCTATTCTCAGAAGATCCTTCTTTCCCCCTACACTGCCCTGTCTGTGCCGAAGTCCTGGGCGCGCTTGAGGCTGGCCCGGGGAGCCGGACCGCCGCTGGGGACCGCCACCCCCACCCCGGGGCCGCGTGCATGAAGACCGCGTCAAGCGGCCGCCACGGAGAAGGCATTACCTCCCGCTCGGTCTCCCGCGCGCGGCTCCCGACGCGTCCCAGGGGGCGTGGCTCCGACCCGCACGGAGCCAGCCAATAGGCCCCCGCGCGCGCCGGGCCGCCCCCTCCGCGCCAGACCCGGGAGGTGTGAACGGAAGTCCGACCGGTCGGCGACTGGGAGGGCGAGGCCCCGCCCCGTCCCCACCGCCGGAGCCGCGCGGAGAGCAGAAGCGGAAACCCTGCGTACCCACCGCCATCTCAGGCGAGGGGCGCGCGGTTTCATGGCGGCCGACAGTGGCGATGGCGCAGCCTCAGCCCCAGCGGCCCCTGACGGTGAGTGGTTTCCCAGGGCTTCCCGCCTTAAAACCGTGTGCGCTCCGGAGAGGGAAGGCCTGCGACTCTCGGCTCTAGAAACCGATCTCGACGTTCAGAGGACTAGCTCATGCCTTCTGAACCAGCCACGAGGAGACTACAAATCCCGGTGGGCAGCGCGGCTCGGGCTGCGGGAGCCCGGCGTGTTGGGAGCAGCCGGGGTCGGTAGGGGCGTGTCGGGAGGTGTAGTCTAGAGCTCTTGGTTCTGTTGAGTGGCGCGGGTGCGAAGGCAGTGGAACGTATTGGGAGCTTGGCTGTGAGGAATTATTTATGAGGCTCTGGGGTGTACTGGTTACTGCCGCTTCTGGCTACTGGGGCCCTGTGGGAGCAGTACTCTGGAGCTTTGCGGGGTATTAAAGGAGTCGCATTGCTCAAGCCCTGAGGATTTCCTGCAGCATGTAGGAAGAAGGAACCTCACAGATCGTTTAGTCCAGCGTTCCTCTTCTAAAGATTCTGGTGCTGCAGGGAGAAGTAATTTTCCCAAAGTCTCACATAAACCACTGAAGACGCCGGCTTTCTCCCCCCAGATTCAGGGCACTGCTCCCTCCAAGGCCTGTGTGTAGAGCACGTGCGATACAAAGGCTTGGAGGAGAGAGGTGCTATTTCTTACCTTAATGGAAACTGCCCCCCAATATTCCACCCCGAGCCGTGGCCTGCACCTTGGTATCTGTTCCCCTGGGCACCTACCCCAGCATTACCATCCATGCTCTCTCCTTACCGTCAGGCGGTGTCAACAAAAGCACAAAATCTGAGGAGGAGCTAGTAGTCCAGGTGCCAGTGGTGGATGTGCAGAGTGACAACTTCAAGGAGATGTGGCCATCCCTCCTGCTGGCCATAAAGACCGCTAGCTTCGTGGCTGTGGACACGGTGAGGGCAGGAGGATGGGGAGGGCAGGTAGTCGTGCAAGGGCTGGAGCTGGGAGCCTGACAGAACTCTCCCTTTACACACTCCCAGGAACTGAGTGGGCTTGGGGACAGGAAGAGTTTGCTGAACCAGTAAGTATAAGCCCTGATCTTAGTGCCAGCCTTGGCAGGAGGGGCAGACCTCATCCCTGGAATAGAAGTCACAGTCCTGGGTGGTTTGAGGGCTGACTCCCAGCCACAGCCATCCCCTAAACCCAACCCCAAGGTGCATCGAGGAACGTTACAAGTCCGTGTGTCATGCGGCCAGGACCCGCTCTGTTCTCTCCCTGGGCCTTGCCTGCTTCAAGCAGCAGCCAGACAAGGTATGGACTGATCTCCTTCCCATCCCTGGTCTGTGGCTGGGGGGAGGAGGGTTGAGCTCTTGGAGAACGTTGGCTGTGCGGTGTTTCCATCCCAAATCCTGATGTAGCAATCCTTTCTTTCTCAGGGTGAACACTCCTACCTGGCTCAGGTGTTCAATCTGACCCTGCTGTGCATGGAAGAGTATGTGATAGAACCAAAGTCTGTGCAGTTCTTGGTACAGCATGGCTTCAACTTCAACCGGCAGTATGCTCAGGGTATCCCGTACCACAAGGGCAATGACAAGGTAGGTCTCCAACCTTGACACTGCCCCTTCTGTGACTTTATTTCTTCCTAACCGAGGCTGGTGCAGGGAGAGGATCTGCTTCTTAGAGAGCATGGGAAATCACTAGGGATAGGGCTGGGGAAACAAGCTTGATCCACAGAAGACTAGCATTGGGTAAGACGGGGAGCGAGAGCTTTCCAGATGGGACGCCGGGGATAAGTGTTGTGCAAAAGAGGCTCCCTATGGGACTGTCCTTCCTATGACCCTTTTCTTTCCACATAGGGTGATGAGAGTCAGAGCCAGTCAGTGAGGACACTGTTTCTGGAGCTAATCCGGGCCCGCCGGCCCCTGGTACTACACAATGGTCTCATAGACTTGGTGTTCCTGTACCAGAACTTCTATGCACACCTGCCCGAGAGCTTGGGAACCTTCACTGCTGACCTGTGTGAAATGTTCCCAGCCGGCATTTATGACACCAAATATGCTGCTGAGTTTCATGCGCGCTTCGTGGCCTCCTACTTAGAATATGTTTTCCGGAAATGGTGAGGAACTGGTTCGGTTTAGGGGTGGGGCCTGGTATAAGCCTATTTCATTTATTTAAGGTATTTATTTGAGTGCCTGCCATGTGCCAGGCACTGTGTTAGGTGTTGAGGATTCAGCAATAAGCAAAACTGACAAAAAACTCTATTCTCATGGAGTTTATAAGCTAGTGGACCAATATCCTCTTACACTGTTTCAGTGAGCGGGAAAATGGGAAGCAGCGGGCAGCTGGCAGCCCACACGTGACCCTGGAGTTCTGCAGCTATCCTTCCAGCATGAGCGCCCATATTGACTACCGCTGCTGCATGCCCCCTGCAACCCACCGTCCTCATTCCACCAGCGTCTGTGACAACTTTTCGGTGAGAGCACCTACCCATTTCTTCGGGAAGGGGAAGTTCTGATGCCTGGAACCCCTCTCCAAGCTTCCTTCCTACCTCTAGGCCTATGGATGGTGCCCCCTGGGACCACAGTGTCCTCGGTCCCATGATATCGATCTTATCATTGACACCGATGAGGCTGTGGTGGAGGACAAGCGGCGACGGCGGCGACGTAGGGAGAAACGGCGGAGGGCTTTGTTGAGCCTGCCTGGGAAACAGACCTCTGAGGAAACTGAGGATTGTCCTCCCGTGAAGCAGGTCTGTGGGGATGGCCTCAAGGCTGAAGAAATGGAGCAGGAGGTGGCTGAGGATGAGACTAGGACCCAGCCTGGCTTGGAGCAAGGTCACAAAAATGACTTCAAGCTGGGGCTTAAAGCAGCAGGGCCAGAAACAGCTGATACGGCTGCCCTGGAGGCGCCAGGGAGTCAAGCCAGTCCTCACCCAGTTCCTGGGGATGGACTGCATCGGGCTGGTTTTGATGCCTTTATGACAGGTTACGTGATGGCCTATGTGGCAGTGAGCCAAGGACCCCAGCTCTGTAGCTCTGGACCCTGGCTACCTGAATGCCACAATAAGGTATACCTGAGTGGCAAAGCTGTACCCCTCACAGTGGCCAAGAGTCAGTTTTCCCGATCCTCCAAAGCCCACAACCAGAAGATGAAGCTGGCTTGGGGCAGCAGCTGACCCAACTTCCGCCTAGCACTCAGGGTCCAGGAAGAGAACTGAGAGTGGAACAGAGGTGTCTGGGTCCCTCCAGCCTGTGAATCTTCTACCCCCACCTCCTACAGAGCTGGGGGTTTGGGGGCAGTCCTGGCCTGGACCTTCTCCTTTACCCTAGAGGCTGAGGAACAAGGGTACGTGTAAGGAGGCTGACCAGCACCTGTAACACAGACTTTATTTATTTTTAAATCTGAAAGTGTCTTGGGAAAAAGTATTACCAAAAAATCAACAGAAACAAGTTATGAAAATATTTGACCAGCTTCATCTTTGGTTATTTCTTATTGCGGCTCTGTAAGGACAGACTGTTCCCGTAGCTCCAGCGAGAGCAGGAAGGGAAGAAAATCAGTCCATGCATAAACCATTTAACCAACTAGGTGTATCACATGTTGACAAATACATAGAGCAGGCCCTGAGGCCTACAAAACCGGCCCCACTCCCATCCACAGGGTTGAAAGCTTTATGGGGCAGAACATTAAGACTCCTTCATAAATATGAAAATAGATTAATCAACTGGAAAAGATCTTTGAATAGGTTAGCTAAGAGCCATGACCACCACGCTGCCTCACCCTCCCTTGCATAGAAATGTAGTGATGTGGTCTGACCATGCAGTAAGTGCAAACAGCAATTATTCAAGTGTCTTAGACGTCCTGGCAAGAAGCTCCCCGGTCTTCAGGTCTGAGAAACAGCCATGCCTTTTATGGCTTCCTGGTTAGCTCCAGGTTCCATCCAGTAGCTTATCTGACCTGGGGTGGGAGAAGAACCTGGGGTATTAGCTGTCTGCCAGCTCAAACTAGAACTAGGAGTCCTCTGGTCCTGTCTGGGGAAGTGCACTGGGAATCGGGTGGGAGCCAGAGCTCTTTGCTGGATTTCAGAAGCTTCATATCAGCTGTTGGCCCTAACTAGGAAGGCCCTTCACTGCTGCCTCCCCTCTCATACACAGCCATTGGGCACTTGGAGCCCCCAGATTGAGCCTGGCATGGCCTGGCCTGCCTGCTCTGTAGGCCGCAGGGAAGAGTCGAGGCTGTGCACCAAGGGGGTCCTGTGGCTTCAAATGAAGGTCCACCCCCAAGGTGAGCTGGGGACTAAACCCCTCTCACCCATCCTGTTTTCCCTGGGTTTTCAGGCCTACGCCTGAGACAGAGAAAGGGACTGGAGCCAAGCCTCTTGGCCTTTCTTCTTCTACCTCCATTTCCTCAGAGGCACCTGCAAGGCATTGGCTGGCTCCTCTGGGCCTGGGCCCAAAACCATTTTCTTCCTGGGGACTGGAGCAGTCCATGGCTTCATGGGCTGGAGCAGCTGGGAGGGCAGATGCTCGGAATGGCGGGATCTCTCTCACTCTGTACTTGAGACTACTGAGGCGTGGTGGGGGCCCATCAGATAGTGATTCCTCCCGGCCAACAAATGGACAGGCCTCTCGATGCAAGAACTCTGGTGAAGCAGGCAAAGAACGCCACCGGCGAGCAGGTGGGGCCAGGGGCTCCTGCCAGTCAGCCACAGGCAGAGTTCCGGGCCCTGGTGCATCCAGGTCAAATACCAGGGAGATGACAGACTTGCTGGGCAGGTCAAAGAACTTGACCTTGCCACCTTTGAGGTCCTGGCGAGCACTGAAAGGATTGACTTTGGGGGTGCAGGCAGCACCACCTCGTTGTGGCCGGTAGTACGGGTCTAAAACGTTCACTGTACGTGGTGGCTTACGGAAGATGTCTGATTGGCTTCGGGACAACCAGATAGTACGTCTTGGGCGTGGGGACTTGGGAGGGATCTTGTCATCCAGTGAGCTTAGTCGCTTCACCCCAGGTCCTTTCTCCAAGAGTCCTAAAATGATGAGTCAAATCAGAGTTACTCACACTAGGCATAACAAACAGAAGCGGCACCTTGTGCCACAAAGCATTTCACCTATGAGAAAACTCAAAGGGAGGCGATATGCCAAGTCATAATTCTTAGAGTTCAGTACTTTTTCCATCATCCCCTGCCCCTCTGCCTTTCTTCTGGACGTGGGATCCTACAATCAGCCCTAGAAAGGAAGGCCCCACATCCTAATTTCTTCCCTTGGGGTCAGGTGGAACACTGGTCTAATCTCTTACCCTTGGCTGTGGACTGCAGCTTCCTGTCTGTCTCCAGCTCTTCTTCCTGTAGATGGCTCAGAATTTCCTCCAGGGTCTTCCCAATCTCCACGAAGGATGGTCGCAGTTTGGGGTCCATCTGTAGTCATCCACACCAGCCATTAGCCCTGCTCTCCTATCTTCCACCCCAAGGATGGCATTTGAGTCTGTTTCTGGCATATTCTAAGATTCAGATATGCAGCTAAGATCTTTTCTAAAGGCCCCAGACCATGAGGGTGATTCCCAGAACTAAGGTCAGGGAAGATGCTATCGTCTCATACCCTCCCCTATCGGCACCCTTTCTGTATGTGTCCTATCCCCTCGATGGGCACAGAACCATCCAAAAGGGTATGTTTACATTGGTTTGTTCTGTTCTTGCTAACATGTTTCTGGGAGCTACCTGGACAAAGCCCAACTACCCCTTGATCATGACAGGTAGGTCCAGCCCCAGAGCTGAATACCCCATGACCTTTAAGACCAGCTGGACCCAAAGTCCAACTGAAACCTGACCAGAGCTCTACCAATGTCCAGGGCAAGAGGTGGTGAGTCTACTCTGCAGGCTGAGGACTGTATAATACAGAGCAATTTTCCTTTATTTGGTCCAGGGCTCTGGACAATCTGTCGGGCCTGGAGGAGGGGCTGTGGGCACTGCCATTCATCAGTGAAAACGAGGCTCCTCATGAAGCTAATTAGCAGCCTGTCCCTGCAGTCCTAACCAGATGAAAGGGGTTCAGCCAGCCCCTGACCAAACCTGGGGCGAGGGGAGGGAGATACTCACATTACAGCAGTTGAAGGTGAGCTGCAGAAAGTCTGGGGGACAGTCTCCAACCATATGCTGGAAAGCATCATAGTCTAGCCCGAAGTTCTGTGAATAGGTATGGTAGGGAGGGGATGTGGTAGACTGGTCATAACTCCCTCCACCCATCCTGGCCTACTTAGGAGAGGCTGAGAATTGCCCCAAAGTAGCTACACAGTTCCAGCAACTCCACCCTGAGAACAACAGTTCCATAGCTTCAAAACCAGCCCCATCCCACTGGCACTGTGCCCTATGCCTGCAGCTCACCTCTGTGCGGGGAAGATAGTCCGGATCAGCCTGGATGCGGGCGATGATCTCACAGAGGATGATACCATAAGAGAACACGTCCGCCTGGTGGGTAATGAGACCTCAGTTTCCTTCTCAGTGGGGTGAGAGGTAGGGTTGCTGCCCCTCAGGTCCACCAGCCCAGGCCTGAGCCCTACTGTCTGCATTTCATTCAGTTCATTCACCTGGCAGCTGCCGAGTACCAGCCCTGCTCTTAGCAGGATACAGATCTCACCCGGAACATATAGGGTGATCCTGGATACCTTCTGCTAAGAGTGGATTCGAAGGAGAACCAGGCCCCAGGGTCCCCAGACTCACCTTTTCATTATAGGGCTCATCTCGGAGAACCTCAGGTGCCATCCAGAAGGGTGAGCCCACCACGGCCAGCTTCTCGCTCCCCATGCTGTGGGACGGGGCGGAGGGGAGATGATATGGAAAATGAGCTTGCCACTGGCGGGTGCAATGGGATACCTGATCACTGGGAATTCCTCTCCCTAAAGGGGAGACGTCTCAGAAGGCACCAAGACTGACCAAATTCAGGGAGCTGGGACTGAGCTGTGACCAAGTTCTGGCCTCTGGGGAGGAAGCTGGACTTTGCTTTTTGCTTCACTCCCTTCTGTGACCCCAGTACCAATTAGGGCTACCCACCTGACATCAGGAATCTTCTCAGCCAGGCCAAAGTCAGCTACCACTGCAGAGTAACCGTTCTCATCCCTCTTTATCAGGCAGTTCTAGGGTTCCCAGAGAAGAAGATAATGTGGCTCAGAAGGGGGACCAGCCAGCCATAAGGTTACCACCACCCCTCCCTGCCACAGAGCACCTTGGTCTCTCCTTGGTGAAATGACATTCTGAGGTTACCCCTGTGGTCACACTTGGGGGCTCTGTCAGCCATGGGAGATGGCTTAGGCCTGGATCTTGGGTTGCTGCCCTAAGATTCATATGCTTCAAACAAATATTTATCTTTGCTTTCTATATACTAAGCCTGGTTGTAAGTGCCAGCGATACCTCAATGAATGGACATCTTTGTCCTCTTGGAGCTTACAATCTAGCAGAGGAAGACAGACTATCAGGCCCCTGGCCTCCCATTGTCTTTTCTTCAGAATGCAGACCAGAATGCTAGCCTGATCTTGCCAAGTAATGTAGGCGTAAGACAAGCGCTCAGGCCTGCACTACCTTTCACTGCCCACGGGATCACAACCAGCTTCCTCTTAGTCTGTGACCTGGCTCTAACCAACTGACTTTCCCCTCCCCCTGCTGTTCCAATGCACACATCTCCATCCAAACGTGTCACAGACAAGCTGGACTCCTAAAGCCTGAATAGCTCCTTCAAGCTTTTGTTGTTCCTTATACTGTTCCCTTCCATTTGGAATGTTCTCCCAACTCTCCTTTTCACCTCCGAAGATTTCATGTATTTTAAAGTAAGTGACCTTTCCACCCTGTCCTTACCACCCTCTCTCTCTTTTTAACTCCTTTAACTCCTCCTCTCTGCCACTTCCTCTTACAGTCTAGCACAGAGCAGGTTCTGGTTCAGGCCTTCCCTCCTCATAGCACTCAACTTGTGAGAGAGGCTCAGGATGTGCTCACTGAATAAGCGAAAGGATGAACCCAAACGACTTGTAAATAAACACAAATCAGCAACCAGTTCTCTACAAACAGCTGCATTCAAAATAACCCTACACACTCAGGAGGCACCTCCCTCCACCCCTCTCCTCCAGAGGCAGGAGAGAGTGGGGATCTTTGGCTCAGGGACATCTCGGGGGCCAGCAAGGCCCTATCTGACCCAAACCTGCCCTCCCTCCTCACCAGGCTTGGCATGCAGTTGCCGAGGACGTGACAAGTCACCTCCTGCTTCCTCCACCTCAGGTACTACATCTCACTCCCTGTGGCCTCGACGTGATCATACTATTCTCTCCCTGAGCTGGAAGGAGCCTGTGATTTCATCTTCTCCTACCCTGGGTCCCAGACAGACATACACCGTCCCTGGCTTCCAAGCAGGACCATCCTTGTGCTTGTCCTGGCTTTGGCCCTCCCATCAAGTTGTGCTGGCTCACACCCCCAAGCCCCCTAACTATAACTGGGAGAGGCCAGCTTGCCTATTAAAAAGCCAAAGCCCAGAGCACAGTGGCAGCTCAGATCTGTCACATATTTTTCTTCCCTCTTCCCTTTTCACCAACAACTCAGGCTCCTGTCTCCAAGGCTCGGTCTAAAGTCCTACTAACAATTTGCTTTATAGCCCTCAGAAACAGCCCCATAAATTCAGCCTGGGAGCAGCAGATAAGGAGGAAAGACTATGGCCACTGGACACTGCCCTTATCAAAGCTGTGTGGTTTCTGCCCCAGCTTCATGTTCATGGCCATCTACCGTCCACTCACTGCAAACCACCCACGTAGGAGTAAGTGACTTCACAGTAGCTTCTCTGAACAGCTGAGAAATGGCTAAGGCAAGGATGATCAGGGCCCCACAATATGGGTCAAGGCTACCCCATTTGCCTCTGGTCTGGAGGGGGACCACTGCCCCTCTTACAGCTTCTCACAGCCAACAGCTAGCACTGGAGCCAAAGACAAAGATGGGATACTGTAAACCAAAACAGCCAAACTTTAGGAGTCTGTATCTGAGGTAGTTAGGAAAATGTGGAGGAACCCTGATGGATTAGCTCCTGTGGGATTTTCCAGAAACTCCACCCTGCCCTTAAGAGCCTGCCCTTAATGGAGTCTAGGCTAGTGAGGTATGGCTGGCCACACTTGCTGTTTTTACTTCCTTATCTCCCACTCGCTCCTCATGGGTTTCTGCTGTGAGTTCCCACAGAGGATACCAATGACTTCTATGGCATTAATTTCAATAGACAAAACTAGTTCTTATATACTTGATCTTTCTGCTGTTGACATTGCTGATTACTTCTTTCAACACTTTTTTATGTGATTCAGGAATCATATTGATACTGGGTGTGCAGGGGCGCCTGGGTGGCTCAGTCAGTTAAGCGTCTGCCTTTGGCTCACGTCATGATCCCAGGGTCCTGGATGGAGTCCCACATCGGGCTCCCTGCTCAGTGGAGAGCCTGCTTCTCCCTCTCCCCCTGCCCGCCACTCCCTCTACTTGTGCTCTCTCTCCCTCTCAAATAAATAAATAAAACCTTTAAAAAAAAGCCACTGAAATACATACTTTGAAAGGGTAAAATTTGTTTTATGTGAAGTATATCTCAAAAAAGCTGAGTGGTGGGCGCCTGGGTGGCTCAGTGGGTTAAAGCCGCTGCCTTCGGCTCAGGTCATGATCCCAGGGTCCTGGGATCGAGGCCCACATCGGGCTCTCTGCTCAGCGGGGAGCCTGCTTCCTCCTCTCTCCTCTCTCTCTGCCTGCCTCTCTGCCTACTTGTAATCTCTCTCTCTCTGTGTCAAATGAATAAATAAAATCTTTAAAAAAAAAAAAAAGCTGAGTGGCTTTCTCCATTTCCTACCTAGAAGATTAAATTGAAGTCACACAATATATGATCAGAGTCCTCTCTTTTCAACTCTTATTCCCTACCGCTCCTCCCTCCCAGTCTGCACATCATAGAGTTCATGCCACCATGCCTCCGTTTGTGCAATTCCCTGTGTCTGCTCTGGTCTGGAATATGACCCCCGTCATGTGTACTAATAATAATTAAACAAACTGGTAAGTAGAATTCAATTTTCAAGATTCAGCTCAGCCACCATCTCCTCCAAGAAGCCTGCTCTGTACCCTCAGGTTGGGTTCAATACCCTTGTTTCAAAGCATCCTATGCATTGTCCTCTCTGTAACCTTTGCATCTACCATGTTATAATGAAAGTCTGTATAGTCCCTTCCTATGGCTAGAGACCATAAGCTTTAGGAAAGCAGTGATGTCTTAAGAGGGCGATGGCCCACAGAATACTTCTTAGCCCCTTGCGTAAGGGAAAGATTGCCTACTTCTGTCTACATGGTACCCTAAGAATTACAAAACATTTTTCACAAACACAGTGAAAATGACATTGTCAAGTGAGCAGATCTGAGATTTTTAACATTTAAGGTGAGAAAAACGAATTTTACAACTGTCAGTGGTAAAGACCCAAGTCTCCTAATTCTAAAGGGTTCTCACATGATACTTCCCTCCCCAGAAAGAGGCTGAAAAGTTTTCCCCTTTTATAATGAAGCAATGTTGTCTTCAGCAAGGCCATGGCAGAAGCAATGGAGTCTTAAGAGAGCAGCAGGGGCCAGGGCCCATAGAGAAGGCAGCACTGTGTGCAATACCATGAGACCCCTTCATCTGGGACTCCAGCCACTATCTCAAATGTCCAAAGGCATCTAGTACAATGGTTGCATTTCTCACCCAACTTGGACATGGCCCCATTATAACTATGTGGCTACAGAGTACAAAATATGAAGCTCAGACCACTGTGGGGCTCTGAAGAAGCCAGACCAATTTTCAGGCTGTGTGGAATACAAGGTCCATTATGTACAGGATGAAGAATGCTTTGTTCAAAAGTGTCTTTGGGGTGCCTGGGTGACTCAGTTGGTTAAGTGTCCAACTTGACTTCGGGGTCGTAATCAGGCTTGTGAGATTGAGCCCCACGTCAAGCACCATGCTGGGCGTGAAGCCTGCTTAAGATTTTCTCTCCCCAAACCATAGGAGACTCTTAATCTCAGGAAACAAACTGAGGGTTGCTGGAAGGGAGCGGGGTGGGAGGGATGGGGTGGCTGGGTGATGGACATTGGGGAGAGTTATGCTATGGTGAGCACTGCGGATTGTGTAGGACTGATGAATCACAGAGCTGCACCCCTGAGACAAATAATACATTATATGTTAATTTAAAAAATAAATAAAAAGATTCCCTCTCCCTCGGCCCTCCCCCACTCCTTCTGGGGGGGGAAAAAGTATCCTTGCCTAGAGTAAGCAGCAGACATAAGGGAGGCTCGGACAGACTTCCCTGAAGGGAAAGGTTCCTGATTTTCAGGCTCAAAAAGGAACCTAGGCACTACAGCTGCCTGGCTCCCATTCCTCTGTGTCCTCTCCCCTACTGGAATTCATCACACTAAAGCAGAGAGACTTCTATGTTTGCCTCTTCAGTGACGGAATGATCCCATTCATCTCTGTGTCTCAAACCTAGTGCAGACACACAAAAAGGGCTTAGCAAGAGTTTCTTATATGGAAGTTTGGGCAGATAATTGAAACAACTGGGCTTCTTTTCACTTGTGTCAAACGCATACACTAATCATACATTCAGCTCTCCACCGTGGGACTGAGCTGACAAGGGACTCAAAGGGGTGACCATGAATGCGTTTCTGGAAGCCAACACAGATCCTTCAGAATTGGGCCAGAGTAGACACCTGAGAGCAGTTCCTGAGGTCTCCTAGAACAGCTGCATAGTCAGTATGAGCACTGAATAAAACCACCTGATTGGAGAAATGCCAAGTCCACTTGTTAATGTTAGATCCAAGCTAAAGCTATATCTGCAATAACAAAATGGCTTTCGATGTGCCGTTATCTCTTTCCCCTCACCCCCAACAAATCCACTCCAAAAACCCAGTTAGGAGAAGAGAGGAAAGTACTGATTCTACATCTCCAGAAAGGTTAAGAGGTTCTTTTCACAGCACAGGGAGATCAGAGACCGAAATGCCCTCCTAAATGCCCCAGAGGCTGCTATGGTCCAAGTCTCTTAGAAGATTATCTGGTTTACTGTAACGTGTCCCAACCCTTGCTATCAATCCCACCCTATGATCCCATATCTTTAGCACAGCTCTTATGTAATATACTTCACATAGCTGTCTCCCAACCAGACTAAGAGACCATCGATGGTACAGATTGGATTCCAGTAATTTCTATGTCTCCAATGCTATGTCTTCTAGTAACCCAGTATGAATGGTTCCCAAAAGCTGTTGATAGTTTTCACTATTTAAGACAAAACAAACAAACAAACAAAAAGGCCAAAAAACAACTACAGGGTGCCCTAACAGACACTATCTCTCCAGCATTCAACTTTGTTCCTAATTCATGCTCTCTTTTGGTCTCTGAAAATCGGCATTTTTCTGTTCCTAGTTGTGTGGTATAGCCTAAGACCATAGCTAAATAGCCTTTTCACTCTGGTAGAATCACCAGAACGGCCTCTTTGGAGTCAGTGAAAAACCAAAAACCAAAACCCACCAACCAGGAATAGAGTTACAATTCATAAGACATACTCCTAGGGGTAACTAAAGAAGATCTGTGGTGCTTGCCTGATCGTGGGTAGTCAGGGTATTAAGCAGAAACAAACTGCTCTCTTGACTGTTCCTACAAGCCAAACCTCACGTATAGTTGTACTAGTTACTCCCAAGCTACTGGTAAAAGCCTGTGAGTGGGGATGCCTGGGTGGCTCAGTCGTTAAGCGTCTGCCTTTGGTTCAGGCCCCGGTCCCAGGGTCCTGGGATTGAGCGCCCCCTCGGGCTCCCTGCTTGGCGTGAAGCCTGCTTCTCCCTCTCCCACTCCCCCTTGCTTCAAAGCCTGTGTGTGGTGATTGCCACTTCTCAATGGAGCTCATGAATTGAATATTTTTAAAACCACCCTACATCCCACTTCTTACTAAGTAAATTATCAGCATCATCACTGCACAAATCTGTATCAGGCTATTTCTTAGAAGTAATCACAAAATTAGACTGAACAGCTCTATCCAACAGACTTTTCATTTTTTGTTTGTTTGTTTAATATTTTATTCATGAGGGTGCCTGGGTGGCTCAGTTATTAAGCACCTGCCTTCGGCTCAGGTCATGATCCCAGGGTCCTGAGATCGAGCCCCGCATCAGGATCCCTGCTCAGTGGAGAGCCTGCTTCTCCCTCTCCCACTCCCCCTGCTTGTGTTCCCTCTCTCACTGTGTCTCTCTCTGTCAAATATATAAAATCTTAAAAAAAAAAAAAAAAGATTTTATTCATGAGAGAGGGAAAGAGCACAAGCAGGGGGTGGGGCAAAGGGAGAGAGAGACAGAAGCAGGCTCCCCGCTGAGCAGGGATCCTCTCCCCATCCCCAGCAGGGCTAGATCCCAAGTCCCTGGGGTCATGACCTGAGCCGAAGGCAGACCCTTAACCAACGGAGCCACCCAGGCGCCCCCAGACCTTTCACTCTTGAAAGCAGTGTTGCAGCAACCACTGATGTGTGAATAATGCAAAGGCAGTACTATTTTCAGGAGTCACTCTGATAGGAAATTAGGGATCCTTTCTGCCTCTACTATAGGCTCATGATTACTTGGAAAAAAGCATCTGCTTCTCTCCACCCTGGTTTATCCACCTGGAACATATTTCCCCTTCTCTAAGTTCCTCCTGTCATTTCTGGTCTGAGAAGCCCAGGTTGATGGCTCCTGGACATCAGGTCAAGGAGGAATTTGCCTAGAACAAGTGCAAGTTAGTCTTGATTTTCTAAAACATCCTAAGGAAGGAGAAAAGGGTAATAATGGGATAAGATACTACCTTTCAGGTCCCAAACCTTACAGGTCCCAATAAAAGTAAAGGACTCCTCATAGCTGGCCTCAACTAGTCACCAAATTCCACCTGCCGTCCTTTTTTAATTTTTTTAGGATTTACTTACTTATTTCAGAGAGATAGCAAGTGAGTAGGGGGAGGAGCAGAGGGAGAGAACCTGAGCGGGGAGCCTGATG
This sequence comes from Ailurus styani, assembly GCA_002007465.1. Taxonomy (NCBI): domain Eukaryota; kingdom Metazoa; phylum Chordata; class Mammalia; order Carnivora; family Ailuridae; genus Ailurus; species Ailurus styani. Next base: position 3,131,483 of record LNAC01000063.1, on the reverse strand, counting down.
GGGGGGCTTCATCTCACAACTCATGAGATCATAACCTTAGCCGAAACCAAGAGCCAGACGCCCAACCGACTGAGCCACCCAGGCGCCCCTCCACTTGCCATCTTAATGCTGCTTTAGTAACAGTGCAGCTGACTACAAATGGCCCTGCCACACCCAGGAGCCCCCCATCCACTCCCCAAAGCTATTTTCTCCGTAGTAGTTTATAAACCAATGGTCAGGGTCCCTCAGGGGCAGTATTGCTGTCTGGAACATGAGAACCATTGTCATGTGAGGTAGCCAAGGACTTACTATTCTAGGCCCTATTAGCTCTGAGAGTACAGCTTGCTTGTGCCCCCTTTGCAAACTTTGTCTCATAACAAGCTCTCTCATCCCTCCTTCATGACAGAAGGGGTGCAGGAGTCTGGTATGCATGTCTATATGTGTGCATGTGTAGGTGTTGAGGGTGGAAAATGAAATGACAGCTATTCTTGGGCAAGTACAAAACTCCTCTACACCTCTCTAGAAGACTTTAAATAAGCTCTTGCACAGAAGTCATATTAGATGGCTTACAGTCCCCATATCAATGATCGAACAATACTATTTATATAAGCCTGGTCATGGTGGTGTCCTGGGCGACTTGGCCCTGAAGTGCCTGCCTTGTAGCCTGGCCAACTTCCTCTAAAAGCAACTCTTTTCTAACCTGGTCACACAGCAATTTGGACAGCAAGAGACTAGCTGATGCCAAAGAAGAACTGGCAGAAGGGCAGAAACTCAATCACACAGATAGAAAATGGGTCAGTACATTATAGCCCTCAAAACCTGCACTCAAATGACAAAACCAGTGAATTCCTGCTCTCAGTTAAGAGCTACCTCCTGGAGGCCATGAAAGAGAACTCTAAGACACAGGCCCCCAATTTGCAATGACTGCTGTCACTCCTATAGGACAGGAATCTCTTAACCCTCCCATGTCACCTGCTCCTGCAACACTCATTCAGACTGGGTCAAGGATTAAGATTCTTAAGATATATGTGTTGCCTGGCTCAACACTAAAAAGTACCTGCTATGAGCGAATACTAGCTTTCTAAGGACTAGCTATAGAGAGTAGAGTAGTAAGTTATAGTCTCTGTGACTAAATGATAAATCTATACAAGATCTTCATCATTTCAAAGCTCACTAATGATTGGCTTCTTAACATAGCTTTCTGGTAACAAAAGACAGTGTCTCAAAGAGTTGTGTAAGTAAAGCCTACATACCTTAGATGTGAGGTCCCGATGGAAAATGCCTTTGAAGTGAAGGTAGCTGAGGCCCACTGCTATGTCATAGGCCAGTTTCACCCTCACAGTCCACGGCAAATGCAGGTTACTGTCTAGCAACTGCTCCAGGTTTCCAGAGTTGATATACTGCAAAACAAAAGGAAAAACCCAGCCACCATTTGTCAGGAACCTTTAGGCTGATTATCATTAGAGAATAATTTTATCTGTAGTAGTTTATCTACATTATAGTGAAACCATTAGAGAATGATTTGGTGAAATCATTAGAGAATAAACACCTAGAGGACAGAGATTCTATGTTTTTAAATTTTTTTTAAGTTACTGAGGGTTTATTCAGCATCCAGGCTATGGTAGGCGCTGCACACAAAGGCCCCTTCCTTTGTAGAGATGACAATCTGTTAAGGGGTACAAGCAGTATCATGTGGTAAATGCTAAAATATAGCTTTGCACAGGTATACCAGCAGTATGAGTGCAGAGGATAAAGTTACAAAGTCAATCTGGGCATGTCAGAGGAAGCTGTACAGAGGAAATAAAGAATCAAAAGGATGACCTGGGGGAACAGGAAAGAAAGACAATGCATACAGAGGGAGCAGTATATGCAAAGTTATAGATAAAGTGCTAGGTGCATTCAGGAAATAATTTACTCGATATGGCCAGAGTACATAAATAGTAGAAACAGGTGAGGCCAATATACTTTGCTAAGATATATGGACTTTATCCTGTCTTTCAGAACAAAATAAGTCCAAAATAAGAGCAAAATGCTCATCTTTGCTTTTCAAAGATTTTTTAAGCAATGGTATGATTGATGGATTAGATGGAGATTATGGAGAAAGGTAAATAGGCAATTATTGCAATAATCCTGGTGAAAGAAGGGCCCATTGGTTAAGGCAGTAGAGGAGACATTGGAACAGAGCAAGATTCAAGATATACTTAGATGGCAGAGTTAAATACACACACACACACACACACAAAACCTGATGACAGTCTGGATGGGGGGGCAATGAGAACAATGAAATCTCTAGGTTGATCCCGGGTTATTGGTCCCTGGATGCCATTATTAATATCCACAAAATAGAGAGAAAGACAGGTTTTTAGAAGCAGCAGCAAGATTAAAAATAGTGAGGTCAGCTAGGACATAGTTTAAGAGCTTGTGGGACAGCCAAGGTGAAGATGTCTTAAAAAGAGCTTGAAGTTTAGAGACAAAGTCTAAGCTAGAGACCAACATTTAGGAGCAGTAACGAGCTGAAGTAGTCACTGATGCCAAGGGATGGATGTATGAAGGTGTCTAGGGGTTAACATATATGGTGAGAAATTAACAGAATCCTAAGGAATAGTAACATTTAAAGGAGCAGGCAGAGGAAGAACCAAACAAGAATATTACCACAGAAGCCAAAGAAGGAAAACATTCCAAAGTGGAAATGACCAAAAGTATCAAATGCTATACAGATCCAATAAGGTCAGCGGGAAAATTGTCCACTGAACTGGCAACCAGGAAGTCACTGCTAACTATGGTGAGAGCAGTTGGTTAAGACTAGAGTTAAGGCCAAAGTGAACAGAGGAGTGAGTAGAAGTTAAGACTATGGAGAAACTATGTGAAGATGTACTTTTTCAATAAATTTGGCTGTTCAGCATTTCTACATACCCATGAAGGGCTGCTTTGCTTTGGAAAAAAAAAGAATAAATGTATTTATATAGAGATGATAAGAGAGTAATAATAATAACAATAGCAACAAAACAACAATAGCAACAGCTAATATTTATTTACATAGTGCTGACTTTGTGCCAGGCACTAGTCTAAGAACTTAACATTAATTATCTCATTTAATCTGCATATAACCCTATGGATTAAGTGTACTATTTTCTCATTTTTTTTAAAAGATTTTATTTATTTATTTGACAGAGAGAGAGAGATTACAAGTAGGCAGAGAGGCAGGCAGAGAGAGGAGGAAGCAGGCTCCCTGCTGAGCAAGGAGCCCGATGTGGGGCTCGATCCCAGGACCCTGAGATCATGACCTGAGCCAAAGGCAGAGGCTTTAACCCACTGAGCCACCCAGGCGCCCCTATTTTTTCATTTTTATAAATGCCTTTTAGAAGTTAAGAGCCAGGGTTCAAACCCAGGCAGTTTGGCAGAGTCCATGTTCTTTACCACTACATTACATTAGACTTACAAGCCACAGCATCTGAGTCAAAGAGCCTCATACAGAACAGGAGCTCAAAAATTTTTGCCAATGAGATCATGAATTTATTCAAATCTTACATGATACATTATCTTCCCTCCATAAGACAAAAAGGGAAAATTCCTCTAAGCCTAAAATTAAGCTCTTAAATACCGATTTTTGGGGGTGATACTGAATTTTCAAGCAACCAGGGAACCTAAAGGGATACCAGTCAAGAGATCTGAGTTTTAGTCCAATTCTGCCTCTTTATAACCACTAACCTTTGGACAAATCAACTAATGAGGCTATCCTTCAGTTTTCCTACCTATAAAATAGATACTATAATTTCTGATCCATATAACTCACAATGTCATCACAAGACTCTAATACAAGCATATGAAAGTGCTTAGAAAAAAATTTAAGTGCCATATAATCTGAGATGTCATGATGTGGTAACATAAGCACCAGAAAGAACCAGTTGGTGGCAGCACCATGCAGCACTTCATATCCCTGGATGAGGCGGCTCAGGCTTGGCACCGCAGAGAGAATGGCTAAAAATACACCTAATTTCTCAAAAGGGAAACTTGTCAATCTGCTTCATTCTGCTTGATAATCCATCTTGGAAATCTCAAAATGAGGCATACTGATGGCATTAACACAGCACCTTTCATCTCTTCACTCTAGCTGAATCTGTCCACAGTTCACATTTGAGGGGCCCATTTGCTAGAAAGAAAGTGAACTTGCCAACTCCAAGCTACTTGGGAACAATATAGCAGACATCTCATCATGCAGACAAATTTCTTTAGTTCTGAGAGTCGGAAAGAACTGAAAAGGTGGTGATTCACTTCTTTGATAGGTTGACAATGTGACATGGAAGGACTAACTTCAGGAGCCACTGAGGTTTCCCAACTGAGGGCCAGGCAGAAAAGACTAGGATGAAAAGGCCATACCTGCATTCTCTCTGGGCCAAGATAAGCCAGGACTTTTGGTTCTGGTTCAGAAAAACACATATTTACTCTTTTCAGCATGTCTCTGAAGACCTGAGAAATCCAAAGATCAAGGCAGAAGGTGGAGAGCAGAGGAGAAAGGTGAGGGGAGGTAAGGAATCACACCATTAATAGGCTCTGGTTCTTCCAGGCAAGAAGAAAGAAGCAAAAACCAGGACCAGAGAGGGAAACTAAATGGAGTTTCTTGTTACAACCCGTTTCTCTTGCCTGCCTTTGGCGAATATTTTTAGAGGGGGCTGATAAGCCTCAGGGCCTTCAGAAACCACAACTTCTGAGTGTCTCAAGACCTTTGCATGTATGAAGAAAGGAAGTTTGAGATCTGCCAACAAGGAAGATTTCTAAGTTGCTACACATTCTATGTGCCCATTAGTTGGGACGTTCACTTCCCCATAAGCAACTCCCAGTGCAGGCTCAGCTGGTGTGTCCTCTGAGCAAATCCCTCTGTGGGAAGCAGAGGCAAGATCAACTACACTAGCACATTCAACAGCTGCTTCACTTTGTTTTCTTCCAGACCACTCCCTTGAATAGCTCTACAAAACAACCTAAGGCCTAAGGCATTGGCAATGCATTTAAAAAACCTACTAGAGAGAGAAGTTTTTACATTTTTTACTGTTGTCCTTTTGAACTGTCAAGTTCAGAAAACTATCATATCAGCCAACCAAGAGTTATAGGTAGTTCAGTACCTCTTAGTGACTGTTCCACAACTTTTCACCAAAACCTGCCTTTACAACTCATGGTCTAATAAAATATTATAACAGAGTTTCTACCATTTCATTTGTGTTTGATACTTGATTTCATTAAAGATTCTTTTCCTAAAAGGCAGTCAATAAATAAATGTGTGCTGAATACTAAACAATATTATGTATGCAAGAAATCATATGTCAACACCATAAAAACAATCACCACAGGGTCAGATTAGTGGACATTCAGCTATCCACTCAGGAATATCAATTCAAGTTATTTCTACAACCATTCAGTGAGCACTTCTCCACTTCCTGTCAGCCCATATGACAGTAAGAACCTGTCAGTTTACATCAACATTATTTTCCTTCTGTGATTAGAAGAGTGCATTACAGAGTAAATGTACGTATATAAAGATGAGTAGCAGTCTGTACCTTAAAGAAGTCCAGTGAAAGACACAGATATAAGTAAATAATACCAATAACCCTTTAGTAGAGGTAAATACTTGAGGTATGAAAGAAGAAACAGACATTCCCTGAGCTTGGAAAATTTCCAAGAGGAAACATCTGAGTTGGATCCTAAAAGATGGCTGGGAGTTGTGTAGGCTGAGAATATAGTTCTTCCCATATATCCCCACAGGCTCTGATGGTACCAATTCAGACACAGACAGACACATAAACATGCCCACACAGAGAATATTCTGGAGCAGCACTAGGCAACACTTACATCTCAATGACGTAATACTCGCTACACCCAGGGCTCCTGTTTCCCGCTGATTTTATTTTATTTTATTTTATTTTTAAGATTTTATTTATTTATTTGACAGAGAGAGATCACAAGTAGGCAGCGAGGCAGGCAGAGAGAGAAGGAAGCAGGCTCCCTGCTGAGCAGGGAGCCCGTTGTGGACCTCATCCCAGGACCCTGAGATCATGACCTGAGCTGAAGGCAGAGGCTTTAACCCACTGAGCCACCCAGGCGCCCTCCCCGATGATTTTACTCAGCTATAGTAGCCTCACCCAGTCATGATCAGTCAGAAGAATAAGACAAAATGGTTGTGCTTTTTTTTTTTAACTTTGAATTATCAATGTACTGATACCTGCCATCAACAAGCTTATCCCCGAATAGTGGCTCAAAGGCATATTCACAGGCTTTGAAGAAAATATCAACTGTAAGAATCATTACTCCTTTTTGAAAAATCTACCCAACTGGCCTGGAACTAGGGCATTCACCCAAGGCAGATAAATGTGTTGCCATCCAACTAACAGAGATCATTTGCTACCACTTAATTAGCAGGGTTGTCCTGAGGAAGATTCATCCAGCTTTCTAACCATCCACCTACACAAACACTGAGAGCCTATTTGTGAAAACACAAAGCTAAGTGGGGCCAGTCTCTGCCCTTAATTCATAGTCTAGTCTACTTTACTGCCCAGTCGAGGTGATAATCAACTGTAATTTTCTCTTCACACAGGACAATAACATATATGCTATACAGAAAATATCATTCTAACAGTAATGTGAAAACTGTATGGAAGAGTCAGGAATTGAAGCCAGGAGAATAGTTAGGAAGCTTCTGGAATCATCCAGGTGGGAAGTGGTGAATAAGACAATGACCGCAAGAATAGAAAGGAGGTTAATATCTGGAGACATCTTAGAGGTAGAAGCAATAGGATTTGGTGTTTAATTAAAGGCAGGGAAGGCGCCTGGGTGGCTCAGTGGGTTAAGCCTCTGCCTTCAGCTCAGGTCATGATCTCAGGGTCCTGGGATCAAGTCCCGCATCCGGCTCCTGCTCAGCGGGGAGCCTACTTCCCCCTCTCTCTCTGCCTGCCTCTCTGCCTACTTGTGATCTCTTTCTCTCTCTCTCTGTCAAATAAATAAATAAATAAATAAATCTTTAAAATAAATAAAATAAAGGCAGGGAGTAATTAAAAGAAATAAGGCATGCAAAGTATGTCCAGCATAGTGGTTAGCTCACAGTATACAACTCATTTTGCCCACTATCAATATCTTATCTTTATAACCCCTCCCTGGGTTATTCCACTGTCTTTCTAACTAGTCTTCTTGGCCCTTTCTTGAACAGACATAGCCGTCATTCCAATCCATTTTTCATATACAGCCAAAATACTCCTTCTGAAATCCCAACCTGGAGTCAATCCCCTGTTAAAATTATTCATTGATGCCCTACTACTGTTAGGACAAAACCCACAACCCTTACTTAGCATAGAATATAAAGCCTTTCACTCCTGCTTATAAAGGTCTGACCCCTGCTAACTTGCACATTTGCACAGAGTGCTGATCCTTTTACCTGGAATACCCTTCCCTCACCCAGGTCTGGCTAATCACTCTTTATTGAGGATTCAGTTCCATTTTATGGAAACCCATACGCAGGACTGGGAATAAGAAAGACATTCTGTGCAAAAGGAACACAAAGAGATAAAGTACAGAGATTAGTAGTTATTCCTTTACTTTTTCCTGAGTAAGGTGTAAGTAGGGAGAAGGGATGAAGCTAAAAAGTAAAGATGGAAGGTACAGTATAGCGGAAAAGCCCACATACTATGGAGTTAGACTGCCTAGGATGGAATCTCACCTGTGACTAGCTGTGTGACCCTGGGTTGGTCGTTCAGTTTCTGTAATACTCATCTATAAAATGGAAATAAGAATAGTATCTACCCCCCAAAAAAGATTAGTACATAATCTATAGAGTTATGAAGAGTCAATCAGTTGATGTGTAAAATGCTTAGAACAATATCAAAGAAAGTTCTCAGTATATGTCAGTTGTTATCTATTGCTGTTATTATTATATTTATTATTATAAATATGTAACTTTTAGAGAAGTTCTAGAACACCAAGATAAAACATCTATAGTTAATTTGTCAGACCACAGGAGCACTAAAGACTTATAGGTGAAGTATACTATGATTTCTTGTGTGTTGAATCATGTCCCCCCAAAAGATATGCTCAAGTCCTAACTGCTGGTAATTGTAAATGTGACCTTTTTGGGAAATAGAGTCTTTGCAGATGGAAAATCAAATAAAGATGGGATCATATTGGAGTAAGGGAGATCCTTAATCCAATAGGATTGGTATCTTTATAAAAAGAGAAGAGACACAGACACACAGGGAGAATGTTATATAATAAGGGAGGCAGAGCTGTGAGTGAAACATGTGTAAGCCAAGAAACACCACCAGAAGTTAGGAAGAGGCAAGGAAGGATCTTCCCCTAAAGCTTTCAGAGAGAGAGAATGGCCCTGTCAACAGTTTGATTTTGGACTTCCAAACTTCAGAACTGTAAAAGAATCAATTTCTGTTGTTACAAGCCACCCACATCGTGGTGCTTTGTCATGGCAGCCCTAGGAAACCAATATATGCCCAAAACTACATTTTAGAAAGATCTACCAGCAGGAAAGAGGAGGAACTAGAGGAAGATTTGGAGGGTACTGCAACAGTCCAGATGAGAAGTGACCGAATTCCTGACTTAGAATGCTATTATATTATAAGCATGAAAAGATGGGCTAGAGTTAGAATACGCAGAGATAGAATCTAAAGGATATAGCAACTGGGTGGTAAATATGAGAACTGAAGGAAAAGAAAGGTAACTCAGAGATTCCAAATTCAGGTGTTCAGAGAAGCAACAGGAAGAGATCCTATCATCTTATGTGCCATCATTAAGTCAGAAACACATCAGAAACCACCATCAATGTCAAATAGCCAAATCAGTGACTTGTCAAACCTCTGTTCTTTGGATAAGCCCTCTACAGACAAGGGCCCACCCCGACCTAGTTTTCACTGAGGCCCAACAATGCCATTGTGCTAGCCACTGTATGTTTTTTGGTTGGCTCCAAACACAAAGGCTAGCAGACATCCCATCCTGCTGGCTTGGTTTGAAGAAGAAAAGAAAGCTTTGTTACTGCCCCGGGTAATTTCAGGACAGGCATCCCAAGAGCGCCCTGTGGGAGGCTTGTGCTCCAAAGGAGCCTCCTGTTCTCAGCTTGAGGTTCTGCAGTGACTACAAGCATCTATCCCTCCATCAGCCAAAACCTGAGTTTGCCACTTTCAGGAGGTTTACCAGGGCTTGCCTGACTCAAACAGTCAGTAGTAATGAACTGACCCACAGAGAAAGGGAACCCAAAATGTGTTTCAGCATATTTAAATGTTTCAATCTCTCTGCCTTCATATATGCTTATCTGCTGCCCAGAATACTCTTCTTCCCCTTCACAGCTCTGTTAACTCTTATTCATCCTCCTAAACCTAGCTCAAGTCTTTTATTTTGGAAAGCATTTCCTAACACTCCATTCTACACTTTGTGCCACATTCGCTCCCCGTACGTATTTCTACTATTGCTTATCACATTGTACTATATAAACTTGATGGTAGGGACCAGGTCTTTCTCAACTTTGTGAACCCAGTATCTGTGAACAATAAATTGTTGAACGAACAAATGAATAAGTATATTTAAATAAATGAAGTCAGGTTTTAAGTTCTCTCTTATTAGAAGTCATCCCAATTCGGGCGCCTGGGTGGCTCAGTGGGTTAAAGGCTCTGCCTTCGGCTCAGGTCATGATCTCAGGGTCCTGGGATCGAGGCCCGCATCAGGCTCTCTGCTCCGCAGAGAGCCTGCTTCCTCCTCTCTCTCTGCCTGCCTCTCTGCCTACTTGTGATCTCTCTCTATGTCAAATAAATAAATAAATAAATAAATAAATAAATAAATAAATAAATAAAAGAAGTCATCCCAATTCAGTCATTAATGTAATTTAAGATCAAAAGGGAAGTGTGACTTTAGAGAATTTTTCGGATAAATACCATCCAAAACAAATATTTAATAATGCCTATAATTGGAGGCACCTGGCTGGCTCAGTTGGTAGGGTGTATGACTCTTGATCTCAGGGTTGTGAGTTAGAGCCCCGTGTTGGGTGTGGAGGTTACTTAAAAATAAAAATTTTTAAATAATAATAATGATAATGCCTACTATATGGCAGTTATTATGGTAGCACTGGAGATAAAAAGAAATACAGAATAGTGCATCTGGCCACTCGGTGATATAAAATTCTGAGGATATTTTTATCATCCTATTGGCAAACTCCTTAAAGTCTTCAAAATCCCATGGACTTAAAAAATAAAACGGCAATCTCCTTTTGGAAATTATAGGTGATATTTCTTTTATCAGTAACTGAAAGAAGCCATGAAGATATCTCCCTCCTCTTCATTCACACTTCCCATACATAAATATTTAGTATGAAACCATTCACTGCTTAAAGAATATGTTTGCTTAATATGCCTGAAGCAGTAGGAGTGTTTTTGTATGCATGTAAGCTATGATAAACAGCAAAATGACTGTTTACCTATAAGATTCAAAGAAGCGTGATTAAGCTTTCCCCACAGATTTTTAACTCTTCATCACACATCTCATAATCAAAGTCAAATTTGTTTAAATAGAGTAAATATTAAAAGATAAATCCATAGAATAAATCTCAAAGAAATAAACTAAGAAATAGTAAGACCGTTCCTTATACCCCGTGAAGCTCTACTCACAATCAATGGTCGCAGACATGATTTAAGGTCAGCCCAGGACTCCTAACCACTCCATCCAGTCTGTTTTTTTATCCCTAAATCCATAACGTTATTGGGGTCACGCTTAAAATTATTCTTCCCTCCAGTTTGCTACCCCACATCTACTACAACCCTGCACTGAGCAGACCCACATAGGAATCTTTGACATTCACCTGGTGATTGGACTCAGAGTGAACAAAGCAATCCATTACGGAAGAAAAACACACCCTGCATCCCCCACCAGATCTGAGGGATAGGGGCTTGACAGCAGACAAAATGAAAATAGAAACCAAAAGAAGTTAAGTTTCTAATTAAGGTGATTTATATCAAAGGAACGGCATCTTCAAATGAACCAATCATTTCTTCTACCTACTCTGCCTATATTAGCACACCACTTGGCCTCGGAATAAGGAATAAATCAAGCAAAAGTTAAAAGAAAGCAAAAAAAAAAAAGGTAAAAAGTTAAAAGAAGCAAACTACAAGCTTCTAGTGGCAGGTCTCATCAGCTCCCTAACTAACTGTTCAGAGCTTAGACCAGGAAGGTCTTGCCCAAGGAAGAGCCTTAAGTTGGGCTAAGACAAAGACTGAGTTTGGTCTTCCATAGTGAAGAAACTATGCCAATTACAGCATTATGTTAAAAAAAAAAAGTTCCCAGGTAATACACATATAGCAGAAGAAGGAGAAATATTCCATCTATACTCTCCAAATTTTTCACATCTTAGTAAATGGTACCACCACCTACCTAGAATACTACAATACCACAATAAATAATTGGTTTAAAAAAATGAAATATTTTCTTATCCAAAACTTTAGTTGACTTATCAGGTAAGTAGAATGTCTATTGTTTTATTTGTATTTTCAAAAGTCCAGTGCTCAGTTCTGTTCCTTCTGGGTATACCAGAAATACATGTTTGACTGACTAGCTAAACTGGATGGAAAATAAGTTGTTGAGCAAATTAGTTACAGAGTCAAAGGATGACTATGCAAGAGGTGTTATAATTAAACAAAGCAAAAGCCATTTAGAAATTATTCCATTTGGGACACATGGGTGGCTCAGTCCGTTAAGCGTCTGCCTTTGGCTCAGGTCACAATCCTAGGGTCCTGGGATCGAGAGCCATGTGGGGCTCCTTGCTCAGCGGGGAGCCTGCTTCTCCCTCTGCCTGCCATTCTCCCTGCTTGTTTGCGCACTCTTGCTCTCTCTGACAAATAAATAAAATCTTTAAAAAAAAAAAAAGAAATTATTCCATTTGTGAGACGAGAGTTCCAGCCATTCATACAGGCTCTAAAATACATTTTTAAATGTATTTTTAAAAGAAAATTTACCTCCACTTTGTTTTTTAAGATGACATAAAATGTGATTCCTTTTCCCCCAGTTTAATCATTCAGTCAGTACCTATAAAGTGCCTTCTAACTACAAAGTACTGCTGGGAGATCAGGAATATACAGATAAGTAAAATACTATCCCTATAATAACCAGCAACTAATTAGGTTTTTTTTTTAAGATTTTATTTATTCATTTGACACAGAGAGAGAGATTACAAGTAGGCAGAGAGGCAGGCAGAGAGACAGGGAGAGGAGGAAGCAGACTCCCTGCTGAGCAGAGAGCCCGATGCGGGCCTCGATCCCAGGACGCTGAGATCATGACCTGAGCCGAAAGCAGAGGCCTTAACCCACTGAGCCACCCAGGCACCCACTAATTAGTTTTATAAGGCACTTTTTAAAATTTATTTGGGATAGAACAAGAGAGAGAGAGAGCACAAGCAGGGGAAGCAGGCAGAAGGAGAAGCAGACTCCCTGCTGAAAGGGAGCCTGATTCGGGCTTGATCCCAGGACTCCAGGATCATGACCTGAGCCAAAGGCAGACACTGAACCAACTGAGCCACTCAGGTGCCCCTCCCTATAAGGCACTTTCATAGTTACCTCATTTGAAACTTGCAACATCCCAAAACATTCTTGTTATCCTTTTAAAAAAAATTTATAAGGAGGAAATCAAACCTAGAGAATTTAAATAATTTGCCACTGGTTATTCAACTAATAATGGTGGAGCCTGGATTTTAACCCAAATTTTTTGACCCCAAAGCCTGGGTTTCTTCTACTCTGGAAAATACAGTTATATAGGGAAACCAAGCCAAAAAACCAAGCAAAAAAAAAAAAACTTTAATACATTGCAGAATGTGTAATAAGAGAGGTGTGTATATATATATATATATATTTTTTTTTTTTTAATGGAACAGCCAAATTTGGCAAGGAGGAGGGAGAAAAAATGGCAAAGAAAGAATCAAAAAAAGTTTTATGGAGAAATAAGTGGACTTTGAGCCAAGTCTTGAAGGGAGAGAAGATTTCTATACGATAAAGGTAAAGAGGGGCACCTGGGTGGTGGCTCAGTGGGTTAAAGCCTCTGCCTTCGGCCCAGGTCATGATCTCAGGGTCCTGGGATCGAGCCCTGCTCAGCGGGGATCCTGCTTCCTCCTCACTCTCTGCCTGCCTCTCTGCCTACTTGTGATCTCTCTCTCTCTCTCTCTCTCTCTCTATCAAATAAATAAATAAAATCTTAAAAAGGGGCGGGGGAGAGCACATCTCAAGATAAAGAAATATGAATAAGGAGGCCAAAAAAAAAATTCAGACCATGTTTAATAAACACATGAAAACCAGTTTGTCTGAATGATAGAGTACTTGTTAAAGAAGACCTAGCAGAAAAAAGGCAAGATGATGCTAGAGTACAAATGACTAGGATACCAAGCTAAAAGTATCCTGAACTCCATGTTGTTGTTGTTTTTTTAAAGATTTTATCTATCCATTTGACAGAGAGAAAGAGAGAACAAGCAGGGGGAGCAGCAGAAGGAGAGGGAGAAGCAGACTCCCCGCTGAGCACGGAGCCCAACGAGGGGCTCAATCCCAGGACCCTGGGATCACGACCCAAACCGAAGGGAGGCACTCAACCGACTGAGCCACCCAGGCGCCCCCTGAATTCCATGTTTTAACCCTAGCTGTGCACAGGATAACCTATGCACTTTATTAAAGTTTTTAAATACAGATGCCTGGGCCTCTCCCAAGACTTTAATTCCGTGGGTCTTCTGTGAGGTCCTGGCATCTGTACTTTCTAAAAAGCTCATAATCAATTCTGGGAAGCAACTAAGATTATAAAACCCATCAATGAAGAAATCACTGAAGGTTTTGAGCCAGAAAATACCACTGATTATTCACAACAAATATGATAAGCAGCTATCATTTCTCAGGCACTATAAAAGGATCCAACTGATATCAATGTAAATAGAATGGTCCTTGCCCTTAAGGAATTTATTTTTTTTTTTAAAGATTTTTTTTTTTTTATTATTCATTTGACACAGAGAGAGAGATTACAAGTAGGCAGAGAGGCAGGCAGAGAGAGAGGAGAGAGGAGGAAGCAGGCTCCCTGCTGAGCAGAGAGCCCGATGTGGGCCTCGATCCCAGGACCCTGGGATCATGACCTGAGCCAAAGGCAGCGGCTTTAACCCACTGAGCCACCCAGGCACCCAGGAATTTATAACCTACATACACAAACAGTGAATAAAAGTCAGTAATAAATACCATTGTAATGTGTAAGTAAATAGAAGAGGTACCTAACCTTAGGATATCAGAAAGGGCTTCCAAGAGAAAATAAGTTATGTAGGAGTTGGCCAGGCCAATAAGAGATGGAGAGGTTGTGTTCTAGGCAGAGAGAAGGGCTGCTACATGGAAAGGCCTGGAAGTGGAAAGGATCATGTCCCATTTGTGGAACTGAAAAGGTTCAGTATAACTGTGGTACACAATTGAGAGAGCAGCAAAGAAGTCAGAGAATTGAGCAATGAGACCACACAGACAAGCAGTAGTAGGATCAGATGTTTTGACTTGACCCTGAGGGCAATGAAGACCCATAGAAGGGTTTATGCAGGGAGAAACAACATTAGATTTGTATTAAACACTGTGCTCCAAAACAACAACAACAACAAAAACCCACTGCCCTTATGTCCATCAACAGATGAATGGATAAGTAAAATGTGGCATGTATTTACAATGGAATACTTTTTCATCCTTAAAAAGGAGGGCAATCCTGTCACATGTTACAACATGGATGAACATTTAGGACATGCTAAGTGAAATAAGCCTGTCACAAAAAGACAAAATGCTGTATGATTTCACTTCTATGAGGTACCTGGAGCAGCCAAAATCATAGAAAGAGAAAGTAAAAGATGAAAAAGATCTGGAGATTTATTTTTTTAAAGATTTTATTTATTTATTTGACACAGAGAGAGAGATTACAAGTAGGCAGAGAAGCAGGCAGAGAGAGGAGGAAGCAGGCTCCCTGCAGAGCAGACAGCCCGATGCAGGCCTCGATCCCAGGACCCTGAGATCATGACCTGAGCCGAAGGTAGAGGCTTTAACCCACTGAGCCACCCAGGCGCCCGAAAAAGATCTGGAGATTTATTGCACAACGTAAACATATTTAATACTAACTATTGAACTGTACACTTAAAAATGGCTAAAATGGTTAAAATACAGATTTGTACTTTAAAAGGACCAGTCGGCTGGCAACCTGGGTAGTATGGATTTAAGTGGAGAAGAAGACTGATAGACTAGTTAAAACGTTATTGCAAAATTGTGGCAGAAAGAACTGGTGTAAGGTGAATGGATTCAAGATAGGAAGAAGGTAAAGAGGACAGGACATGGTGAGTGGTAAGACATAGAAAGTGGGAGAGGTCAAGGATGAAGGAAAAGAGAACTATTAGCTAAATAGTAGAAAAGCTAAGCACAGTAATACTTTCATAAGTTATTACTTTAACATTTATTAAGCAGCTACTTGTACTACACGCTGTTCTGCCACCTTCATAGACTAGCTTCTCTTTTTTGAAGTTGACCTAAATTAGCCCTTGACACAAAGTATCTGCTTAATCATTTGTTGAGTAGATAATAAACATAAGCAATTACTATAGGAAGGTGAAATGTGCTAAAATGGGTGTGTTAAGGAAAGAAATGCTTATGATACACTTTGGAAATCACTGATCTAAGAATTTACTATATAAGCAAATAATGGTGACCATGATAACAAGAAAAGACCAACATAAAGAACAAGTAAACTCGGGCGCCTGGGTGGCTCAGTGGGTTAAAGCCTCTGCTTTCGGCTCAGGTCATGATCCCAGGGTCCTGGGATCGAGGCCCGCATCGGGCTCTCTGCTCAGCAGGGAGCCTGCTTCCCCCTTTCTGCCTGCCTCTCTGCCTCCTTGTGATCTCTCTCCCGCTGTGAAATAAATAAATAAAATCTTTAAAAAAAAAAAAAAAAAGAACAAGTAAACACAGAAAGTGCAGACAGCAATGATATCTGGTGTAGGAATGCTGAAATGCCTCTGAGTAGCAGGAATGTATGAGAGGTATATTGGGAGACCACACTCCTTCCACTGTCCTTCTATTCTTCTACAGGATCCAAAGTAGGAACAGCTAGTTCTCAAGGGCCTACAAAGACCCAAATCCTGTAAATGATACCACTTTTCAAGTTAAGAAAAGCACGCTTGTCAAAACTTCTGTTAGAAACTGATTTAGAGGGATGCCTGGGTGGCTCAGTCATTAAGCGTCTGCCTTCAGCTCAGGTCATGATCCCAGGGTCCTGGGACAGAGCCCCACATCAGGCTCCCTGCTCTATGGGAAGCCTGCTCCTCCTTCTCCCACTGCCCCTGCTTGTGTTCCCTCTCTTCCTGTGTCTCTCTGTCAAATAAATAAATAAAATAAAAATTAAAAAAAGAAACTGGTTTAGAGTAAACTCAAAAAGAACTCTATGATTTATTGCCACACTGGTCTCACAGTCATAGAGAGGATTAGGGAAAAGATTAGCTAGAAATCCCCTAGAGGATTTTTCTAAATTCTCCTGCTGTCCTATCACTACCAACACTGAGAAAAGATGCATCAAATGGATGGCAAAACCACCTTGAAAGAGGCAAATATCTTTGTGGCAAACGGATTAACTGCTGTAAGTTCAAGTGTAAGTTCAAGCAGTATTCATTCATTCATCCATTTATCCGTTCACCCAAACTAGTATTTATTGCATGCCTTTATGTGCCAGTTGCTGAAGACTCATTAGTGAACAAAATAATCAAGGCCAAGGAGCTTAAAGTCTACTAAACACAGGATTATAGTCAGCCAGAACTTGATTCAAATTCTAGCTCCATTACTTAGCTAAAAAGGCCTTAAATTAATTCTTTCTCAGCCTCCAGATTCTTCATCTGTAAAATGGGGGGAAGCATTACCTATTCCATGGTATTGTGTGATAATTAGACAAGAGAGAGAGAGAGAAAGGGGAAAAAAATTAGCAAGGCCTGGCACAGAGAAAACATTTAGTTAAAAAAACAGGTGGTGCCTAGCTGGCTCAGTTGGTAGAACATGTGACTTTTGATCTCAGGGTCATGAGTTTGAGCCTGTTGGGTGTAGAGATGGAAAGAAGGAAGGAAGGACAGAAGGACGGAGGGAAGGAAAGGAGGGAGAGAGGGAGGAATCAACTTAATTAATGATGTTTTCACTATTATTACTCAGGAAGTAATACAGCAGTTGAAAATGCCTCCTTCCAAATCAGTGAAATGTTTTCTAATGAAAAAACTGATGAACAGGATCTGAACAAGTAAGGTATCATCACTCAGAGTACTCCTTGGAATCCCCATGATCTATGAAGTTATCTCCACTTGGATGTCCAATAAATATTTCAAACTCAACTTGTTCAAATCTGACCTCTCGATCCTCTCCCATCTTATACATCCTGTAGTCTTCCCCATCTCTATGAATAGCAACTCTATCCTTCAGGTGTTCTGACCAAAAAACCTCAGAGTTATCCTTGACTCCTTTTATCTTCTCACACCCCACACTTAATGCATCAGGAAAGCCTAGTTTACTCTCAAAATAGATCCAGAATCACCAGCAGCACTCCGGTCCAAGTTACCATTATCTCTCAGCCTCTTTGCACAGTCTTTATTTATTGCACAGACTCGACCACAATCGTCTCTTAACTAGTCTTCCTGCTTTCACCTTTGCCTCCTTTTCAGTCTATTCACCTCACAGTAGCCAGAGTTATCTTTTTAAAAGATAAGTCACATCATGTCATAGCTCTACTCAAAACCCTCCAAAGACTTCACAATTCAGCCTGAGTAAAAGCCAAAGCTCTTCCAACAGACTACAAGACTGTGTGATCTGCCCCACATTTCCTCTCTGACCCCCACACACTATCTTTTATACTCTCACTGCTGTAACCACATTACCCTCCTTGGAGTTCTCAACCACACCAGGAACATTTCTGCCTCCATGTCTTTGCACTTGCTGTTCCCACTTCCTAGAATACTCTTTCCCCAAATATTCATACAGTGAGTTCCCTTACCTCCTTAATTTTTGCTTCTTCTGTGAGAACTTCCCTGTCCACATATTGAAACTGCAAACCCCACAGCACTTAAACCACATATATTACAATTTGGTTCCTCTGTAGTCTAACTCTCCTACCCACTCCTCTGCTGATCACAATGTATGTTCCAGAGGGCAGAGATTATTATTTGTTCATTGTTATGTTCCCAGTGCCTAGAATAGTGCTAGATGCATACTGGAAGCCCAATAAATATTTTTTTGAATGAGTAAATGAGCCAGAAGTGAGCTAGTAAGTCAGGGGTAAACTGCTTTAAGAATAAGGTAAACTAAATGAACTCTTCCATTATTTGTGGGTTAGACTGCCAACCTCAAATTTTTGTTTCTTAAATGTCATAGGGAGTTACTAAAAATAAGTGCAGAAAACATGTACCACAATTTATTTTGAAATCTTTTATTACTAAATGACCAAACCAAAAAATAAAATAAAAGCTACCTTTTTCAAAAGTAAAGATGCCACCAGGTATTTACACGAATGTTTTTAGCTCTTTTTATAAGTATAAATGAAATAAACTTCTAGGGCGCCTGGGTGGCTCAGTGGGTTAAAGCCTCTGCTTTCGGTTCAGGTCATGATCTCAGGGTCCTGGGATCGAGGCCCGCATTGGGCTCCCTGCTCAGCGGGGAGCCTGCTTCCCCCTCTCTCTCTCTGCCTGCCTCTCTGCCTCCTTGTGATCTCTCTCCCTCTGTGAAATAAATAAATAAAATCTTTAAAAAAAAAAAAAGAAATAAACTTCTAACTGTGAAAGGACTTGAGATGTGACATTTCACACTATTTCTGACTCGAGCTCTTTCCACTGGGGTTAACTCAGCTTTCTGAGAGCTGGGTTTACACTACACAACTAACTATAAACATTCTAAACATATACTATGGGCCCAACCACACAAAGCATTATTGTTGCCCTTATTTAGGAGACTGACTCCATTAGAGAGCTTGGGATTTGACATAACTTGGAAAGTGGGAGGGAGAAGAAAGATAATGGCATCCCAGGTCCAGGAAGGCACATCTAAGTCCAGCATGTATAGAAGATAGCAGAAAGACTCGCCTAACTAAAGGGAGGGATGTATATTCTGAAATCAAATAGAGTTTAGAATGCTGAACAGAAGTTTTTAAGAAATTTTTTAAAGATTTATTTATTTTTGAGACATGGGAAGAAAGAGAGAGAAGTAGGTGCAGGCAGGGGGGCGGGGGAGGCAAAGGGAGAAAGAAGTTCAAGCTGACTAGGAGTTAAGCATGGAGCACCATGCAGGGCTCAATCTCGCAACCTTGAGATCACGACTTGAGTGAAACCAAAAGTCAGATGCCCGACCAAATACGCCATCCAGGAGCCCTTAAACAGAAGTTTTTAAACAGAAGCATCACATTGTCATAGTATGCCTAATGGATTATTTGAGTAGCGATATACCAAACTAAAGCAAAGAAAGACTAGAGACAGGAAAACCAGCCAAAGTCTTTGTAGGAATCAAGACATAGAATAACATCACGGCAAGAATGCAGAGAAAGAAGAATCAGAAAAATATCACAAAGAAGGATTGGGAACTGATTAAATTCAAGAGACGAGAAAATGTAAAAACCAATTCTATAGTTTTTATTTGGAGGAATAAGTATTCTAACAATAGAAAATGGTAAGATTGAAAAGAGTGACCTAACTGAGCTATGTTGTATTTGAAATATTAGTAAAATAATTGAGTGGAAAACAGGAGATGACAGAAAAAAAGAATATGAACTACAATGAGTAACAACTATTAATACATACGGAGATGTAAGCGTTAATATCATGGAGTAATGGCTGGATATTTAAAAATGGCTATTAAGGAAGGACACAGTAAGAAATTTCCTACTACCCCAGTTACTAAATACTGAATTTATGAAAGATATTGCAGTAGAATAAAAATGGTCAGTGCGATATAGAGTCTAATAATTCCCCTCCCTGTGAATCAGGCCTGACCAAGAGAATGAGTGATGCTCTGGGACTTCAAAGGTAGGTCATAAGAAGTCTTTCAGTCTCCATTTGCATGGCCTATACCTCTCTCCAGTCACCATATACAAAGTCCAACTATCCTGAGATCACCATGCTATGGGAAGCTCAAGCCATATGGAGATGACCTAGTGAATGAGACACTATGCAGTGAAAGAGAGGGGCCAAGCCACCTTCATTCACCACGGCACCAGGCATGCAAATGCAGCAGCCATTCTGGAAGTGGGTCCTCTAGCTGACACATGCAAAACCCTTCCAAATTCCTGACCTACAAAATCACAAGCAAAATAAAATGGTTGTTATAAATCACTAAGTTTTAGGGTAGTTTGTTATACAGCAATAAATAGGGGAATAGGCTTCTTTTTTATCCTGATAATCCCAGAGCCTAGCAAACTGCCTAGCCCACAGCAGATTCACTCAAAGTAGTATGTGTAAAGTGAATCTCTTTCTTCCCTTGCAGATGCTAATTCATAGCCTGTCATTTCTCCTACCCTCACCATTCCTTTAGAAGTTTTGAGTCACAGGGGCAATCATTGTTGGTATATCTGGAGTGTCCTTTTCACTATCATGTGGTAGAACTAATCTCCTCAAAGCCACCCCATGCTTGAAAGATAGGTATGGCTATGCTGCAAAAGTTAACCCAAGGCAGGCACCAGACAATACTGCTTCTGGCTCAAGGTAAATAAGGCCAAGAGAATACGCTGTACTGGGCCACACAGAAGCAAAAAAAGAAACAGACACAACTAATAGCAATATCACAGCACACCAAGAAACTAGAATCGGGGTCTGGCTGCTCATTTTTATAAATAATGCATGAGTCTGGTCACTGAACCGACAGAGTTTCCTTTCATTATAAACTCTCTGATTATATAACGCTTCTTATAAGTCTGACAAAAAACAACTCAGAAACAACACATACCAACCCACATAAACAAGGAATTTCCAAAGTAACTATTCTTTAAAAAATAAAGAAGGTGTATAGTGGGGGTGGAAATGGTGAATGAGAAGAGGATAAGGGATATGTGAAAAAAAAGTTCTTTTTGGCCACTTCCAAGGTTGATCCATTCCCTCATGAGCTAAGAGCATTTCTTGTTGTACCAAATACCTGCCTAACTGAAGTGACTTTGCAGTAAACAGAATGAATGACCTCACCAGCCCAGGCAACTACTGTGTCTATAGCTTAGTGATTGTTACTGGAATGGTGGGGGAAAAAGCATAGTTTCTCCATGGTAGAAAAGGCAAGAGAGACACCAAAACATCTGCCAAGCAATTCTTTTGCTGACTCTTTTGACCAGAGAGTATTGTCACTTGAGATCCCTACCCAACAACCTTATACCCCACTCATTCCCCAAATTTCCAATCTTCTAGGCACTGAAAGGTTCTGCACAAAGAGGATCCCTGAACTATTTGATTATGAGGATAACTCCCTCTTTGTGCCTTTCTTAACAAGCTTAAAAAGAAGACATTATGAGATGACACATAATCTGTCTCAAAGCATCTCTCTCTTGTCCTTGACAACACTCCACACCTCCATCTTGGATATGGAAGAAAAAACATATAGCATGTAAGTTGGTGGCAGCTACTTTTTGAGGAGAATGACAGCCACTTTAGGATGAAGTTGACAATGTAAAGACAGAGCAAAGAGATGGAAAGACATGGGGTCTCTGAATAACATCTATTTAGCTGCTGAATTAAACCAACCTTAATCTAATAAGCTACCAGAATTCCAGTTACATTAGTCATTTTGTTGTTTAAGGTCTTTTTACTACTTTCTGTTACTTGCAACTGAACACATTCTAATATACCCAATAACAAGGAAATATCTTTTCTAAATAACCCAAAATATAAAAATAGTCAAAATCAAATTCTATAAATACTACACATGCTATACATATAAGAATCTGTGGGAAATATATAATAAGCGCTTAGCACTGTGGGGAATATATAAGTCAATTAAGGACAGTATGTTATAATGGAAAGGCTATAGGCTTTGAAGTCAAATGGATCTGGATCCTAATTCTACTTTGGAAATTCCCTTTATTTCTCTAAGCCTAGTTTTCTCATCTATAAAATGGAGAAAATACAATTACAGAATTGTGAGAATTATAGCTAATATATAAAGCACCAAGCATAGCACTTAGCCCACAGTAGGTGTTTAATAACTAACTGGTAGCTATGATTTTTATAATGGGAGAAAGTCTGTGCCCTCAAGTAGGGTAGGAAAGACAAATAATTATGATTTTTTAATTGGTATATTTATAGGATATGGGAGATCACAACAGTGGTTCCAATTCTTCACCCCTTATGGAATCCATGCCCTTTGACATAGAACTTTGCAGTATGCTCCCAATGTGGACTCAGGTGTGTGACTTGTTTTGTTCAATGGAGATGCTGGGCAAGTAAACTTGAATATAAGCAGAATCATGAAAAGCACTTGTGCAAATGGCTGGCCTACTCTTGCTGTTCTGGTATCATCGCATCCAGACTAGTCCGCTGATCCCAGAAGAAGGGTCAGAAGCAGCTAAAGCAAAGCTGTCCCAGCAAAGCCCAACCTAGATCAGACTACCAGTTGACCTCCCAGATGCATGAGTGAGACCAAGTGAGACTAGCAGAACTGCCCAACTGGGCTCAGCTCAGCTCAGCTCAGCCCTGCAGGTATACAAGAAATAAATGTTTATTATTGTATGCTTTTGAGGTTTTGTGGTTGGATATTACATAGTAATAACTAACTAATATATAGGGTTATATTTTCTGTCTTTAAAAACTGAAGATTTTCACTTCCTTGATACTCATGACCAAATGAAAGACAATGCTAAGGTTTCCTGAGTCAAAGACATACCTATGGAGCATTTCTACTCAATACAATATGGATTCTTAATTCAACTCATTAAACTTAAAAGGTTTTGTTTGATCTTTTATCAAACTGTTTTCTCTTTACAAATAACTCATTTGGTTAAAAACTCAGAAGTCTATACTTAACTACAGGTAAAACTATCTGTAGTAGTTAGTAGTACCTAACTTTCTGACTGTTCCAAGTTCAATTAATGTCTACATTTTTATTATTTTTTTAAAGATTTTATTTACTTACTTATTTGAGAGAGAGAAAGAGTATGCACACAAGCAGGGGGTAGGGGTAGAAGGAGAAACAGACTTCCAGCTAAGCAGGGACACCGACACAGGGCTTGATCCCAGGACCCCAGGATCACAACTTGAGCCAAAGGCAGACACTTAACTGACTAAGCCATCCAGGCACCCTAAAGTCTATAATTTAATTTTTTAAATTATTTTTTAAAAGATTTTATTTCTTGGGACGCCTGGATTAAAGCCTCTGCCTTCGGCTCAGGTCATGATCCCAGGGTCCTGGGATCGAGCCCCGCATCGGGCTCTCTGCTCAGCGGGGAGCCTGCTTCCTCCTCTCTCTCTGCCTGCCTCTCTGTCTACTTGTGATCTCTATCAAATAAATAAATAAAATCTTTTTTTAAAAAAGATTTTATTTCTTTATTTGAGAGAGAGAGCACAATCCGGGGGGCAGAGAGAGGGAGAAGCAAGCTCCCCGCTGAGCAGGGAGCCCGATGCGGGACTCGATCCCAGGACCCTGGGATCATGACCTGAGCTGAAAGCAGACACTTAACCAACTGAGCCACTCAGGTGCCCCCAATGTCTATAATTTTAAAGAAGACTCACAGAATTGACTCAAGCCCAGAAAAGTCCAGATCACTACTGTACATGGGAAAATCTATTACTAATACTATCAATACGTTATAGGCACTAACAAGAGCTATGTTTGTGTGATGTAATTATCGACAAACTATTTTAAGAGAAATAAAGAATGGTATTCACATTATTATAAAGAGCAGCATTCCACCAGTCAAGAAAAATCTACTAAATGTCATCTAAGTTCCCAGTGCTGTGCTAGATGTTATTAGTAATTTATTTTTATAATCCTTAGTGAAACCAATAGTTGTGCTGCCAAGTCAAATTATAGGATAAACATAGGATTCCCCAGAGGTCTATGCCATGATGGCCTCTGCTGATCCTCTTCTGAAAATAACCAAGAGCATCTGGATATTTGGGCTGCATGATCATCAGCCTATTAACATCCTAATAAAAATTATTTATGTTATAAGCTATGCCAATATCTCATCAATGATACTGGAAATACACCATCTTTCACAAAGCAGGCACTGTATTTTACATATGGCTATGAATAAGGTAACAAACAACAGAAAATATTATTTAAGTGCAACATGGCTAAAAGAATGCTGCATTAAGATCATTCGATTCTGCCACTTCCATTACACCCCACATCTGAATTTGCAACATGATCACAGATTTGATTTTATTTTTAAAAGTTTATTTATTTATTTATTTGACAGAGAGAGAGAGAGAGAGAGAGAGATCACAAGTAGGCAGAGAGGCAGGCAGAAAGAGGGGGGAAGCAGGCTCTTCGCTGAGCAGAGAGCCCAATGCGGGGCTCAATCCCAGGACCCTGAGATCATGACCTGAGCTGAAGGCAGAGGCTTAACCCACTGAGCCACCCAGGGACCCCATGATCACAGATTTTAAAGCATTTTCTTCTTTGTCAGCAAAACCAACATACAAGCCCTTCCAATAAACTTACATTTCAGAGAACAATGATATAACCAGGGGTACAATAAATACTTTAAAAATAATAGTGTCAGAGCTCTGGCAGATAGAAGGCTTGAGAGAAGGAGAGAGTTTTGTCTTTGAAGAATTTATAGATGCACTTCTGAGAAAAGAAATACACAGAAAATGTTTTTTGATCTGGAATGCTGGTTATGGGTGTGTTCATTTGTAAAAATTCAGTGAGCTGTACACATTTCATATGTGTTTTTTGTTATGTCATACTTCAATAAAAAGTTTAAAAATTTTTTAATAACATTAACAGCAGTACAGAACAGCAATATTAAATACCAAATAAAAAATATTGACAATTCAAGGAATTCAGGAAAGACGAGTCAATGTTAATAATAAAAGCTGTAACAGTTAAAATGTATTAACCAATTACTATATGCCAGGCACTGTGCCAAATAAGTATTTTACAAAATCCCTGTGAGGTCATCATTTTATCAGCAAGATCTGCCATAATTACTTACTCCCTCCTCCTTGAAACTCCTTCCTTTCCATTCCAGGCCAATACACTCTCCTGGTTTTCTTCCTAACTCACCAGCCACTCCCTCTCAAAATGCCCTTCTCTGGCTTTTAAAATTGAAATACTCTAGGGCTCAGACACTGGTCCTCTTCTCTATCTAGACTCCCTGGGGCAGATACTATTATTATTATTCTTCCCATTTTACAGACTGAGACCCAGAGAAATTCAAATCTGGGCACTCTAGATGTCAGGGGCCATGCTCTTAACTACCTGGTTATTCTGCCTTCTTTGGCCTTCCATAAAAGAGGCAGGATGGAGCTAGACACATTCCACATTCCAGTGCCCTCAGTAACTGAGAAAAGAGACAAAGAGTGAAGCATATGTGACCTTCCATCATTAGATATTAAGGACTAGGCACCAAGCCAGCAGGAAACCAATATTCACAAATTCTGTAAAACAATTTTCCTAAGTTTCTTCACTTTGTATTTTGGTACTTACTTCCCAAGGAAAATTGTGAACACTTTCTAGAACATAGATTCTCAAATCTAGATGCTCACTTGAATAATCTGGGGAGATTTTAAAAATGCATATGGGCCCTATGAAGATCTACTAACCCTAGGAGATTTCAGGAACCTCTGTTTCTAAGAAGCACCCAGGTAAATTCCGAAGCTGACAGCTCAGTATCTAAATTTAGGAAGCCTTTGTTTTAGAGAGGATTCTCTGGTCCTCAGAGGCTAAGTAGTGACTATCATATATTATCTGCCTAGAAGAGGCTGAAAATGAAATGAGACTGGAGAGGTAAACTAATTCCAATTAGTAATAAGACCAATCAGGACACTACAGCAGTGACAGTGGAATTCTAGATCAGGACACCAAACATGTTTGTCGCCATGAAAGAGTCTACAGCCAAGTGATGCCATCCCTTAACTTAGGAAGGGGTCATCTAGGCAGCAAGAATCAATATAATATTTGAACACTCATATTCTCAGAGTACTCATGAAGTATTATGAGGGAATCCAAGAATATTAAGAGATATGGCCATTATCCCCAGGCAAGAGAAGAAACCATTGTTAACACTGCCATTTTTGCATAAATATAAATGCATATACAAGTAACAATCACTATGGAACCCAAAATGCTGAAACTAAGGCAAAGAAGCCACTTCAATAGGTTTACTTAAGTCTTACCTCTGTAAGTGCATGCAATTGTCCTTGATGTACACACACACCCATGAACCTATGAAACAAAACACATTTTTTTTTAAATAAATGAAAATACCGCAACTGCCATATGGAGAAACTAGTTTAGTTACTCATGCATTAGAAACAATCCAATACCTGTGAAGTCTCCTGGGTTCCTGTACAACCCTGTAGCCTCTCTAACTTTGATACCAGGCTGGTAAAATTCTAAGTTTACCATGAAACATCTGGTTGTGGCAAGATCTAGTGGTAAAAAACAACTGTGGAAGAGAGAAAGGAGTAAACCTTAAAAATAGCATGGTATATTAGAAAAGGCACCAAAGCACCAAACTGGAAGTAAGGAAACTTGATGCTGGTTTCAGCTCAGCCCAGGACCCTGGGATCATGACCTGAGCTGAAGACAGATGCCCAACTGACTGAGCCACCCAGGTGCCCCATCTTGAGCTCTTCCTAAGATGCTGTTAAGAGCATGAAAAGACAAGTTATAGACTGCAGTGCATATATCTAAGAAAGGGTTTGTGTTTAGATATTTTAAGATTTATTTACTTATCTTAGATGAGGGAGAGGCAAAGGGAGAGGGAGAGAATGCCAAGCAGACTCCACGCTGACTACGGAGCCCAACACAGGCCTTGATCCCACAACCCAGAGATCACGGCCCCAGCCAAAATCAAGAGTCGGATGCTCAACTGACTGAGCCACCCACCCCATGTTTAGATTTTTTTTAATCTCTCAAAATACAATAATAACCCAATTTAAAAAATAGAGAAAGACTCAAACAGACAATTCACTTAAGAAGATACACAGATGGAAATAAGTCCATGAAAAGATGCTCAAAATCGTTAGGGAAATGCAAATCAAAATGATAAGATATACTATACATCTATTAGAATGTCTAAAATTAAAGACTTTCAGTACCAAATGATGGCAAAAATGAAGAGCAACTAGAATACTCATGCAGTGCTGATGGGAATATGAAACGGTACAACCACTTTGGAGACACTGAGGTAGGTTCTTAAATAAACATGTACCTATCATATGATCCAGCTATTCCACTCCTAGGTGTTTAAAACAAAAGAAGTGAAAGCATATGTCAACACAAAACTTGTACACAAATACCCATTAGCAGTTGAAGGGATAAAACAAATTATGGTATTTATACAATAGACTATTACTCAGCTACAGAAAGGAATGAACCAGTGATATATGCAAAAGTAGATAAATCTCAAAATAATTATGCTGACTGAAAAATCTGGACCCAATAAGGTACATACTATACCATTCCATTTATATAAAAGTCTATAAAGTAAAATGAAACTATAGTGACAAAAAGCAGATTAACAGTTGCCTGAGAGGGGTGGAGTTTATGGGTGTCCAAAGGGGACGGAGGCAAGTCTGAGGGAGGATGGATATGATATGTTCACTACCTCATGTTGATGGTTTCATGGGTATATACACATACGTCAAAACTTATTGCAGTGCACACTTCAAATGTGTGCAGTTTACTGTGTATCATTTAAATCTCAAGAAAGTTATAAAACAAAGAAGAAAAACAGTTAAGTGGTACTGATGAGGTAAGGGGTAATTTTTATTTTTTAGTGTACACACTTATGTTATATTTGAAGTCTTTTTAACCAACAGGTTATATTTATATGTAAAAATAATTTTAAAATAAAAACTATAGGGTGCCTGGGTGGCTCAGTGGGTTAAAGCCTCTGCCTTTGGCTCAGGTCATGATCTCAGGGTCCTGGGATCGAGTCCTGCATCAGGCTCTCTGCTTGGAGGGGAGCCTGCTTCACCTCTCTCTCTGCCTGCCTCTCTGCCTACTTGTGATCTCTCTCTCTCTGTCAAATAAATAAATAAAATCTTTTAAAAAAATAAATAAAATAAAATAAAAACTATAAACAAATGATTATTACTGATAGTGATCATTAAAGTGGGAAGGGAAGATAAATGTCACAAAGCCAGTAACAATTGGGTTTGGGTTGCCAAGAAGGAAGTCTCATTAACAATGCCCTCAAGGGGCACCTTGGGTGGCTCAGTCGGTTAAGCATCTGACTCTTGATTTCAGCTCAGATCACGATCTCAGGGTTGTGAGATGCAGCCCCTGTTGGGTTCCGACTCAGTGAGGAGTCTGCTTAAGATTCTCTCTTTCTGTCTTACTCTGTCCCTCCCCCTGCTCACTCTCTCTCTCTCTCTCTCAAAATTCCATAAAGTCTCAAGTAAGCTCTAGTTTAGAAGGGCAAAGAAAAGGGTAGACTGACTACAAGTGAGAGTAAAGGCAAAGCACTGACAAGGTTGGAAAGAACCATAAAGTTCCTTTATGAAGAAGGCAGAGTCTAGGTCATATTCTTCCTTGTGTTCATAGCACTGAGCAGTGCCCAGCAAACAGGATGCACATGCAATAAATGATTGTTGAGTGAAAAGGAACTGAATGAGGGAGAATGCGTGGTTGGCTGTAATATCACGGTAGAGTTTTAAAGACATGCCACTTTGACCAAAATTACAAATGTGGAAATCCCAGAGTTTCTCCAAGAGGTGGTTTCTGAACCACTAGCTTTCTCTAAGCACATCGAAAGACTTGGTGGGAACTTGAGAAAGGAAAGAACCCAAGAAAATATCTAGACGGTACTGAAAATAGGATGCAGGCACCAATGACCAGTTGAAACTTACCTCTGGCTTGGGAATAAATGGGAAGCGAATTGGTAAAGAAGTTAAAAGGCTCTGAGGTTAGAGGGTGTGGGCTAAATCCCACCTCCACTCTATAATGCAAGCATTAGTTTCCCTCTCTGTAAAATAGGATAACATTGTCCACAGCAAAGGTTGTTGGAAGAGATTAAATGAAATAATGAATATAAACTTCATAGCACAGTGACTGGTATACAGTAAGAGTTCAAAAAGAAAAAGCATCAGAATTATAACTTAAACACGGACTAGGTAAGAATGAAATTCAGTCACAACGTGACTGGACAGGAAAGCTTCTTTATTTTTTCTTTTAAAGATTTTATTTTTATTTTTATTTTTTTTATTTTTTTTTTAAAGATTTTATTTATTCATTTGACACAGAGAGATTACAAGTAGGCAAAGAGGCAGGCAGAGAGAGAGGAGAGAGGAGGAAGCAGGCTCCCTGCCGAGCAGAGAGCCCGATGTGGGCCTCGATCCCAGGACCCTGGGATCATGACCTGAGCCGAAGGCAGCGGCTTTAACCCACTGAGCCACCCAGGCGCCCTAAAGATTTTATTTTTAGGGGCGCCTGGGTGGCTCAGTGGGTTAAAGCCTCTGCTTTCGGCTCAGGTCATGATCTCAGGGTCCTGGGATCAAGGCCCGCATCGGGCTCCCTGCTCGGCGGGGAGCCTGCTTCCCCCTCTCTCTCTCTGCCTGCCTCTCTGCCTCCTTGTGATCTCTCTCCCTCTGTGAAATAAATAAATAAAATCTTTAAAAAAAAATAAAATAAAAAATAAAGATTTTATTTTTAAATAATATCTACAACTCATGATCCCAAGCTCAAGAGTTGCATACTCCACCGACTAAGCCAGTCAGGCACCCCAAAAAATTGGTTTTTATGTGCCCACTCTCCTTCATTCCCTAACCCTTGCCCCTACCTCCACTTTCTGCTTTAGCAAAGTGGGACATTTAACTTTATTCATCTGTCAGTTTCTTTACTATGAAAATCGCTACCTAATATGGAAGAAGGTGAGTGGGAGGAATGTGGGGCAGATAAAAGTCTAACAAATAATGAACATAAGTAATACAGAGTGCTGAAAAGAGTGCTGAAAGACTAAAGCTGGAATGCTGACTGTTTCTGTCCAGCATGGTACAATGTCTATAATTTATGCAGAAAGAGCATCTGAGAGTGGCAGTTACTGTCAGAAACTAGTTGGGTAAAAAAGAAGAAGCTGGGGGCGCCTGGGTGGCTCAGGCGGTTAAGTCTCTGCCTTTAGCTCAGGTCATGGTCCTGGGATGCTGGGATGGAGTCCCACATTAGGCTCCCTCCTCAGTGGGGAGCCTGCTTCTCCCTCACCCTCTGCTGCTCCTCTGCTTGTGCTGTGTCAAATAAATAAATATAATCTTTAAAAAAAAAGAGGCTTTAGTGGAACAGAGGAAATATGGACAAGATGAATGAGAAACAGTTAATCTGAGGGAGTTGCAGTTGTTACAGTATCTTTAAAATAGGTCACTCTTCTCTAAGTATCTGTGCAACTCCCCAGTCTTTGGAATTACAAGAATCGGCATGCCATTCATTTATTAAATGATTATTTCTTTAATTTACTTTTTGTTTTTTATATAAGTTTAAGTTAACATATAGTGTAGTTTTGGTTTCAGAAGTAGAATTTAGTGACTCATCACCTACATAAAAATCCAGTGTTCATCCCAACAAATGCCCTCCTTAAGGCCCATCATTCATTTAGGCTACCTCCCTTCCAGCAACCTTCAGTTTGTTCTCTCTAGTTAATAGTCTCAGTCTCTTATGGTTTGTCTCCTTCTCTGTTTTCATCCTATTTTATTTTTCCTTCCCTTCCCCTATGTACATCTGCTTTGCTTCTTAAATTCCACATATGAGTGAAATCATACGATATCTGCCTTTCTCTGACTGACTTATTTCGCTTAGCATAATACCCTCTAGTTCCATCCACATCGTTGTAAATAAACAATTCTTTATTGAGTGAGTGGTTACTATGTGCAAGGCTTTAGGGACAGGACAGTGAATAAAACAAAGTCCCTGCTCTTACAGAAGAGGTTCTTCTAGGGTTCATTCTGTTGTAATGCAATTGTAATAAAAAGTTAAGTGGATATTTTGAAGAATGTAGCTAAACCATATGCAGAGTTGTTTTTCTAGTGAGCCTCTTACAGAAAGGAGGCTTCTCTTGAGATTAAACGGTATCCCCACCTAAGAATAATTCTATTCCCAAGGAAAACCTTGGTGGCTCAGTCAGTTAAGCATCTGCCTCTGGCTCAGGTCCTGATCCCAGGGTCCTGGGATCAAGATGCATGTCAGGCTCCCTGCTCAGAGGGGAGTTTGCTACCTCCTCTTCTCCCTGCTCACGCTCTCTCTCACTATCTCTGTCTCTGTCTCTCTCAAATAAATAAATATTTTTAAAAAAGAATAATTCTATCCCTATTACCCCACCAGAGCAAAAAGAGATAAAGTAAAATATGATAAGCTACATTTCTTTTTTCATTATGGCTTTTCAAACTATAACAGGCCCTACCAGGGGTGGGCTAACTATGGCCGACTACTTGTTTTTATAATTTTTACAAAGATTTCATTTATTTATTTTTGTGTGCATGAGAGAGAGAGAGGGAGAGGGAGTCACGTGGTGGTGGGGCAGAGGGAGAAGCAGACTCCCTGCCGAGCAGAGAGTCCAACAAGGAACTCCATCCCAGGACCCTGGGACCATGACCTGACCAGAAAGCAGACGCCTAACCAACTGAGCCACCCAGGTGCCCAGTTTTCAAATTTTTTATTGGAACACAATCATGGTATTGTCTATGGCAGCTTAGCTGTGATAGAGACTGTATGACTTGCAAAGACTAGAATATTTACCGTCTAGTCCTTTCCAGAAAAAGTTTGCTGACCCCTGCACTAGAGCATAGGGAACTAATCATTCCCATCTAGAAGAACTTACAATATCCTCATCTGCAAAAATGTGACCCTGAAATAATACCACCTTAGAGGCTTCTTAGGAGGATTAAATGGAATAGTTCATGTACAGTATTTAGCAATGTCCAGCCCATGCTCAAATAAAACTTAGTGGCTTTTAACTCATCATTACTAATGATCCTAAATTATGGCATCCCTTACATGGCTATTAGGATCACCTTTCAAAACACAAAATTTGTCATTACCCTCTTCATAACGCTTCAATGGCTCCCTTCTGCCTATTGAATAATGTTGAAAATTCCTTACCATAGTATTTAAAACTTGATCTGCTCCAACTTATCTTTGGATCCTCATATTTCCCCATAAGCCTCATTCTTTGCCCATCCCTTCATCTCCTCTGGTTCTATCCTACAAATATACTTAAATTTCCCCCATCTCAAAAAATGCTTCTCTTGCCCCCTCCCTAAAATAGGATCCTAATTTACTCTTTTCATTTGTTATCGAACTTTAATAGGTTACATTCACTATCTACATTTCTTTAACCTTCACTCATTCTTAAATTCATTATAATTGGCCTTTTGCCCATATCACTCTTTTGTAACTTCCTTATTATGAAGGATTCAGAGTGTTATTTATTTCTGTATTTC
This sequence comes from Ailurus styani, assembly GCA_002007465.1. Taxonomy (NCBI): domain Eukaryota; kingdom Metazoa; phylum Chordata; class Mammalia; order Carnivora; family Ailuridae; genus Ailurus; species Ailurus styani. Next base: position 3,098,905 of record LNAC01000063.1, on the reverse strand, counting down.
TAGTACCTAGTATAGTATCTGGTATATAGTAAGCAAGCCCTCAGTAAAGATTTGTTGAATGGCGTGAATTATTTTTATGACCTGCAAACTTAAGTTCAAGCTCTTCTCTGAGTTGGAAGACTATTTTATTTCATTTTACTGAAAATCATCCTTCTGGGATCAGCTAAAATTTCATCTTCTCTACACTGATTTCCTAGATATCTTCAGCTAGCATTATTCCTTTCTCCTCCTCCTCCTCCCTTCAACAGTACTGCTATGCACTTTTCACCCTGCTTTGAAAGACTGCTCATAAGCATAACTGAGGTGGTCCAGGTCTGGAGTAAGACTGCCTATATTTGAATCCTGGCTCTGCCACTTCATGATAACCTCTCCGCATTTTAGTTTCTTCACGTGCCAAATGAAAGTATTACTATTACCTAACCTAAATGGTTATTGTGAAGATGAAATGACATAACTTGGACTCCTGGAACATAATAAACACTAGAAAATGTTAAGTATTCTTCTTCTTCTTTTAACATTTCTAACTCCTTCTCCAGGCTGGAATATAAGAAAGGTTTTCAAGAACACAGATCTCTTCTCATTTGTTTTTATACACAGTGCCTGATAAACAATGCTTTGCACATAAGATACTAAACAAACACTTCTTGAATGCAATAGCAATAATCACCAAATTAGCTTGACAACGTAAACTCATTTTCTAAGAAAGAACATTTAGAAGAAGGTACAAGGCTGGAAAGCCAAGAGGTATTTATTTTATTTAATCAAATATTTATATAGAAGGTAGGCAATAGGATTCTACTAGCAAACAATGGCTACACTTTAAAGTCATGGGCCTCCTAGAAGCTGAAAAGACCTGGTTTGGGCGTGATACACTCCCACAGGCCCACCATTCACTATGACCACAGTATCCACAGAGATGTCACAGCCAGCACATTCAGGCAGGCACTGGCTTCATGTGACAGTTTTCTGCCTACCTTCCTCCCCACCCCCCACTCACGTCACCACATCACAGTGGTACAGCACAACTCTACTTCTATGTGAAACTGTTCTGCCTGACCTCCTCAACCTCATTTCCTTTCCACCACCCACCACATCCAAAACAGTGTCACAGAGCTTGCAAGCTAAGACAGGCATTAGCTCTATATTGGAAGAAGAGCTTGAGCAGAGTTCATCATTCCAGTTGCTATAAAAAGCATATACTTTAAAGGGGAAATATTAGTCATCCTGAACAGGGAAGTGATATATGCCTAGAAAAGTATTTATTTATTTTAAAGATTTTATTTATTTCTTTGACAGAGAGAGACACAGCGCAAGAGGGAACATAAGCAGGGGGAATGGGAGAGGGAGAAGCAGGCTTCCCACGGAACAGGGAGTCCAACGCAGAGCTTGATCATCATGACGCAAGCCGAAGGCAGACGCCCACCAACTGAACCACCCAGGCGCCCCTAGAAAAGTATTTAATGTCAACAGTAAGTTTTCACTGAAATTGTTATTGCTAATTATATTAAAATCTAAATTGTGGATGAAGCTTCAAATCTTTTTTGGTATGAGATCAGACCTAAAAAAATACATTTTGAATGATTCTTACTCCCCACTACCACCACCCAAAATCATGCCAGCCAGAATTACTTAGCTCAGGAAGAGAACTCTTTGTTAATGCATGTGCTCAGTTTTACACTACACACACACTTGTGTTAAGAAGTAGGAAGAGTTGTAGTTTTTTGTTAGGCCAGTGCTTCCTAAATTTTAATGCGCAAACAAATCACCTGGGAATTATGTAAATTCAGGCTCCGATTCAATAGGTCAGGCAGGGAGAAGCTGAAAGCCTGCATTTCTTTCTTTTTAAGATTTTATTTATTTATTTGAGAGAGAGGAGAGCACAAAGGAAGAGTGAGACAGAGAAACGGACTCTCCACTGAGCAGAGAGCCCAATGTGGGACTCCATCCCAGGAGCCTGAGGATCATGACCTGAGCCAAAGGCAGGCCTCCGGAGTCTGAATTTCTAATAAGCTCCCAGCTAATGCTGATGCTGCTAGATCCCTGGACCACATACTGAGTACCAAGGCTCAGTCTAGACAAAAAACAAATGATCACCCACTCTAAAGTTAGTAAGACCATAAAAGGAAACTCCCAACTCTGATACTACTAGTAAACTAGACTTTGACCAGAGACTTAATTTACCACAGTCTTTCCTGTAGCATGATTTACTATTTTCCATAAAGTGTTATTACCATGCTTTTATACACCCTTCGACTTTTCTCAGACTGTTTCTACTGCATAGAATGCCCCTCCCCTCATTTCTACATATTTAGATTCTACCAACCCTCAAGCCCAGTTCAAGGAAAGCCCTTTTCCACAAAACAAATCTGGCTCCCTCTCAGGAGAAGTATTTCTGAACTAGCATGCTTCTGAACTAACTACCAAGACTCTCCATCTACACCACTCTCCTATGGCATCATCATTTCCTACCTTTAACAATGTTTTATAAAATGAAATGAATTCTCTTGCCTGTCATATGACACTATATAAATACTCGCTGGGTAAATTTAAAACACAATTCTGACCACTCGAAAATTATTGAATGTTGGGGCACCTGGGTGGCTCAGTCCTTAAGCATCTGCTTTGGCTCCGGTCATGATCCCACGGTTAGGGGATCAAGCCCAGGATCAGGCTCCCTGCTCAGCAGGAAGCCTGCTTCTCCCTCTCCCATTCCCCCTGCTTGTGTTCCCTCTCTTGCTGTGTCTCTCTCTGCAAAATAAATAAATAAAATCTTTAAAAAAAAAAAAAAAGAAAACTTATTGAATGCCTACTATGTGCCAAGCACTGGTAAAGATTATATGATTAAGGGGTGCCTGGGTGGCTCAGTGGGTTAAGCCTCTTACTTCGGCTCAGGTCATGATCTCAGGGTCCTGGGATTCGGACCGAATAGGGCTCTCTGCTCAGCAGGGAGCCTGCTTCCCCCTCTCTCTCTTGCTGCCTCTCTGCCTACTTGTGATCTCTCTCTGTCAAATAAATAAATAAGTCTTTAAAAAAAGATTATATGATTATGATAGCAACCGATTCTCAAATCAGTTATGATGCATGCATTGTTTTTATATTATATTCACTTAATCCTCACAATAATCCAATGAAATAATACTTTTTTTTCTCCCAATAATATTGATAAAGAAACTTAGGATCTGAGAAATAAAGTAATCTGCCCAAATTCATACAGATAATACATGGCAGAGCCAGGCATCAAACCTAAACAGTGGGTCCTGTGCTCTTAATCACAATGTTATATTACCTCTTCATATAGTTATAAAAGTGTTAAAAAAAATGAACAAGATACATTTCATTAAGAAGCTATTGGCTAATCAAAGTTTTTGTGGCAGCACACAGCTCCTGATCAAAGTCCAAATTCCTTAGCATGTTATTCAAGAGTGAATGATCTGACCCACACCTCTCTTTCCTTATCTATTACATCCACCTACATTCTCTCTGTTTTAGTTATATAAGCTGCTACTCCTAAAAATGTCCTAAATTCTCCCACCTCCATACTGTTGCTAGAATGAGTCCATCTGGAATCCACTTTTCAAAGCTCTACCAATCCTTAAAAACTCAGTGCAAGAACATCTCCAAAGAATAACAATAACAACAATAGCACACAAGATTTACATACCATTTAGTGTACCAGGCACTGCCATGTATCAAGTCATTTGATTGCTAAAAGTGTTAAATAACACTTTGAGAATGGTTATAGTAATTCCTATCTCAGAGATATAATTTCAAATATTTCCCTAATCTTTCTAATCCAAAGTAATCTTTCTCTTTCCTACACATTTATATCACTCTATTTAAAACTCTATTATAGGGCGCCTGGGTGGCTCAGTGGGTTAAAGCCGCTGCCTTCGGCTCAGGTCAGGATCCCAGGGTCCTGGGATCGAGGCCCACATCGGGCTCTCTGCTCAGCGGGGAGCCTGCTTCCTCCTCTCTCCTCTCTCTCTGCCTACTTGTAATCTCTCTCTCTGTGTCAAATGAATAAATAAAATCTTTAAAAATAAATAAATAAATAAATAAATAAATAAATAAATAAATAAATAAATAAATAAAACTCTATTATAGGGCGCCTGGGTGGCTCAGTGGGTTAAGCCTCTGCCTTCAGCTCAGGTCATGATCTCAGGGTCCTGGGATGGAGTCCCATGTCAGGCTCTCTGCTCAGCAGGGAGCCTGCTTCCCACCCCCCCCCCGGCTGCCTGCCTCTCTGCCTACTTGTGATCTCTCTCTCTCTCTTTGTCAAATAAATAAATAAAATCTAAAAACAAAACAAAAAAACCTCTATTATATCAGCCCTGCATTCTACATCAAGTTTTATCTATGTCTGCTTCTTCCACTAAATTAGAGGGTTCTTGAGGGCAGGGATCTTATATATGGAAGAGAATGGCTATTTATTCACTAAATTGCTTCCCTTTCCTCCTTAAGTAAATAACATTTCCCAGTGTCTATAACAGTTGGTTAACACCATAATACTGAGTTCTGGACAGTGGTATAGGGGCAGAAATGATTATGTCATTTCTAGGCCTGTCCCATAAAAACCTCAACCCTATCCTCCATACTTTCCTTCTTCATCTGTCAGCAAATGCAGAAGATCCAGTGAAGGAATCTGAAACCCCATCTTAGGTTAAAAAAACAAAACAAAACAAAAAACTCTCCTTCTACCTCTACCCAACACACATTGAACTAGGACATAAATAAGAAACAAGCCTTTAAGGGGCACCTGCCTGGATTAGTTGGTGGAGCATGCAACTCTTGATCTCGGGGTTATGAGTTCAAGCCCCATATTAGGTGTAGAGAGATTACTTAACAATTTAAAAGAAAAGAAAAGAAAAGAAACCAAGCTCTTAAATAAATAAGATTTTATGTTATTTACTACAGTAGTTAGCCCTCCTGGAATAAATATACCATGCAGTTTTGTGTCTCTATATATACCTAAAACACTGCCTTGTTCATAGTTAGGACTTAGTAAATATTTACTGAATTCAATTAAAAGTTAAATTTCTTAATTCCAAGGTGGGATCTTTCTTAAGTCCTACTATTATCCAGCAGTCTCCAAATGAGGAATGAGCATGATTATCCACTGAAGCATGGGAAGAAAATTAGAATTTTTATTTATATTATTTTTAAATAAAAAAGAAAATGAGGTTTAGTAATATTTAATATGGGTTAATAGTAGCATTTGCAGATGTGCTCAAAATATTTTCCTAATGGGAAACTATGATAGGCAGAAGATATCCAAAGATATGCATGTTCTAACCCCTAAGACCTGTGACTATGTTATGTTATATGGCAAAGGAATTGATTAAAGTTGCAGATGGAATTAAGGTTGCTAAACAGCTGACTTTAAATTAGGGAGATTATCCTGGATTATCAACTGTTACCCCACACTTGTAGTGTTATCACAATGGTCCCCAAAGAAAAAAGAGGGAGGCCAAAAAGTTAGTATTAGAGGGATACAATATGAAAAAGAATCAGCCAGTCACTGTTGGCTTTGAAGATGAAAGGAGCTACAAGCCAAGGATTCCAAGTCACTAGAAACTGAAAAAAGTAAGGAAACAGATTGTCCCCTAAACCACCCAAAAAGAAACATAGCCCTCTCAATACCTTGATTTTAGCCCAGTAAGACCCACATCAGATTTTTGACCTATAGAACTATAAGATAATGAATTGTATTGTCTTAAACCATTTGGTAATTTGTCATGGCAGCCATAGAAAACTAATGATACATAATAAAAAAATTATGGGTTACTATCTTATGTTATAATGTTTACAGATCTACGGTAGACTTTGGGCTTTGACTCCTAAACAAGCACAAGGAAGGGCGCCTGGGTGGCTCAGTCAGTTGAGCGTCTGACTTTTGATTTCAGCTTAAGTCATGGCCTTAGGGTCATGAGATCAAGCTGCATGTCAGGCTCTGTGCTTAGCGGGCAGAGTCCTTGACATTCTCTCTCTCCCTCTCCCTTTGCCCCACCCCCTGCTCTCTCACTCTCTCTCTCTCTCTAAAATAAATAAAGAAAAATCTTTCAAAAAAAAAAAAAAAACAAGCACAAGGAAAATAACATTATTATGTTCCTTGGTAGCATTTACCTCCACTCAAATATTTATAGAGCTCACAGTTCTGCTCTCAGGGTTAAACATTAAGATTTAAATACTGTCCCTCCTCAAAAGTTTATTACCTAAACAGAAGAGAGAGAGGTGTGACAGCAGTCTAAAACATACCTAGCTGTTCTCACTCTGAAAAAAAAAAACCCCACAAAACACTAACACTACTATTAGTTTTGGACCCGCTCAGTACTACATAACACGACCTAGTAAGAGTTCTGTGGTCATTATATCAAAGTTGTCCAAAATATTACTACTGGTTGCTAACCTACAATATAGCTAGAAACCGTGCCAAGTGTTTTATATATATGACCTGAGATTAAATTACCCTCATTTTATCATCTAGGAAAATGAGGTTCAGAGCATTTAAGTGACTTGACAAAGGCTGGAGAAGTACCGGGATCTGGATATTTTTGGCTCCAAAACCTCTGTTTTGTTCTGTGACAATGGGTATGAAACAAAAAAGGCCAATGGTTCAATAATAACATCATTTTTGGAGTGCGTGGGTGGTGCAGGCAGTTGAGTGACTGACTCTTGGTTTTGGCTCAGGTCATGATCTCAGGGTCATGGGATTGAGCCCTGTGTGGTGCTCCACACCCGGCATGGAGTCTGCTTAAGACTCTTTCTCTGCCCCTACTCCCTGTGCACTCTCTCTCTCTCTAAAATAAATAAATAAATCTTTAAAAATAACAACTTCATTTTTTATTCATAAAAAATAAATATCTATCGGGCGCCTGGGTGGCTCAGTGGGTTAAAGCCTCTGCTTTCGGCTCAGGTCATGATCTCAGGGTCCTGGGATCGAGGCCCGCATCGGGCTCTCTGCTCAGCGGGGAACCTGCTTCCTCCTCTCTCTGCCTGCCTCTCTGCCTACTTGTAATCTCTCTTTCTCTGTCAAATAAATAAATAAAATCTTTTAAAAAAATAAATAAATAAATAAATAAATAAATAAATATCTATAAATCAATGAAAATCGAACTGGTTTGCTTTATAAGCCTTTCTACTGCCAACTTTGAGCAATACGCAGCATCTATGTTGTAGGGGTTCTTCTGACCTGTACTGGCCTTTCCAGAAAAATGCCCGGCTCCAAAGTTATGGCAAAAACAATTAAGGGGTCTGAAATAAACCTATAATAGAATGTTAAAATGTGAACAGGATTTTTTATTAATATGCTTTCTAAAAGCCCTACATCTGAAATCTACTTATACTGGTTTACTTTTCTTTAAAAAAGTTTTTCAAAAAAAAAAAAAGAGTTTTTCCAAAAGTTCTGATACATTTTTATCTGATTTCCTCCCATAATTGAAGGAAAGGCCCTGCAACATACTCCACCAGATTCTGCTAAGCTTTAATATGTGGCACTAAAATGAACTGCTTTGCATTCTACTCCCAAATAAAGCAAAGTTACCATCATTCTCTTGGACCAGAAAAAATTACCAATAACCAAAAAGGAGAAGAAAGGGCAATGCCTCAGATCTCAAGTCCCAAAAGAGCTATGAATCTAGACCCATAAAAAAGCAGTAATATCATTTGGTAAGGCTTGCGGCACTTCAAACATGTTTTAGAGGTATTACGTCATGGAAAACTGGTTGTGTTAGGTCCTAGCTATGAGAACTCAAAGAAAACTCAGCTGAACAGACATTAACCACCAAAGCCTCACGTTAGGTGACACCAAACAGAGCTGGTTCAGTCTGGCTTTTCTCTTTTCTGTCCACAGTTTTTATAGTCCGATTTTAAGACAGCTTAAAGGCAAGCAAACATTGCTCACAATCACTAGATCATGTAGATAGCACTACATATAATAACAAGAGGACCATTGAAGTTTATGGTCTAATTTTGTCTCTTCTAGTGAAACAATACAAAAATTTAAAAAGTTAAAAAAAGATTTGCTTGCTTATAAATATTAAGCCAGTTTAATAAATAGAAAAGCATTCAGATTTTTTAGAGAAAAACAAATATTCTCTATCTTGAATAACAACTGAAAGTAAACTGAGACTGAGAGTTAAACGCATTTTGTATTTTATTTCACAGAAAATTTTAAACCACATTCCTTAAAACTGTCATGGAAGCAGCAAAATACCAAATCTCCTGGCAAAGGCTGAACTATTAATACATAAATATGACTTTAAATGTTCCCAAAATATCTTTTTTTAAATCCAGGAAGTTCAGAAGAGAACTAATATCCACAAACCCAAGTATCTAGATTAGTTCCCCAGACACTGAATATGCTTCTTCCTCCTTCCCAAATTTATCCTTTATTCTAAGATGACTCATAAACTCACACCCAAATAGCAAATATAAACACAAACTTTAATTTATGTGAGCACACTTCTGAAACAACACTCTCACATGATTTATTTCTTCCCCTTCTCCCAAAGTAGAAGAAATGTATAGACGAATGAGAACAATTCAATCTAAGAAGCATGTGTCAAGAAAATGAGTATGTTCGGGCGCCTGGGTGGCTCAGTGGGTTAAAGCCTCTGCCTTCGGCTCAGGTCACGATCTCAGGGTCCTGGGATCAAGGCCCACATTGGGCTCCCTGCTCGGCAAGGAGCCTGCTTCCTCCTCTCTCTCTGCCTGCCTCTCAGCCTACTTGTGATCTCCCTCTCTCTGTCAAATAAATAAATAAATAATCTTTAAAAAAAAATGAGTATGTTCAAGGTTTGTGCTCTCTATAGATAAACAGAACAGTTAAAACATTTTTTTACTACCTGTCACATATAAACGCAGCATCTATGTTGTAGGGGTTCTTCTGACCTGTACTGGCCAGTGATAGGCAAAGGAGACTCAGTGGGTGCTAGAGAAATAAACATGATGGTCCCTTCTTCGAGGAGTTCACAGACAAATAATAATAATGATGGATTACATTTATTAAGCACTCACAATGTGTCTGACATTATTCTAAGTACTTTACAGGTATTACCTCATTTAATTCTTACGAAAACATTATGGTATAGGTACTATTATTACCTCCATTTTACAGATAAGGAAACTGAGGAGAGATTAAGTGGCTTGCCCAACGTCACACAACTTGCAAATGGCAGAGTCAGACTGGATTCTTAACTTAAGCTTTATGCTCTATAGCCTCAATATATGACACTTCAGATGATTATGACTATAGTAATAACAATAATAAAATAATAATAGTTAACCTTTAGTGCCATGCACTGTGATAAGTTCTTTATCTCATTCAATTTTCCCATCAACCTGGTATAGTAGTACTATTATTATTCTTTACTTCATAGATGAGAAAACTGAGGTCATGGAAGTTACATAATTTGCCAAAGGTCCCCTAACTACTAAGACACAGCTATCCTGAACCTCTCCGCTGAATTCCAGACCTTCTTATCCAACTGCCAGTTTGATAACTCCTGATGTCTCATCCCCAAAACCTGTTCCCCATGTAGTCTCCTCCAACATAGTTACTGGCAATTCAATTCTCCCAGCTGTTCAACTAAAAGCCTAAGAAAGAGTTATCCTTGACTCCTTCCCTTGTGCTAATATCCCATACCCAATCCATTAGGAAATCCTACTGCCTCTACTAAAAAAAATATCCAGAGATATCCATAATCCAACCATTTCTCTCTACCTTCTTTGCTACCACACAGTCCAAGGCATCATCAGCTCTCTCTAGATTACTGAAAGTGTCCTAACTTAATTTTCATCAGTTAAACATTTACATAGCTTCAAGTAAGTATATAATGAAAAATAACAGTCCCTTGGCCTGCCCATACCACCACTGAATTCTATTCCCCCAAGGGAACCATTCTCAATTCTTTTAGTTGTTTCTTCTATTTACCATCATAGAGCTAGCTATCTACTGGTTATACTGCTATTTCTCACCTTCTACTGACCTTTCAGTGTGGAGGCTGAGGATTCAGCCCTCTTAAATTATTTCCTTTCTAATACTTCCTTTCTAATATTTCTATTATGAAAGACAATCTTGGGTCTCCAAAGCAATCTATAGATTTAGTGCAATTCCTAAATACTAAATTCAAAATACTCATAGCATTTTTCACAGAACAAGAACAAATAATCCTAAATTTGTATGGAACCACAAAAGACCCAAAGAGCCAAAACAATCTTGAGAAAGAAAAAAGCTGGAGGTATCACAATTCCTGATTTCAAGTTATACTACAAAGCTGTAGTAATCAAAACAGTACAGTACATGCACAGAAACAGACACATAGATCAATGGAACAGAATAGAAAGCCCAGAAATAAATCTACAATTACACGGTCAATTAGTCTTTGACAAAGGAGGCAAATATATGCAATAGGGAAAAGACGATCTCTTCAACAAGTAGTTTTTGGAAAACTGGATAACTATACACAGAAGAATGAAACCAGACCACTTTCTTATACCATATGCAAAAATAGACTCAAAATGGATTAAGACCTACAAGTGAGGCCTGAAACCATAAAATCCTAGGAGAGAACACAGTCAATAATTTCTCTGACATTGGCTGTAGCAACATTTTTTAAATTTAAATTCCAGTTAGTTAACATACAGTGTAATGTAATATTAATTTCAGGTGTACAACATAGCAATTCAACACTTCCATACAATACCCAGTGCACATCACAAGTGCACTCCTTAACCCCCATCACCTATTTCACCCATCCTCCTATCCACCTCCCTTCTGATAACCATCAGTTTTTTCTCTATAATTAAGAGTCTGTTTCTTGGATAGCCCCTCTCTCTTTTTTCTCCCCTCTGCTCATCTGTTCTCTTTTTTTTTTTTTTTTTAAGATTTTATTTATTTATTTGACAGAGAGAGATCACAGTAGGCACAGAGGCAGGCAGAGAGAAAGGAGGAAGAAGGCTCCTTGCCGAGCAGGGAGCCGGATTTGGGCCTCGATCCCAGGACCCTGAGATCATGACCTGAGCCAAAGGCAGAGGCTTTAACCCACTGAGCCACCCAGGCGCCCTATCTGTTCACTTTAAGAAAGTGCACATATGTGTGAAATCATATGGTATTTGTCTTTCTCTGACTGACTTAATTCACTCGGCATAATACTCTCTAGCTCCATCCATATCATTGCAAATGGCAAGATTTCATTCTTTTTAATGGCTGAATAATATTACATTGTGTCATGGAATACTATGCAGCCATTAAAAGAAACGAAATCTTACCCTTTGCAACAACATGGATGGAACTAGAGGGTATTATGCTAAGCGAAATAAGTCAATCAGAGAAAGATAATTATCATATGGTCTCTCTGATATGAGAAATTTCAGGGGCAGAGCAGGGGGTCGTGGGGATAGGAAGGTAAAAAATGAAACAAGATGGAATCAGGAAGGATACAAACCATAAGAGACTCTTTATTTTTTTTTAAAGATTTTATTTATTTATTTGACACAGAGAGAGAGATCGCAAGTAGGCAGAGCAGCAGGGAGAGGGAGAGGGGGAAGCAGGCTCCCTGCTGAGCAGACAGCCCGATGCAGAGCTCACAGGACCCTGAGATCATGACCTGAGCCGAAGTAAGAGGCTTAACCCACTTAGCCACCCAGGTGCCCCACCATAAGAGACTCTTAATCTCATGAAACAAATTGAGGATTACTGAGGGGTGGGAGAATAGGGATAGGATGGCTGGGTTATGGACATTGGGGAGGGTATGTGCTATGGTGAGTGCTGTGAAATGTATAAGCCTATGATTCATGGACCTGTAGCCCTGGGGCAAATAATACATTATATGTAATTAAAAAAATATTACATTGTGTCTATATGCCACAACTTCTTTAGAAGGCATAGTCCTAAGTAAAATAAGTCAGAGAAAGACAAATATCACACAATTTGACTCATATGTGGAATTTAAGAAACAAACAAATGAACAAAGATAAAAGGGACAAACCAAAAAGCAGACTCTCAACTATAGACAACAAATTGATGGTTTCCAGAGGGGAGAAGGGTGGGGGATGGATGAAATAGATGATGGGGATTAAAGAGTACACTTATCATGATGAGCACTGAGTAATGCATAGAATTCCTGAATCACTGTATTGTACACCTGAAACTAATGTAACACTGTACATGAATTATACTAGAATTCAAAGAAAAAGAAAAGAAAATATGACTACCACAGACAGTTCAGACAGTTAAAAAAGATTTTAAAAGATATTACAGTAAACATTTATGACATTTTTTTAAAAGAGAAAAAAGAAAAAGGAATGCATAAGATCTAGAAAGAAGCAGGTAGAAAGATGATAGTGGGGTGTGTGGGTGGCTCATTTGGTTGAGTGCAATTCAGCTCAGTTCGTGATCTCAGCGTCATGAGAAGGAGCCCAGAGATGGGCTCCAGGCTCAGTGTGCATGTGTTGGGGGATGTCTGCCTGCTCCTCCCCCTCTCCCTCCCTCTCTTTGCCCCTCCCCACACATGTGCTCTTGTGCATGCGTGTGCGCTCTCTATCTCTTAAATAGATTAAAAAAAATATTTTTAAAAAAAGGATGATAGCAAGTCCTAGGATAACTCCTGGGCAACAGTCTAGAGAATAAGCAGTCCAAACTGGAGCAGAAGGATCGAGAGCTCCAGGAGATGGGGCGCCTGAGTGGCTAGGTTGTTAAGCATCTGCCTTCAGCTCAGGTCATGATCCCAGCATCCTGGGATTGAGCCCCATATCAGGCTCCCTGCTTGGTGGGAAGCCTGCTTCTCCCTCCCCCTCTGTCTCTGCTTGTGTTCCCTCTCTTGCTGTGTCTCTCTCTCTGTCAAATAAATAAATAAAATCTTAAAAAAAAAAAAGAGCTCCAGGAGAGATGTTGGGGGAAGGATGTTTGAGGAAAGAATTTTTACATTTCCAGATGTCTTTGGCAGAGTTGAAATTCATATTCAGAAGAATTTTACAATTCTGTCAGAAACTTGAAAAGAATTAGTGGTAGGCGTATAATAACTAAGCAAATGAAAAATTAGGCAAAACACAAAAAAATTGTGTAAGAAATAAAATGTAATTATAATAGATTATTTGGCCTAGTGGTAAGCATAATAATATAAATGCAGAGCCCTTATTTCTTTCTCCTAAATATTAATTTTGCCTAAGATTGTCTTTTTTAAATTTTTAATTTTAATTCCAGTGTAGTTTATATACAGTGTTACATTAGTTTCAGACTACATCCACTTGATGGTTTGGAAAAGGGTAAGGGAAAGATATTAAGGATGATTTCTAGGTTTTTAGCCTAAGTAATAATAGCAGTAATGGCAATTCCATTTGCTGAGATGGGAGAGATCTAGAAAGGAAAAAATGGGAGTGGGTAGAAAAATAATCAACAGTGGTCCATAATAGGTGCTCAATAAATGGTAGCCATTCTTTACATTAAAAACCATCTTCTCTTATATCTCAATTTTATCTCAATAAAAATAAATTTTTTAAAATTTTTAAAAAGATNCTCAGTTGTTAAGTGTCTGCCTTCGGCTCAGATCATGATCCCAGAGTCTTGGGATCGAGTCCCACATCGGACTCCCTGCTCAGCGGGAAGCCTGCTTCTCCCTCTCTCACTCCCCCTGCTTGTGTGTCCCTCTCTTGCTGTGTTTCTTTCTGGCAAATAAATAAATAAATAAATAAATAAATAAATAAATAAATAAATAAATAAATAAATAAATAAAAACTTAAAAAAAAAAGATTTTTTTTTATTTATTTGCCAGAAAGAAACACAGCAAGAGAGGGACACACAAGCAGGGGGAGTGAGAGAGGGAGAAGCAGGCTTCCCGCTGAGCAGGGAGTCCGATGTGGGACTCGATCCCAAGACTCTGGGATCATGATCTGAGCCGAAGGCAGACACTTAACAACTGAGCCACCCAGGTGCCCCAATAAAAATAAATTAAAAAAAAAAATCTTTCAGGGGTTGTACTACTTCACTACCCACAGACAATGACATAAATATTAGTGAAGCTTATTCCATATTTTATTTTACAAAATTTTTCTAGTTATATGACATTAGAACTTAGACACAGTTCTAAGTAATTAGACCTTCTACCTTGGCAGAGAGAAGAGGAAAAAAATGTTAAGATCTCTTTATCAACATGCTAGTGTTATAAAATTTGCTTTGAGGGCTACAGTGAGACTCTTCCACCTAGTTACTCACTAGAATTGCAATGATAAAATCAGAAAGGTCCATTTTAATCCAGCATTTTTAAATGCATCCCATTTATTCCGGACCGCGTGTGTATGTGTGCATGGCCATCTGCGATAATATATACACACCTGAGATAATACATTTTTTAAACCTGATCTTTTACAAATTATTCAACATTAATTCACTGTGGATTTCTAACCACTAATCTGGTCCACTCCCCTAGTTTAACGAAGGAAAAAAAAACAAAAGCCGAGAGCTTAAATAACTTGTCCAAAAGAACACAATTAGGAAATCACAGAGTTGTGTTAAGTGCATATGAGGAATAGTGGAAGACAGGGCTAGAAAAACAGATCAGACCTTAACTGTCAGTCTAAAGAATTTTCAACTCAATTCTGAAATAAAAGGTTTATAGGAAATAAACTACACAATTAGAGCAGTGTATCAGGAAGAGAGAAAAGGGGACATAAAAAGATAGGGAAATCGCTTCTTGGCCTTTTGGCTAAGATCAAGTGAAAAAGAGGGAAAATAATTCACTCCAGGCAAAATTCAAGAGGGCTGAACCAACTTATGTATAAAAGAATAGATGCAAAATTCTTTGAAGATTTAGAATCAAGAGCTTATCTTCTGATTAGAAGCAAGGAATAAGACGAATAAGTAGGGGCACCTGGGTGGCTCAGTCAATTAAATTGCTACCTTTGGCTCAGGTCACGATCCCAGGGGTCTGGGATCAAGCCCTGTATGGAGCCCTGCATTAGGTTCCCTGCTCACTGGAGAGCCTGCTTCTGCACCCTGCACCTCCCTCCCCACACTGTCTCAAATAAATACATAAATAAAATCTTTAAGGCAGGAAAAGGAATAACTAAAGATGGCTTTGGGATTGTCAGAATGGTAACTGAAAAGACAGCTATCTTAATAAATGAGACTGGGAAAACATCCTGCTATATCCTCACAGTATTAGCTGATACTAGTCTGTTTCCTAGATGTACAGTTTATTTCCCAAGGAGACTGGGAGACAACAGTGTTCTATTTCCCTTGTATTCACCATGACATTGCAGCACAGGCCTGGACTGAGTAGTTCCAAGTAAATATTTGGTGAACTGAAAGCATATTCTCCATTTTAACAAGATGGCAACCACATTGTCACAAATGGCTATTAAAGGGGAGCTAAAACAATTCTGAACAAAAATTAGTAGATAGGAAAATAAATTTAGAATGTGGCCTAAAAAAAAGGAAGGATGAGAATATGAACAAAGAGTCTAAAATTTTAAATTTAAATTTCTCACAGCATGAAGAATAACAAAGAGATATGAGAATGAATCTTGGTACAGGTCCTCAGAAAGACCATTGGGAAGTGGAAGTGAGCAGGGCATGGAATTGGATTACAAATCTTGAGCATAAGACTTCCTGGCATAAACAACCTTATTCACAAGAGGCCTGAATGATCAGTCCATACAGTCAACAAAGTACTTTACTGTTCCTTGTTTTAATGGATAACTTAGAGCAACTGATGATAAGAGAACCAATCTAAACCATATCCATGTATTAAAAAAAATATATATATATATATATGTATATATATATATATATATATATATATATATACACAAAAACAAAATATACACACCTACTGCCTCTATAACTCACCAGGCCCATTCTTTTCCTTCCAACTAGAAATCTTAGGAGGGAGAAAGATAAAAGAAAAAAGAGAAGTAGGGAGGTTGGGGTCAAGAAAAAGAGAAATAAAACTGCAGAAGTTCAGTTCACTAACTCCTGCTGGGCACAAAATAGCTGTGCCAGCAGAGGACCAAAGCTTGCCTAGAGGATTAGATGTCCACCATCTGGCAAATCATGCAGATAGCCATATTTCCCAAGTAGACTTTCCAAATCACCAGTGCAGTGATTTTTGACCTGTTCCTTGTTTTCAAGCAGGAGAACCTTTCTACAAAATTCTTATACAGAAGTTTAACATAAAATATAGAAAAACCAGAGCTGCTCTGGCTGGATGAAGCTGAGTGGGAACCAAAAGCCTCCTCTGCTCAGCAGTACCCCTCCCTCCAGGGGTCAGGCTCTAAGGAGGCACGTCTATGAAAAACCTACAGTTCTAAGAGAAGGGTTTTTCCCCCATTTAAATCTAATAATCTCGGGGCGCCTGGGTGGCTCAGTGGGTTAAGCCTCTACCTTCGGCTCAGGTCATGATCTCAGGCTCCTGGGATCAAGCCCATCCTCAGGCTCTCTGCTCAGCAGGGAGCCTGCTTCCTCCTCTCTCTCTGCCTGCCTCTCTGCCTACTTGTGATCTCTCTCTCTCTCTCTCTCTGTCAAATAAATAAATAAATAAATCTAATAATCTCAATTTGAGGGAAAACCTTGGTTCATATTTCTTTTTTTTTTTCAAAGTATTTGTTAGTTGTTTAGTTATCAAGACAAACTATTCCATAACCCAGTATTCATGCTTCACAGTTGAGGGACACAAGTCAGTGACAAACTTCAACTGAATTCAACGCAAGAAATTCTTTACATTCCAAAATCACTTTGCACTCTGAAAGATACCAGCCTTCTTCATCTCCTCAAAATCTTTCATGGAATCATAATTTCTGTAGAAATCTGCATATGCCTTCTTTCTTGGTTCGGCCACACCAAACTTATAGAAAGCTGCAACCCCCAGGGATACAACGAACACTCCAACAACATGAAATCGCAGACGCTTGGCCAGAGGCCTCGCATCTGAGGTTTCGTCAAAGCACTGGAAGTCATGGTAGTTATTCTCCTCAACACCAACCTCAAACCTAACGTCCTTCTAACTGATAGAGAAATGTTGGTTCATATTTCTGTCTCAGCTTCTGTACCTATAAAGGAGAGCTTGTAAGTGTCACAACTTCAAAGCAGACTAAAAGCCTAACAAATAGTAACAAAAAATTTAAATTATAAAAACATAAAGTATTAATAGTAAATTTCTAAGACAACTAGAAAAGCATTTAAAAAATAAAAATTCTAAGTATTTTGAAAATGGAACATAGTCATGCTTAGTTTCATATTTAAGGTCTCCTAAGAAAGTATAATAAATGTTTTTACTGCTATAGTTAGCACTCCTCTGAATCTGAATAATGAAAGCCAAAAAGACTGCTTCCTCTAGGTCACTGGTAGGATAATTCCTTTTGTTGTGTTCAAAATACACAATAAAAGTAAAGACACAAAGACATGAAAGATATGAACAATTAGAAGCTTTTTTATTAATTTTTAAATTTAAATTCAATTTAACATATACTGTATTATTAGTTTCAGAGGTAGAATTTAGAAGCTTCTTTTAAAAAAGTGATCTACTGGGGCGCATGGGTGGCTCAGTCATTAAGCGTCTGCCTTCGGCTCAGGTCATGATCTCAGGGTCCTGGGATAGAGCCCCACATCGGGCTCCTTGCTCTACGGGAAAGCCTGCTTCTCTCTCTCCCACTCCCCCTGCTTGTGTTCCCTCTGTCAAATAAATAAATAAAATCTTAAAAAAAAAAAAAGTCATCTACTTCCAGGCTTTTAATCATAGTATATTGGAGACAGATGGCTTATGCAGAATAAAGAGTCATCATTGGGGCACCTGAGTGGCTCAGTGGGTTAAAGCCTCTGCCTTCGGCTCAGGTCATGATCTCAGGGTCCTGGGATCGAGGCCCACATCGGGCTCCCTGCTCAGCGGGGAGCCTGCTTCCTCCTCTCTCTCTCTCTGCCTGCCTCTCTGCCTACTTGTGATCTCTCTCTGTAAAATAAATAAATAAAATCTTTAAAAAAATAAATAAAATAAAGAGTCATCATTGCAGTGCAAACCCACCATAGTTAACAATAATTATAATAATTTTCATGTATTATATACTTTCTGTGGATTATAACAGATCCACGGGCTTTTATGCAGTATCTCATTTGCTGGCTTATTGCCAAGGTCAAGACAGAGTTAACACTATCTTTTACATATTAGAAAACTTAGATGAAAGCAAAAAAAAATAATACTTGTTGAAAGTTAAAAGGGAGGGGTGTGTCATTCCTGAGCAATGAAACCAAAAAGAGACAGGCTAAGAAAACAGATCAAAGGGACATCAGAATAGGAAAGGTATCACTGGTCTCATCACACCATGTTTCTAGGCCGGACATACATATTAAGCAAAACAAGAGCAAAGATCTAGATGGACTCTAGCCCGGTATTTTCCAGCACAGTAGCCAGTAGCTTCATGTGGCCATTTGATCAAAATAAAAAAATTCAGTTCCTTGTTCCCACTAGCCCCATTTCAATGCTCATTAGCCACGTGTGGCTACCGGACAGCACCAATAAAGAACATTCCCATAACTGCAGAAAGTTCTATTCAACAGCATTACTCAAGCAGAAAACCTTTGAATGTATTAAAAACAGCAGCACTCAACAAATGTTTGGTGAATGAATGAATGACAATAGACAGATTTCCATGGGCCATTAAAAAAACAAAAACAACCAAACAAACAAACAAAAAAACTAGCCAGAGAAAAAGAAACTTTATTAGTATCTAACATTGACTGGGCACTTAATATAAGCCAGACACTATATATGTTTTATATGTACTAATTCAATTAACCCTAAATAACAACTCTATGATGTATTTACTGTCATAACTCTCATTTTATAGATGGGAGAACTAAGACTCAGCCAGGTTAAGTAACTTTCCCAAGATCCAGGATTTGAATCCAGGCAGCTTGATAGCTTGATCTAGAATCTAGAGCCTTCTTTTTGTTTTTTTTTTTAAGATGTTACTTATTTATTTATTTGAGAGAGAGAGAGAGAGCGTGCCTGTGCATGAGGCTGGGCAGAGTGAGAGGGAGAAGCAGATTCCCTACTGAGTGCAGAAGTGCAGAGCCAGACCCTGGATCCAGGGCTCAATCCCAGGACCCTGAAATCATGACCTGAGCTGAAGTTAGATGCTTAACCAACTAAGCCACACAGGTGCCCCTAGAGCCTTCATTTTTAACCATTATACTATATTATTCTACTTTCATTATATTATTTAAAATTTTTGCTGTGATAGAGTAAAATTTATTTGAAGTCATTCTTCTCATGTATTCACCACTGACTGGTGAACTTAACATTCACAGTAAAGAGAATACGAAAAACAGTGAAATTAAAAAGTCAAGAAATACACAAAATATTAATGATAGTTTGATCCCTATGCACTGAGATAAAGGGCAATTTTAATTTTCTTGTTTTGTTAACTCTATTTTATAAATGTTCCATAGTGAAAATGTATCACTTGTATAAAAATAACAAAAACAATAAAAATATTTTTAAGCAAGATGAAAATACAATTAGCTTAAAAATTCCTAAGCAGAATATAAAATCAAGACTCAACCATCTCACTCTCAAACAATACAGAGGTCCCCTAATTGATCTCTAGCCACGAGCCTCCCCAGCATTAAACCATTCTGCATTTGCTATCAGTTACCCTCTACCACTCTAGTCCCTGATCAGAATCCAATACACAGAGCACAAAATACACTCTTTTTGGCTTTATGAAAGCCATTCTTACATAACTGCATTAGGTTTCCACTTTTATCTACCAATATTATGCTATCAACCTCAGTTCTTCTAGGAGAAGCATGGTAGAAACAGCCCAGGCCTCAGAGTCATAGATCTTGGCCAACATATAATCTCTTAGCCTCAGTTCCTTCAATGGTGATTAGATGTGAAGATTAAATCTATTTATTTTATTTTATTTATTCATTTGAGAGAGAGCAGGAGGAGGGGTAGAGGGAGAGGGACAAGCATGCTCCCTGCTGAGCAGGAAGCCCTATTTGTGGAGGGGGGCTCCATTCCAGGACCCTGGGATCACGACTTGAGCCAAAGGCAGACGCTTCACCAACTGAGCCACCCACGCACCCCAAGATTAAATCTTTAAATAGGTAAAGATCCAGCATACAAGCCTTCAATAAATGGTGGTTTTCTCATTATTGTTATTATTAGACAAATGGGTTTTATTCACTGATTCCTCAAAAAGCTTTTACACTTTTACCTCTGTGCTTATTACCATTTTGCTTCTTCAAAATTCCTTCCCTCTCTTCTAAAATCCTATTAAAATTCAAGTTACAGGGCGCCTGGGTGGCTCAGTGGGTTAAAGCCTCTGCTTTCGGCTCAGGTCATGATCTCAGGGTCCTGGGATCGAGGCCCGCATCAGGCTCTCTGCTCAGCAGGGAGCCTGCTTCCCCCTCTCTCTCTGCCTGCCTCTCTACCTCCTTGTGATCTCTCTCCCGCTGTGAAATAAATAAATAAAATCTTTAAAAAAAAAAAAATTCAAGTTACAGGGCACCTGGATGGCTCAGTTGGTTAAGTGTTGCCCTCAGCTCAGGTCATGATCTCAGAGTCCTGGGATGAAGCCCACATGGGGCTCCCTGCTCAGAGTCTGCTTCTCCCTCTCCCTTTGCCCCTCCCCCTATTCCTGCTCTCTCACTCTCTCTCTCTCAAATAAATAAATAAAATCTTTAAAAAATAAAATAAAATTCAAGTTCGAGTTCGAGTCAACCTCCTCCAAAAAAGCTTCCCTGACTCTACCAGGCTAATGTAATCTCTCACTCCTTTGAACTTCTATAGCTCATAGAGTTTATTCTACCCAAGTGGTGGGGTCCCAGCTGATTTTATTCATTCTCTTTTCATGTATGTAAGTCCGAGATCCCCAATTACAGTGCAAACTCCTTCCTACTGGCAGACATTCCATTTTATATATGTCTTTATGCCTTTCTGGTATCTGACAAATCACCAGGCTTATACTAAATGCTCAAAAAAATGTGCTAATCTGATTTATGTACTGGGAAGAAAGTCATCATAATAAAAATACTGGCTGAACATTTTTGTAGTAGACAAGGAAGGCAACAATTCTGTATAAAGGTAGAAAGTTTCAAGTAAGCAGTATAATCTAATTCCATAATGTAATATCACTGACCAAACATATAAGTCTTACTTAAGCTGTATGATTTCTCTCTAGTCCAATATAAATATTAGCAATAAATGACTCTAAGTAAATAGCACTTTTAACTTTTAATTTATTTAAAGACTTTTTTTTTTTTTTTTGACACAGAGAGAAACAGCAAGAGAAGGAACACAAACAAGGGAAGCGGGAGAGAGAGAAGCAGACTTCTCACTCACTGGACAGGGCACCTGATGCGGGGCTCCATCCCAGCACTATAGGATCACAACCTGAGCTGAAGGCAGACGCTTAACAACTGAGCCACCCAGGAACCCCAGCACTTTTATCTTTTTAAAGTCTCTTACACATAAACCCCACTTAAATATATATTGACTCAAACTGTTTTATTTGGTTTCATTTGGAAATACACTCGCCTCACTAAAAAAAAAAAAAAAAAGATAATTCAAGTGAGTAAAGTTCAGATACTGATTACTAGAAAGTGATGATTATATAACCATATTATATATATAAAACTAATTCTACTCTAAAAAGGTAAACTAGGGGGTGCCTGGGTGGCTCAGTGGGTTAAAGCCTCTACCTTCAGCTCAGGTCATGATCTCAGGTTCCTGGGATCGAGGCCCACATCGGGCTCTCTGCTGGGCAGAGAGCCTGCTTCCTCCTCTCTCTTTGCCTGCCTCTCTCCCTACTTGTGATCTCTCTCTCTCTCTCTGTGTCAAATAAATAAATAAATAAAATCTTTATAAATAAGTAAATAAATAAATAAAAAGGTAAATTAGGGGCACCTGGGTGGCTCAGTAGGTTAAGTGTCTGACTTTGGCTCAGGTCATTATCTCAGGGTGGTGGGATTAAGCCCTGGGTGTGGCTCCCTGCTCAGCATGGAGTCTACTTGTCCCTTCCCTCTGCCCCTCCCCTACCTCATGTGCACACTTGAGTGCTCTCTCTCTCTCTCTTTCGTGCATGTGTGCACACACGTGCTTTCTCTCAGAAAAATGAGTAAAATCTTAAATAAATAAATAGGTTAACTATGTTTTCTCAAATAAGTGCTAAAAGGTAAGGGTAGATATCCTGGGGGCATACCTTTATTTTCATTCACTGATTTAATTACTCTTCCTCATAAAGCGATTAAGAAAATTAAATAACCACATAAAGTCTAAAATATTTTCTCTTTGATAAAATACTAATTTAGCAATAAGAACAACGGTTCTAATAAGCTGCTACTAAGAATAAAGCAATTTGAGAGACAGAAGGAAGTTGCTTTATTAAATGCAGCTAATTTAAAAATAAGTAAATAAATAAATAGATGCAGCTAATTACCAGAAAATTAAGTCTTAATATGTAGGAAAAAGACCTATAGCACACTAAACCCCAGCAAGATAGAGTCAGCACAAAATTGTGAATCCCTTTTTTGAGCTGTTAATGCTATTCTAACAAGCCTCCAATAATGTTTAAGCTTTCTCACTGATCCCCAGAAGGAAGGAAAAGCCATTACCTAAGGATGTTGGGATGGGAGAGTCTATTCATGAGCTGAACTTCTTTCAGCATGTTTGCCCGGTTACTGCTCAGTGTGTTCATCTTAAGAGCCATCACTTGGCCAGAAGCTCGGTGACGCACCTAGAAAATAAAATAGAACAAGAAAAGAGGTTCAGGGACAGCAGTTAAATATGAGGTCAAAGTCTCCACATGTAAACATGCCAAGATGTTTTAGTGACAGTTTAGATAAAATAGGCATTATTAGGGATATTATCCTATAAACTGATCACATTTGGATCTCACTTCCATTAATGAAGATGGATTTATTCTATCCAAGACCAAAACTATTTCACATTAAGCCAGCCAGAAAAATGTTAATTATACCTCAAGAAATGACATCTTTTCTTTTAGTACCTTAGAAAAAAAATGAGGGAAATTTATTAGGCTGGTTCCATATGGCCAATATTGCTGAGTCGTAGGACACTAACAGTCCTCTCTGTGGAATTTTAAGTATGCACAGAAAAGATAAATGCAAAAGCCTTATATAACACTTAATGGATTATAAAACTATCTTTATAGGACAATAAAGCCACATCCTCAAAATCTCCCCCATATACATACATATATATATATGTGCATGTATATATATATATGAAAAAGCATTGAATATTAAATATAGAAAGAAGTCAGTGAAACTTTCAGAACTAATATTATTGTAAGCCAAGCCAAATTACCTTATAATCATTTAAACATACTCAAGTCATACAAAAAACATGGGCCACACCATTCAAACTATTACCCACATAAACAGAGTAAAGTCTACTTCTAAAATATTCATAGAAGTCAGAACTCTATAGAAGTCAGTCTATTTTACATGTAAAAATGTTGTTTTATAAATTTCAATGCATACTCCACAGGTTTCAAAAACAATGCTTGCAAGAAAATTAACTGTTTTCACCCTCTAAATTCCTCAGTAGTAAACCACGAGAGAAACTACCAAAGAAAATATTTTGTCTTACCCAAAAGAAGCTCAACTATTTACTGAAATGTGTTTTTCCTACCAAGAAATTATAAGGAAGTAGAAAAATTACTAAGTACCAAGGACCTCATTACTTTCCAGTTCAAAAAAAAAATCATTTCAGGGGTGCCTGGGTGGCTCAATTAGTTAGGCATCTGCCTTTGGCTCAGGTCATGATCCCAGAGTCCTGGGATCGAGTACATCAGGCTCCTTGCTTGGTAGGAAGCCTGCTTCTCCCTCTGCCTCTGCCTGCTACTCCCCCTTCTCATGCTCTTTCTCTCTCTCTCTCTCTCTCTCAAATAAATAAATAAAATCCTAGATTTTATTTATTTGTGAGAGAGAGAGAGAGAGCGCGCACGCGTGCATGAGTGGGGCGGCGGCAAGGGTGGAGGGGACGGTCAGAGGGAGAAGCAGACTCCCCGCTGGGCAGGGAGCCCAATTCAGAACTCAATCCTGGGACTCTGGGATCATGATCTGAGCCAAAGGCAGTCGCTTAACTGACTGAGCCACCCAGGCAACCCAAATAAAATCTTAAAAAAAAAAATCATTTTAGGGGTGCCTGGGTGGCTCAGTTGTTTAAGTGTTCAACTCCTGATTTCAGCTCAGGTCATGATCTCAGGGTCATGAGATCAAGCCCCACTTGGGATTCTCAGATTCTCTCTCTCCTTCTCCTGTCCTTCCCCAACCCCCTCTCCCTCTCTAAACAAACAAACATATCAGATCTTGTACAACAGGGACTTGCTATGCAAAAATGTCATCAACCTATGGACTTTGAGTATTCTTTCA
This sequence comes from Ailurus styani, assembly GCA_002007465.1. NCBI lineage: Eukaryota > Metazoa > Chordata > Mammalia > Carnivora > Ailuridae > Ailurus > Ailurus styani. The sequence goes on along the minus strand of LNAC01000063.1, from coordinate 3,074,511 downwards.
GCATGTTATAACCTACCAAGTATAAGTTTCAGGAGAAAATATGGCAACCTACTTAACTCTTAAATCTCAAGAAATTCCTTCAAATGACAACAGCCCTAGAAGTTTAGCACATCTATTAATACAGGACAGACACCACATTTTATCTTAGAATTCAAAGAAACAATGTTTCAGAGTGGCCAGACAGAAGGGAAAGAAGGAAGCAAAACACTGAGAGCCACAGGAACTCTGGTCAGAAAAACAGAGGCAGAACACTGGCTGTCTCTCCCCTCTTCTAGATCACTTAGTGAGATTTGGAACCCATCTCTCTTCCTAGTGCATCAATGATTCTGTTGTCATGTACCTCGTGATTGAAGAAAGAGAAGTGGCTTTCCTTTTCAGATCCTGCATGGATAAGTTAAAAGAGACATTCATACACAAAGAACACACTGACAGTATTTTTCCAACTCTATTTACAGAAGACATCTGTGTTTTAATAAGGGCTCTCCATTCTGAAAGTTACTCTTCTCCTTTTTTCATCATCTGAAAACTATCACTCAGAGACTTTAACAAAATAGTTTGATATTAAAACAAAGTGAATTTCAGGGATGAACGAACATTCTTGTATTTCAAATCAATCAGGAAAAAACCCTACTTCCTTAAACAAGCGGACATGATGAACGTGTTCATAACTCACCAATTCTGTCTTTAATCTGCACAAAATACTTTCTTCTAGCCCCTCGAATGCTACTTATCTTTCAAGACCACACTCAAAATGCCCTCCTTTCTGAAGCCTCCCTTGATTCTCTCTAGGAATTATTTGTGGTTTCCTTCTTTATATTAGCTCAGAAAAACATTTGGAACAGCAGTATACCACTCATTACATGATTCTGTCTATAAATATCTCCCCACCAGGCTATAAAGCATCTTACAACCAGAATCTATACTGTATCCATCTTTGTCTTGCAGTGCTGGGAAGGCCTGGCACATCATAAGGGCACAAGAGAAAACAATGGCAACAACAGTTAAATGAAACTTCTAACATACTTTCTAAGTGCCAGTGAATCACTTATTTATGAGCCTGAGTGGCTCAGTCAGTTGGGCGTCTGACTCTTCATTTCAGCTCAGGTCATGATCTGATGGGTTGTGGGATTAAGTCCCACATCAGGCTCCACATCTCAGTGCAGTCTTCTTGTCCCTTCCCCCCCACCCCCACTCCTCCACCGAAATAAATAAATAAGTAAAATCTTAAAGAAAAAGAAAAGAAAGGTTAAGATGGTGCTTGCTAGGGGAGAAAAGTGGGTGGGATAGGTGAAACAGGTAAAGGAATTAAGAGGTACAAACTTTTAATTATAAAATATTAAGTCAAAGACATGAAAACTATAGCATGGGGGGACCCTTCAGTGACTCAGTTGGTTAAGTGTCTGCCTTCGGTTCAGGACATAATTCCAGGGTCCTTGCTCAGCAAAGGATCTGCTTCTCCCTCTCCCTCTGCTGCTCCCCCTGTTTGTTCTCTCTCTCTCTCTCAAATAAATAAAATCTTTTTTTTTTAAACCACAGCATAGGGAATATAGTCAATAATATTGTAATAACTTCATATGGTGACAGATGGTAACTATACTTACTGTGGTGAGCATTTCATAATGTATAGAACTGTCAGATCACTATGCTGTACACCTAAAACTAGTATGTTAACTACACATCAACCAAAAATTTAAAAATAAAAATATTAATATAACAATTAAAACCTCAGGACACCTGGGTGGCTCAGTCAGTTAAGCATCTGTCTTTTTTTTTTTTTTAAAGATTTTTTTATTTATTCATTTGACACAGAGAGAGAGATTACAAGTAGGCAGAGAGGCAGGCAGAGAGAGGAGAGAGGAGGAAGCAGGCTCCCTGCTGAGCAGAGAGCCCGATGTGGGCCTCTATCCCAGGACCCTGGGATCATGACCTGAGCCGAAGGCAGCGGCTTTAACCCACTGAGCCACCCAGGCGCCCAAGCATCTGTCTTCAGCTCAGGTCATGATCCCGGGGTCCTGGAATTGAATCCCACATCAGGCTCCTTGCTCACTGGGGAGCCTGCTTCTCCCTCTGTCTGCCGCTCCCCCTGCTTGTGCTCTCACTCTCTCTCCTTCTAACAAATAAAATCTTAAAAAAAAAAAAAGAAAAGAAAAAGATTAAGACCTCAAAAAATTAAAAATAGCATTGCCACATTATCCAGAAATTCTTCTTCTGGGTACATACCCAAAGAACTGAAAGCAGGGTCTCAAAAAAATATTTGTATACCCATATTTATAACAGTATTATTCACAATAAGCAACTCAAGTGTTCACTGACAGATGAATGGATAAACAAAATGTGGTATACACACACGATGGAATTTATTATTCGCCCTTAAAAAGGACAGAAATTCTGACACATGCTTTAATAGGGATGAACCTTGAAGACACTATGCAGAGTCAAATAAGCCAGTCGCAAAAAGAGAAATACTGTAAGCTTCCACTTACCTGAGGTAGTTAAATTTATACAAACATAACATAGAATGGTGGCTGCCAGAGGCTTGGGGAGGGGAGGGATTTGGAGTTGTTTACTGGGTATAGAGTTTCAGCTTTGCAAGTTCTGGAGATTGGCAGGTAGCACAACGATGTGAACTGAACTGTACACTGAATATTGTTAAGATGGTAAATCTTACATGTATTTTACCACAATTATAAATAAATGAAGGGAAGAAGGGAGGAAAAGAAAGAAAAAGAGAGAGGTGGGGCGCCTGGGTGGCTCAGCAGTTAACCATTTGCCTTCGGCTCAGGTCATGATCCCAGGATCCTGGGACGAGCCCCGCATTGGGCTCCCTGCTCCTCAGGAAGCCCGCTTCTCCCTCTCCCACTCCTCCTGCTTGTATCTCTTCTCTCACTGTCTCTCTCTGTGTCAAATAAATAAAATCTTAAAAGAGAGAGAGAGAGAGAGAGAGAGAGAGAGAGAGAACGAAGAGAAGAGAAATTAGTATTTCTCCTTGACTTTAAACTCATCATGGGCGCCTGGGTGGCTCAGGTCATGATCTCAGGGTCCTGGGATCCAGGCCCGCATCGGGCTCTCTGCTCGGCAGGGAGCCTGCTTCCTCCTCTCCCTGTCTCTCTGCCTGCCTCTCTGCCTACTTGTAATCTCTCTCTCTGTCAAATAAATAAATAAAATAAAATAAAAATCTTTAAAAAAAATAAAAAATAAATAAACTCATCTGATGCTACTACAGGATCTCCAAATCCCCTTTATAAAGAAGAACGTAGCAGAGTGGCAAAGTGCTTGAGCTCTGAAGAAGAGCAGACTGAATTCAAGTCTAACACTTAACTGATTAGAATGACTTCTCTTTGAAGTCTTCTGTCGTAAAATGAAGAGAATAATAGTCTCAAAGAACTGCTATGGAGGATAAAATAGTGTTATGTTAGATTAATGAGATAATGTATGTAAACTCTTAACACAGTGCTTGGTACATACTAAATATTCAATATAGAGCTACTGTTTTTAATAAAAATAAGAAACTAGGGCGCCTGGGTGGCTCAGTGGGTTACAGCCTCTGCTTTCGGCTCAGGTCATGATCTCAGGGTCCTGGGATCGAGGCCCGCATCGGGCTCTCTGCTCAGCAGGGAGCCTGCTTCCTCCTCTCCCTGTCTCTCTGCCTGCCTCTCTGCCTACTTGTAATCTCTCTCTCTGTCAAATAAATAAATAAAATAAAATAAAAATCTTTAAAAAAAATAAAAAATAAATAAACTCATCTGATGCTACTACAGGATCTCCAAATCCCCTTTATAAAGAAGAACGTAGCAGAGTGGCAAAGTGCTTGAGCTCTGAAGAAGAGCAGACTGAATTCAAGTCTAACACTTAACTGATTAGAATGACTTCTCTTTGAAGTCTTCTGTCGTAAAATGAAGAGAATAATAGTCTCAAAGAACTGCTATGGAGGATAAAATAGTGTTATGTTAGATTAATGAGATAATGTATGTAAACTCTTAACACAGTGCTTGGTACATACTAAATATTCAATATAGAGCTACTGTTTTTAATAAAAATAAGAAACTAGGGCGCCTGGGTGGCTCAGTGGGTTACAGCCTCTGCTTTCGGCTCAGGTCATGATCTCAGGGTCCTGGGATCGAGGCCCGCATCGGGCTCTCTGCTCAGCAGGGAGCCTGCTTCCTCCTCTCCCTGTCTCTCTGCCTGCCTCTCTNTAAAAAAAAAAAAAAAAAAATTTTAAAAAAAAAAAAAAAAAAAAAGAAACTATATGCTCATAAGAATTCAGCATAGCAGGTGAATTTGACGTAACACAGAAAATGCATATAATTTTAAGTGAAACAGTAATAATATTCAAATCTGCATAATGTTCCCAAAATTACTTATTTATTACAAAGGGGAAATTTTACCTTTACAATGGAAAGATCTACTGGCTAGCACCTTAACCAAGAGGTCGGTCACATTTAGCATTACCAAAAGTGAAACACCTGGCATTATCAATCTTCTGATGGAATATACTTGCTGAAATGTTTAATTTAAATCTAATCATAAGAAAACAATTAGACACATCCAGATATCTAAAAGACAACTGAATAGTACTCTCCAAACAAACAAAATGTGGGGGAATATTCTAGATTAAAAAGAGATTAACAAACATAACCCCTGAAGGGGCGCCTGGGTGTCTCAGTCAGTTAAGCGACTGCCTTTGGCTCAGGTCATGATCCTAGGGTCTGGGATCAAGCAAGCCCCCATGTAGGGCTCCTTACTCCATGGAGGAGCCTGCTTCTCCCTCTCCCTCTGCCTGCTGCTCCCCCTACTTGTGCGCTTTCCCTCTCTCTGTCAAACAAGTTAAATCTTAAAAATAATAATAACCCCTGAAATGAAATGGATGAAACCTTGATTTGATTCTGGGTCCAAAAAAGCCATAAAAGACCTTTTATTGGAGCACCTAGCTGGCTCAGTCAGTAGAGCATGCAACTCTTGATCTCAGGGTCATGAGTTCAAGCCCCATGTTGGGTGTAGAGATTACTTAAAAAAAAAAAAAAACTTTTGTTGGCAAATAGGAAAATTTTTAATAGGGATTACATATGAAATTATTTTTCGGAATTAAGGTCAACTGTCTAAGGTATAAAAAATATTATAGCTTTGTAGGATAATGTACTCTAAGAAGATAAATATTAAAATATTTTAAAGTGTCGTGATGTCTGCAATTTGTTTTCAAGTGTTGTTAAAAAAAATACTGATGGGGCACCTGGCTGGCTCAGTCTGTAGTGTATAAGACTCTTGATCTCAGGGTTTTAAGTTCAAGCCCCATGTTGGGTGTAGAGAAGAATACTTTAAAAAGTAAAATAAAATCTTTAAAAAATATATAGATATATAAAGCAATGTAGCAAAATTATTAAGTTGTAAATCCCGGTGAAGGGACTATATATAGGGGTTTATTGTACTATTCTTTCAATTTTCTGTACATTTTTCAAGTTTCCAAAAGTTGGAAGAAATAAGTAAAAAATATATTTTATTTTCTCCCATAAGTTTAGCATTAGGAAATAAAGAACAGGGGTGCTTGGATGGCTCAGTTGGTTAGGCCCCTGCCTTCTGTTCAGGTCACGATCCCAGGGATCCTGAGATCGAGTCCTGAGTCAGGTTCCCCGTTCAGCGGGGAGTCTGCTTCTCCCTCTCCCTCTGCCTGCCACTCTGCCTACTTGTGTTCTCTATCTCTCTGTCAAATAAATAAATATTTTTTTAAAAACTTAACTATTAAATGAATTGCTTAGGACTTCCAGTCAAGAATTCAGTGAGTATACTTATTAAGTATACAGTAAGCTGGTATAGCAACATAAATATTAGAAAATTAGGGCTTATTTTTTAAAGATTTATTTATTTATTTGAGAGAGAGACAGAGTGGAAGGGTGGAAGAGGGGCAGGGAAAGAGAAAGAATCTCCAGTCAACTCCCCACTGACCACAGAGCCCAACGTGGGGCTTGATCCCACAACCCTGAGATCATGACCCAAGCCAAAATCAAGAGTTGGACACTTAACTAACTGATCCATCCAGGCACCCTGACAAATAGGGTTTAAAGCAATAATTTTCAATAGAAGCTATACCAAGTCACTCTGGAGTGTTTTTGAAGGTTTTAGATTAAGTTTTTTGGTTATAACAATGATGGGAGGCAAGGAGTTTTGCTGGCCAGAGATGCTAGCATCCTCCAAGGTATAGGACAGAACTACACAAGGAAGCATCATTCTATATGCTGTATGAAATTCAAATGTCTTGCCAGACATCATGTAAGTGAAGAACATATTTATTATTACCCAAGCTTAGATTCTAACTCTATTTTACATAAAAACAAAGTCACCTTGCATCATTTTAATATAAACTGAATTTTCTAGAAATACAACTACTTTATAAATTGAAGAAAAATCACATTTTTGTTATTTTCAGAACATCATTAAGAATTGGTCAACAGGGTGCCTGGGTGGCTCAGTGGGTTAAAGCCTTTGCCTTCGGCTCAGGTCATGATCCCAGGGTCCTGGGATCGAGATTAAGCCCGCATCGGGCTCCCTGCTCGGCAAGGGGTCTGCTTCCTCCTCTCTCTCTCTGCCTCTCAGCCTACTTGTGATCTCTCTCTGTCAAATAAATAAATAAAATCTTAAAAAAAAAAAAAAAGAATTGGTCAACACTGGGCGCCTGGGTGTCTTAGTTGGTTAAGCGGCTGCCTTCAGCTCAGGTCACGATCCCAGGATCCTGGGATCAAGTCCCACATCAGGCTCCCTGCTCAATGGAGAGCCTGCTTCTCCCTCTCTCTCTGCCTGCCTCTCTGCCTACTTGTGCTCTCTCTCTATCTCTCTGTCAAATCAATAAATAAAAATCTTAAAAAAAAAAAAGAATTGGTCAACATTAAAAAAGGTGGGGGGCACCTGGGTGGCTCAGTCAGTTAAGTGTCTGACTCTTGATTTCATCTCGGGTCATGATCTCACTGCATGTGGAGCCTGTTTAAGATTCTCTCTCTCCCTCTCCCTCTGCTCCTCCCCCCTATTAAAAAAAACAAAAAGACTTGGTCGACATTTCAAAAAAAAAAAAAAATTAAAAAAGACATTTCAAAAATCAGACCAGTTAGTGTATCATGTTGATGTTTAATAATTATGAACAACAGGCAATGCTGCTCCTGGTATTTTAATCCCAATACAACATATCTGAATCAGAAGCCATTTGTAGTTTTTATACTCACAATGATCTCATTTATTTTATTATTTTATTTTATTTTAAAGATATTATTTATTTATTTGACAGAGAGAGACAGTGAGAGAGGGAACACAAGCAGGGGGAGTGGAAGAGTTCTGGAGAAGCAGGCTTCTCATGGAGCCGAGAGCTGGATGCAGGGGGATCATGACCTGAGCCAAAGGCAAATGCTTAACAACTGAGCCATCCAGGCATCCCTAGCCTTTATTTTAAAATATCAACTATAAGGATGCCTGGGTGGTTTAGTCAGTTAAGTGTTTGTCTCTTAATTTCGGCTCAGGTCATGATCTCAGGATTGTGAGATCAAGCCCCACAAAGGGCTCTACTCTGGGCATGATGCCTGCTCAAGATTCTCTCTACCCCTGGGGCGCCTGGGTGGCTCAGGTCATGATCCCAGGGTCCTGGGATAGAGCCCTGAATCGGGCTCCCTGCTCATCAGAGAGACTGCTTCTCCCTCTCCTGTTCCCTCTGCTTGTGCTCTCTCTCTCTTTCTCTGTGAAATAAATAAATAAAATATTTTAAAAAAAAGATTCTCTCTACCCCTTTGCCTCTGCCCTGTCCCAGTTCTCTCTCTCTCTAAATATATATATATATATATAAACTATAAATAAAAAGCATATTTTAGCCTTGCCCACGAATAAAGTCATTAATGTGCCTACTCTGCCAACTTTTTCCCCCAACGAAACATTCAAGATTAAATGAACATTTTACAAAGGTTGGTTCTTTATAAAATGTTTCTTTCATGTAGTGTTTCTTTGCTGATAAAGTTGGCAAAGATATATCACACTCCTTTTCTCTCCTTCATCAATCTGTAATTTGTCTTGGCAAGCAATCTCTATTTCACTTGAGGTCACTTCCCTCTTCCCCTTATCACATAAAAATAAGTTTGTTTGGGGTTTGTTTTTTTTTTGGTCTGTTATTATACTTTTATTCTAATATCTACTGGCATCTCTGCTCTTTAATTCTTCTTCTTGCATGGAGTGGCTTCTAATTGTCTTCTCTTAAAACTAGTCATTTATAAGAGGGTAAAAGCATCTGACTACCTCATCAAGTTATCTACAATAATTCCGCATATTGAAATCTGTATCTTTACCACCTTAATTTTCTTTCACTCTTTATCACAGAGTTAGCGTATCATGTTGATGTTTAATAATTATGAACAACAGGGCGCCTGGGTGGCTCAGTGGGTTAAAGCCGCTGCCTTCGGCTCAGGTCATGATCCCAGGGTCCTGGGATCGAGGCCCACGTCGGGCTCTCTGCTCAGCGGGGAGCCTGCTTCCTCCTCTCTCCTCTCTCTCTCTGCCTGCCTCTCTGCCTACTTGTAATCTCTCTCTCTCTCTCTCTCTCTCTCTCTGTGTCAAATGAATAAATAAAATCTTTAAAAAAAAAATAATAATTATGAACAACAGTAACAATCACCTATCAATCTCACTTCAGGGAACTTCATTAAAAAATTGTTGTAATAAAAATTGTTATAATAGCAATAATATAACTATTATTCATAGCACTTGCTACATAGCAGGTTCTGTGATGCCATACACAAACACACACACACACACACACACACACACACACACATACATATTTAATCCTCAAAATAATTCTAGGAAGTAGGTATTAATGTCCCCCATTTTACAGCTATGGAAACTGAGCACAGAGAGAATAAAGGACTTTCTCAAGATCATACATCTAGTAAATGACAGGGCCAGAATTTGAACCCAGATAATGAAAACATTGGACCTGAAAGGCTTGAGAACTAATCTAAGGAAAAAAGCATTGCATGCACACTACCTAACAATTATTCTGCCAAGAAATAATAATCATAATCTTGTATGTACCTAACAGAACTATAATGTCTAAAACAAAAACTGACAAAATACAAAGCAAATTTGACAAAGCCACAATCTTCATGGGATATTTTAACATACTTCTCAGAAACTGAAAGTTCTAGAAGATAAGAAATGAGTATGGATTTGGTACATTTAAATAACAAAATTAACATGCTTGATCTAATCTTATCCCAATAAAGGTAGACTTTATTTATTTTTCAAGTCCATATGAAAATATTTACCAAAATGCATGGATGCTACATCATACAGGAATTCTCAAAAATTTTCAAAGAATGTAGTTCTTGGGTACCTGAGTGGCTCAGTTGGTTGAGTATCCAGCTCTTGGTTGTGGCTCAGGTCTGATCTCAGGGTCATGGAATCAAGCCCCGCATCAGGCTCTGTGCATGGTGCAGAGTTGGCTTGGTTTTCTCTCTCCCACTCATGCTCTCTCTCTCTCTTTTTTAAGGTTTCATTTATTTATTTGACACAGAGAGAGTGAGGGAGAGAGACAGAGAGCAAGCACAAGCGGGGGAACGGCAGGCGGGGGAGAAGCAGGCTCCCCACTGAGCAAGGAGCCCGATGCAGGGCTGGATCCCAGGACCCTGGGATCATGACCTGAGCAGAAAGGAGCCACCTAACTGACTGAGCCACTCAGGCGGCCCCTGCTCATGCTAAATAAATAAATAAATAAATAAATAAATAAATAAATAAATATTTTTAAAGAGACTTAAAAGAAGAACGCCTGGGTAGCTCATGGCTCAGAGGGTTAAGCATCTACCTTCAACTCAGGTCATGATCGCGGGGTCCTGGGATCAAGCCCCTCTTCAGGCTCCCTGCTCAGCCGGGAGTCTGCTTCTCCCTCTGCCTCTGCTGCTCCCCCTGCTCATGCACGCTCTCTCTCTCTCTCTGTATCTTTCTGTCTCAAATGAATAAATAAAATCTCAAAAAAATAAAAATAAAAACTTAAAAAAAAGAATGTGGTCCTAAAACCACATTCTTAAACCACTATGAAATAAATTTAGAAGTGAACAATAAAAAGATAATTAAAAACAGACATAGCAGACAATACTGTCTACTCAATGTCTATTTTCCCCCTTTTCTTGACTAACAGGACCCCAAATAGGTGGCAATGTGCTTAGTTGATTAAAACATTCAATCTGGCAGTCTTCCTTGCACCTAGAGTAGCCAGGTAATATACTACTAAGTAAGGAGATATAAGTGGGAATTTCTAGGTAGGGATTCTGGAAGTGCTACTGTTTTCCGGATGAAATTACCCTTTATCCTTTTTTAGCCTGGAGCAAAGATGCAGTGCTTATATCAGGAGCAGTTACTTTGTAACCAAAAGGCCAGAAGTCCCACACTAAAGACAGAGGAAGCTAGAAGCAGCTTGGTTTGTTGATGACTTTCTTTTTTTTTTTTATTTTTTTTATTTATTTTTTTTTTATTTAAAAGATTTTATTTATTCATTTGACACAGAGAGAGAGATTACAAGTAGGCGGAGAGGCAGGCAGAGAGAGAGGAGGAAGCAGGCTCCCTGCGGAGCAGAGAGCCCGATGCGGGCCTCGATCCCAGGACCCTGGGATCATGACCTGAGCCGAAGGCAGCGGCTTTAACCCACTGAGCCACCCAGGCGCCCTGTTGATGACTTTCTTAAGCAGGTGCCCAACATAAACATTTCTCAAGATTGCTTGAGGAAAATTAATCCCTTATTTGAATAAGCCACTGTGTTCAGGTTTCTGTAATACACTGCCAAAGACAATCCTAACTGATCTGCAAAAGATTCAAAATAAATGAGTTAGAGTTCAACCAAAAATGCCAAAATAAAGAAAGTATAATAATAAAGATAAAAGCAAAAATTAATGAAATAGAAAACAAACAAACAGCTGAAGGTTTCAACAAACCGAAAGCTGATTTCGGAATTAAAAAAACTAATAGAGGTGCCTGGGTGGCTCAGTGGGTTAAGCCTCTGCCTTCGGCTCAGGTCATGATCTCAGGGTCCTGGGATCGAGCCCCGAATCGGGCTCTCTGCTCGGCGGGGAGCCTGCTTCCGCCTCTCCCTCTGCCTGCCTCTCTGCCTACTTGTGATCTCTCTCTCTCTCTCTCTCTCTCTGTCAAATAAATAAATAAAATCTTAAAAAAAAAACCTAATAAACATATCTTCAGTGAGCCCGGATCGAAAAAAAATTTTTTTCATTTTCTGGCCCCTGCCTATCCCTCTAGACTCATCAGAGTCTTGTCATTCCTTTACATGCATCCACCAGACTTGAACCAAAGCAAATTTCTCACCATTCCTAGAATATTCCTCTGTGCCTCCACATATGCTTTTCCTACTGCTTGAAATATCCTTTCCCTTATTTGTGTACCAGACAAGCTCTATTTTCTTCTTCAGGAAAACTTCTTCAGGTGACTTTCTCTAGGAAGCCTCTAACCCTTCAAATGTTTATACTTGTGCCCAATATTATATCCCTTAGCACCCTATGCATACTTTCACACAATTACCAAATATGTATTAAGCAATTTCAGGCTCTTGCTAAAGCTCATTTTAGCAAATACTGTGTTTTAAATATATTTCCTGTCTTCTACCCTAAGCAAAGAGCTCTTTTAGGGCCGGATATTATTCCTCTGTCCCTAGCACTTAGCTCAATGTCCTATACCTACTGAGAATTAACTAAGTATCTGCTGAGTAAATAAATGAATGACTAAGATAACAAATGATGACAATGTTTATCACATGCTAGAATAGAAGTTATCAGCAGAGTGCTATGAGATTACAAAAGGAAAGCAACCAACCCTCTCATTCTCCTTGCTACAAAAGGATACACTCTAGAATCAACTTTTTGTAGTATCTTCCACATGCCTTCACCTATATGATATGTTTACAGAAATACTTCTATGAGGTGAGTGAATGGAAGTTGTACATGCAACTTGTGTGCTTCTAGTTTTTGTTTTCCCAGCTGAATTATCAATTAAGGTGAAGGATCTTAGCAGGTATTTCTGCACAGCAATATGAACGCAGTAAAATTTGCTACCTGATAAATTGCGATTTGATGTCACCAGCCCACTGAGACATCTACAAATTTTTTTTCTATTTTTTTTTCTAGAGAGAGATCACAAGTAGGTAGAGAGGCAGGCAGAGAGAAGGAAGCAGGCTCCTTGCCGAGCAGGGAGCCCAATGCAGGCCTCAATCCCAGGACCCTGTGATCATGACCTGAGCCGAAAGCAGAGGCTTTAACCCACTGAGCCACCCTGGCACCCATCTACAAAATTTTTTGCTAATCAGCCCAACTTTCCACACCAGCTCTAGAGGAAATATTAAATGTACTGAATATGGCCAAAGGTTACAATCATACACTACTATATGCAAACCTTCAGTATACGTATTATAGAAATACAGTGTCTCCTTTAAAACACATCATTTCCCCACACACACACCAAACACTGATCCTCCCCAGAAGAGCACCCTTTCTGAAATCCCCTGTACCTCAAAGAAGTTGCAGAACAAGATAAATGCAACAGGGAAAACAATAGGAAATTTAGCAAGAAGTAGTTTTGACAGACAATAAGGATATGCAACAAAGACCATTATCAAGGTGCAAAGACCATTATCAAGGTGCAAAGCCCAAAGCAGCACTGGACTGCTGTCATCCTCTTTCTCCCATACTTTTCAATGCTAAACTCCTTTAAAAAGGGTGGTGGAGGCGTGCCTGGGTGGCTCAGTGGGTTAAAGCCCCTGCCTTCGGCTCAGGTCATGAACTCAGGATCCTGGGAGAGAGCCCCACATCAGGTTTCCTGCTCAACAGGGAGCCTGCATTGTCCTCTCTCTCTGCCTGCCTCTCTGCCTACTTGTGATCTCTCTCTGTCAAATAAATAAATAAAGTCTTTTAAAAATAAACAAATAAATAAATAGCCTTGGTATAAACTGACATCTCAGTCAGAGCAATAACACTAAAAACTGGTACTTCAGAAATGCCTAATGGGCTTTCTCCTAAAGAGAATGGTAGAACCTGTTTCAGGTAGAACATGCACTACTTCACATCATCCTCACTGTCTTATTCTACCAGTCATCTTGCAAAAACTGCCTTATATACCTCCAAGACTATAGATCTAACTCTTCTCTGATACAGTGACTATTAAAACATACAGTCATTACATCTTGTTTTGAACAGGATCATATGCAGTGTGGATGAAAACACTTTTACTATGAGGTCACAGAGAGGTAGACAGAAAAATACAAACACAACCATGAAATAAAAAATAGAGAATTTGAGGGGCGCCTGGGTGGCTCAGCGGGTTAAAGCCTCTGCCTTCGGCTCAGGTCGTGATCTCAGGGTCCTGGGATCAAGCCCCGCATCCGGCTCTCTGCTCAGCAAGGAGCCTGCTTCCTCCTCTCTCTCTGCCTACCTCTCTGCCTACTTGTAATCTCTCTCTCTGTGTCAAATAAATAAATAAAATCTTAAAAAAAAAATCCTGGAGTATTTGTAGATTCAGGCTGTGACAATGATCACATTTAAAAGAAAAATGATTCACTGTCTTGCAAATGTCACAAGTTGTAGTTTGAGAAGCTAAAAAATTATAGGCAGTTAGGGCAATTAAGACCGCTGAATCAACACCAGGATTTTAAGACCCAGTATCTTCTTTCTCAGATAAAGGAGACAAAACTACCAGAGTACCAAGCAGAAAAATAAAACATATTACAACAAAATAACATTCATATACTAAAATATTCCCCTTACTTTTTTTATTATTATTTAAAATCAATTAACTAGGGGTGCCTGGGTGGCTCAGTCAGTTAAGCATCTGCCTTCGTCTCGGGTTGGGATCAAACCCCACGTTGAACTCCCTATTCAGCAGGGTGTCTGCTTCTCCCTTTCCCCCGCACCTCCCCCCAACTTGTGCATGCACTCTCTCTAATAAATAGATAAAATCTTTTTAAAAAGTCAGTTAACTAACATACAGTGTATTATTAGTTTCAGAGGTAGAGTTTAATGATTCATCAGTTGCACATAACACCCAGTGCTCATTCCATTAAGAGCCCTCCTTAATGCCCGTTATTACCCAGTTACCCCATCCCTCCACATCCACATCCCCTCCAGCAACCCTGTTTGTTTCCTATAGTTACCCTTTGCTTTCTTTATAACACAACTGTTAATACTGCTACAGATATAGAGTTTGCATGACAACTCCGTGTGCACTAAATAATAAATATATAACCATGAATGTGAATCAATTTTTCAGTACCCAAGCAGATGGCAGATATCTGGCTCTTTTAGTTTATAAGCTTACTGTTTCTTATAGCTTAGCATTTCCAGACACGGTATTGTCAATTTAGGATATATATACCAGGGGAGAAAGTAGGAACTTAGGCCTCTATCTTACATAACTAGTTGTATACTTATCACACAAACTGAATCAGGTTGAACTCTATAAGACAGTGTGTGTGTGTGTGTGTGTGTGTGTGTGTGTGTGTGCGCGTGGACGTGCGTGCACATAGTATATGTGTATACATACACACACACATATACATATACACATACACACACATCATAGTATTCTAGAAATATAGTATAAATTAGTATAAATATGTAAAAATTAATAAAAATAATCTTTCAGGTGCCAGGGTGGCTCAGTCAGTTGAGTGTCCCAATCTTGGTTTTGGCTGGGGTCATGATCTCAGGATCATGGGACTGAGTCCTCTGTAGGGCTCTGTGTTCAACAGGAAGTCTGCTTGAGATTTTCTCCCTCTCCTTCTGCCTCCCCACCCCGCTCACTCTCTCTAAAATAAATAAAATCTTAAAAATAATAATAATCTTTAAAATTTTTTTATTGTATACTGGATCAAAAGTAGGTACAATAGTCCATTCATCAATTACACAGCTAGGAATTCAAATCCCAGCAGTACCATTTACCTACTGGCAAGACACTAAATATTTTTGGACCTCAGTTTGTTTCTTTATTTCTTCCTTTCTTTCTCTTTCTTTCTCTCCCTTCCTTCCTTCTTTTTCTTTTTCTTTTTTTTTTTTTTTTTTTTTTTTTTTTTTTTTTTTTATTCATTTGACACAGAGAGAGAGAGATTACAAGTAGGCAGAGAGGCAGGCAGAGAGAGAGGAGAGAGGAGGAAGCAGGCTCCCTGCCGAGCAGAGAGCCCGATGTGGGCCTCGATCCCAGGACCCTGGGATCATGACCTGAGCCGAAGGCAGCGGCTTTAACCCACTGAGCCACCCAGGCGCCCCCTTCCTTCTTTTTCATCCTTCCTTCTCGTCTTTCCTTTTTTTCTTTCCTTCCTTTCTTTTCCTTTTCTTTCTTCCCTTTCCTTCCTCCTTTCTTTTTCAAGTTCCAAAAGCTCTATTACCCCTATAGGGGAGAGGTTGAATGTTTCTTGGCTGCCACCTTCCTCACAGCTCCCAAGAGGTTGCTCAGCTCCCCTCTCTTCCTCTTGGCACAGATGTGTGTTCTCACCCTTTTCTTGATGAACTTGAGGGCACGCTTGTCCTTGGAGACCCTGAGAAGATCTATGCCACAATGTTTGTATGAGGTGAAGCCACACACCTCTCAGATCATGTCCTACAGGAACTTGGTGTGCTTAGGGAGGTGCCCGGAGTGGCAGCTGTACCTCGGCCTGCTCATGTTCTTAGTCACCTTGTGGCCCTTGCTGAGGCCTAAGTTCACAGGGTAGCACTTAGCCATGGCTGCTGCTTCTTAATGGCTCCCATAGCAGAAGCAATTTCCTTGGGCGCCTGGGTGGCTCAGTGGGTTAATGCCTCTGCTTTCGGCTCAGGTCATGATCTCAGGGTCCTGGGATCGAGGCCCGCATCGGGCTCCCTGCTCAGCGGGGAGCCTGCTTCCCCCTCTCTCTCTCTGCCTGCCTCTCTGCCTCCTTGTGATCTCTCTCCCTCTGTGAAATAAATAAATAAAATCTTTAAAAAAAAAAAAAAGAAGCAATTTCCTCAGTTATAGAATGGAAGTGTAACCACTTATAAAATTGTTGTGGTAACTTAAAAAGATAATATATACAAGTTCTTAGCACAGTACTTAGCACAAAGAACTCAAAATCTTCACTGCATTATGTGACAGAAATAATAATAACTAGCCCTTATGTAGGATATACTATGTGCTAGACATTATTCTAGTATTTTATATATACTAGCTCATTACATCCTCTCAATAACCCCATAAGGTAGGTACTATCATTATCTCCATTTTGCAGATGAGGAAACTGAGGCACAGAAGTCAAGTAACTTGTCCAAGGTCAGAAAGCTTAAAAGTGGTCAAGTCAAAATTCAAATAGAGGCAGTGTATCTCCAGAGTCTCTCTCTCTCTGATGTTGCCTCTCAATGTATTCTCTTTTTTAATTCTTTTTTTTAATTCTTTTTTTATACTGAATTATAATTGACATACAATGTTATGTAAGTTTCAGGTGTACAATATATTGATTAGCAAATTCTATACATTCTTAAACAAATATAAGAGGTTTTTTTCTCATGCAACAAATATTTAGTAAGTACCCTCTACATGGCAGAGTCTATGCTAAGTACTAAAGACAAAGAGATGAAAAACAAAGGGAGGTTTGATCTAACAGAGAAAGGCAAACATGTAAAAAAAAATGTCATAAAATCATTGCTCTGATAAAACTGTTCAGGGTATACAGGAGACACAAAGGAGGGAACAGACAATCATGCTATGAAAAATATGATAATGAAAAGAAGGCATCTGCAATGAAACTAAAATGAAAATGAAATCGCATAGAGACATGTGGGTGGCTCCAACAGTTAAGTGTCAGACTCTTGATTTCAGCTCAGGTCATGGTCTCTGGTTTATGAGATCAAGTCCCACGTCCACTTGGCGCTCAGTGTGAAGTCTGATAGAGATTCTCTCTACCTCCCTCTTTGCCCCTCCTTACCTAAAATAAATAAAATCTTTCTAAAAGTTCTCTCTCTTCCTTTGCCCCTCCCCCCCATAGGTGTGCGCACTCTCTCAAAAAAAAATTGTAACTCATCTCACTAGGAGCCTCACCTGCTAGCTTCAAAGACTCAGCTGCCATACGAAGCATATCAAGCGGAAGCCCTCAATTCAACAGACCTCAAGGATTTGGATGCTGCCATCAATCACAGAGCAGATCCTACCCCACTCGAGCCTCAGATAAGATGCCAGCCCCAGCTACACCTTTATATTTTTTTAAGTTTCCTTTTATTTATTTAAGTAATCTCTACATCCAACATGGGACTTTAACTCATAACCCTGAGATCAAGGGTCACACACTCTTCCAACCGAGCCAACCAGGAACCCCGCCCGAGCTGACAACTTGACTGCAGCTTTGTAAGACCATGAAGCAGCAGACCCAGTTAAGTCATGAGCCTGGACTTCTGAACCACAGAAACAGATATAGTAAATATGTGTTCTTTTAAACTATTGCATTCATGGTAATATTGCTATGCAGTAATAGGTAACTAATATGCTATGCTTCCCTTTGTGTTGCAGTTACCCTTGTAATTGTTTAATATAAATATTTATCATTAGATTATTAATTCCATAAGGGCAAGAATAATAAGTCTTTTTTTTAATAAGTCTTAATCATTACCATATCTTTGCACTCAGCATAGTGCCTAGCATATAAAATAACTACAATATAGTAAATGGATGGATGGATGCCTACTCTATGCTAAGCACAGTGCTATATCCTAGAGAAACAAAAATAAATAAGACATAGTTCCTGTTCTCATGGAGCTTAAAGTTACATGGGATGACAGACACTTTAAACAGATAATTTCAACAGAATATGATAAATGTAACAGAGCTTTCTATAAAGACAATGAGTATGTAACTCAGACTGCAAGGGCCCTATAAATCTTATACAGTCAGGATTTATGTTGAGCAGGTGACATGATCTTATATATAGAAAATTCTAAAATTCTAAAAAATAGGGATGCCTGGGTGGCTCAGTCGGTTAAGCAACTGCCTTCGGCTCAGGTCATGACCCCATGGTCCTGGGATCAAGTTCTGCATCAGGCTCCTTGCTCATCGGAGAATGTGCTTCTCCCTCTGCCTGCCACTCCCCCATTTGTGCTCTCTCTATCTCTCTCTCTCTCTCTGCCCCCTGCCTCTCTATGACAAATAAATAAATCTTTAAAAAATAATAAGAGAGTTTGGCAAGGTTACAGGATACAAGACAAATATGGTATTATCCACATATTGGAATATTACTAGGCCAGAAAAGGAATGAAGTGCTGATACACACTGTAACATAAATCAATGTTGAAAATATTATGCTAGGGCCCCTGGGTGGCTTAGTGGGTTAAAGCCTCTGCCTTCGGCTCAGGTCATGATCTCAGGGTCCTGGGATCGAGGCCCGCATTGGGCTCTCTGCTCAGCAGGGAGCCTGCTTCCTCCTCTCTCTCTCTCTCTGCCTGCCTCTCAGCCTACTTGTGATCTCTCTCTTGCTGTCAAATAAATAAATAAATAAAATCTTTAAAAAAAAAAAAGAAAATATTATGCTAAGTAAAAGAAATCGCTCATAAAGGCTATATATTGTATGATTCTTTTTATATGATATGTCCAGAATAGGCAAATCCATAGAGACAGAAAGTACAATTGTGGTTGCCAGGAGCTGGGGGAAGGGAGAAATGGGGAATGACTAATAATAAGTACAGGTTTTCTTTTCAGGATGATAAAAAAAAGTTTAAATTAGACAGTGGTGATGGCTGCACAACCTTGTAAATAAACTAAAAAACACTGAATTGTATATTTTTAAAAGGAGAATTTTATAGTATATGAATTATTTCTCAGTAAAGCTATTAAAAAGAAAAAAATTTACATTGATACTTTGTCCTGGAATAGGATTCCAGGTTTTACAGTTTTCACAATACATACTAAAATACAGAGTTATATCACGGGGTAATAAGAGGTGACTTATCTCAAGACACTGGAAGAATCATCTTCCTAGAAAGTCTCCTTCAGATTATACTCCAAAACAAACAAGGACATAGAGAAAGTATGAACCTTCTACTGTACCTCAACAGAAGCACTTCTTAATTGGAAACATTAAACAGGTTGTCAATCACTGCTACAATGGAGCTGGACAGATTTTCCACTGACCAGAGGATGAGAGACTGGGACCACTTGTGCCATTTGGTTTTACATTTTTCTCTCTTACTTTACAAATAAACATACAAACACTAATGTCATCTCCCACTTACACGTTTCAGTCCTTCCCTAAATAGATTTCAGTAACATCCAAAATATTCTAAATCATTTTCCTAGAAAAAATGAAATTACCCTAATCTGTATTTCATGTTTTTTGGGGTTTTTTTTTAAGATTTTATTTATTTATTTGACAAAGAGAGAGAAATCACAAGTAGGCAGACCAGCAGGCAGAGGGAGAGGGGGGAAGCAGGCTCCCTGCTGAGCAGACAGCCAGATGCAGGGCTCGATCCCAGGACCTTGAGATCATGACCTGAGCCAAAGGCAGAGGCTTAACCCACTGAGCCACCCAGGCACCCATCCTGGTTGTTTTTTTTTTAAATGAAAAAGTAAAGCTTAATAACCAAAGGTAAATATTTGAAGCTCATAAATGATTATAAGTACAAATCCAACCTATTTTGTTGTAAAAGTATATTTTCACCAAATTCAGAATAAAGGTTAAAAAATGCTTTCATCTTCTCTAACACTTTTACGCCAGGGATTTACAACCTCAGCACTCCTGACATTTAAGGCCAGATAATTCTTTGTTACAGAGGGCTGTCCTGTGCATTAGAGAATACTTTGTGACATCCCTGCCCCCTACCCACTAGATGTCCCTGCCTAATTGTGACAACCAAAAATAACTCCAGACACTGTCAATAGTTTAGGGGCAAAACTGCCCCCCAGTTGAGAACCACTGCCTTAGTCCATCTGCCTTAATTATTTCCTAACAGCAAATTAGCTAAACCCATTATTAGCCTTAAAAAACAAACATATTTTTATGAAATACAGAAGCTAAATATACCTGAAAGAGGTTTCTTTGTTTTTTGGGTTTGAATAAATCCATTTCTGAAATTATTATAAAACAAATCATTTATGTGCATTTTTAAGTATTTATATATATTTTCAAACATATAGTATGAGAAACAAAAAAAACTAAGCTTCACTTCTTTTTTTTTAAGATTTTATTCTTTATTTTTTTTAAGATTCATTTTTTAAGATTTTTATGTATTCATGAGAGACAGAAAGAGAGAGGTAGGCAGAGGCAGAGGGAGAAGCAGGCTCCCCACTGAGCAGGGAGCCCGATGCAGGACTCAATCCCAGAACCTCGGGATCATGACCTGAGGCCGAAGACAGACGCTTAACCATCTGAGCCACCCAGGCACCCCTAAGCTTTACTTCTAATGAACTTAGATTTTCTTCTACACATACCTTTCCCAGAATACAAAAAGTACCAGCTTCCCTCTCTTTTCTCTTCATATAGATATTGAAAGGGAACTTTACACTCAAAGCCTTTTAATTCTATCATGGTAATCTGTAGAACAATGACACATTTATAACCTAAAATATGTTACCCAAAAACAGTTTAACCTTTTTGTGAGGTCCTAAGAGACTTACAATTTATAAAGACAGCCCAAGTTTAGCCAATGAAATTATCAGGTTGGTTAATTTAAGAAATGTGCTATACATCTGACAATCTAAAGACCCCAAGTTCCTTCCAAATCAACTGCTCAAGCAGATATTTTTATACCTATACAACTAAATAAGACTGCTTAAAACAAGAGAATTTTTAAAAATAATCTTTAGTAAAGAAAACAACAAACTATTCTAATTGTAATTCATGGGGCTACTAACCCACACAATATACAATAAAGATCATGAGGACTTTGCTAGTCATGGTTTTTCATCCTTCATAAAATATAACCCAATAGTCTTTGTTACCTAAAGCCAGGCTTCAGAACTAAATGAATAATAGTATCAACTGAACAGATAACATAACTAAGATCTATTTTTAAGGATGAATGCCCAGAAGGTCCTAAATTCTAAAACTGAATTATTTTAAAGGAATATAAGCAAGCCACATAAATCCACATTCCTCAATGTGAAGTCATCCATCAATCAGTCAGTCTTTCTTTTGCTATCTAAGACAACTGTAATTCCTTAAGTTACCTATATTATGTGTATCTCCCACACCATAAGTCAAATATTTCCTTTTATTGCTAGTGATACGCTTTTTATTTAACATGACCTTTAAAACTCTGTAGTCATCTGTACTTTGTAATCAAAGATAAAAACTAACCATATCCTAGCTGCACTGTATTTATCAGACCAGTGGTTGGCAAACTTTTTCTACAAAGGGTCAGACTGTAAATATCTTAGACTTTAAGGGCCATACGGTCTCTGTTACAACTATTCAACTCTGTCATTGTAGCACAAAGGCAACCATAAAACATACATTGACAAATGGGTGTGGAGATATTACAATAAAACTTTATTTAAAAAAAAAAGTGGCGGGGCACCTGGGGGGCTCAGTGGTTAAGCGTATGCCTTTGGCTCAGGTCATGATCCCAGGGTCCTGGTATTGAGCCCCATATCAGGCTCCCTGTTCAGCGGGAAGCCTGCTTCCCCCTTGTCCACTCCCCCTGCTTGTGTTCCCTCTCTCGCTGTGTCTCTCTCCATCAAATAAATAAATAAAATCTTTAAAAAAATAAAATAAAGGGCCACCTGCGTGGCTCAGTGGGTTAAAGCCTCCACCTTCAGCTCAGGTCATGGTCTTAGGGTCCCCCGCATTGGGCTGTCTGCTCAGCAGGGAGCCTGCTTCTTCCTCTCTCTCTGCCTGCCTCTCTGCCTACTTATAATCTCTCTCTGTGTCTGTCAAATAAATAAAGAAAATCTTTAAAAAAAATAAAATAAAAATCTTTAGAAAGTGGCAGGCTATAGTTTATTAAACCCTCTATCAGACTCTTACATGTGAGAATAAATAAACAGACCTGTTTCTCTTTCCCAATGATAATGTTCTCACCATAAATTAACTAATTACTTTCTAAAATACCACAAAATAAAATTAAGTAGCTTTCTCCTATTTCATAGTAGGCATTTTTTAAGATTATTTTATTTATTTGTCAGAGAGAGACAGAGAGAGATCACAAGTAGGCAGAGAGGCAGGCAGACGCAGAGAGAGAAGCAGGCTCCCCGCCCAACAAGGAGCCCGATGCAGGACTCGATTCCAGGACCCTGTGATCATGACCTGAGCCGAAGGCAGCCGCTTAACCGAATGAGCCACTCAGGCATCCCTCATAGCAGGCACTTGTAGTGGGATAATGCTGGCTAGATCTTACTGCCTTAAATGAGAAATAAAAGCCAACTATGAAGGTCAAGTTCAGGTTTGAGATTTGAACTATACACACTATACAGAAAACCTGAGCCAAGAAATTAAAATAAAGCCTTTAGGTTCAAATCTGGAACCTACAGGACTCCAGAAGAGGCAAATGTGAGACCACTGCATTAAGCACATCCACAACCTAGAATACAAGAACTCCAAGGGAAATCATCTCCTACTAAAAACAGACTTTCAATAAAAAATTATAAATCACAGGAGAAAGGAAAATCCATGAAAAAGAGCTAGCAGACCAAACAGTATAGAGTCTGCACTCTTAAAAACTGCAACTAATCTGAAAGGGAAACATTTAAACAAAAAACACTTATATGGTCAAAATTTACTCATCTCTATGATAGTATATTAGAAAACCTATAATAATAATTTTCTAGTAAAATAGAATTTGCCAAAATTGAACCAAAAGAAACAAAATTCTAAATAGACCAATTACTTCAGAAGAAAAGGAAAGGTATTAAAGTACTTGACCAAGCACTTCACAGGGGAATTCAATCAAATATTTAAGGAATAATTCCAATACCATTTCAACTGTTCCAAAGCACAAGAGGAAAAAAAATTCCAAACAATTTTTTGAGGCAAGAATAACACTGCTATCAAAACCTAATAACAAAAGCATGAAAGGAAAAACCACAGACCATTCTCACAAATATCAAGACAAAAACACTCCAGCAAAAAGAAGTTGGCAGCATGTGAAAGAATAATTTATCAGGAATGCAAGGATAGCTCACTATTAAAACATCTACTAATATAACTCACTTTACTAAGAGATCAAAGTCAAAAATACTTTTAACACCATATGTATTAGAGTTCTCCAGAGAAACAGAACCAATAGGATATACAAAGAGAGAAAGAGATTTATTATAAGGAATTGGCTCACATGATAACGGAGGCTGAGAAGTCCCAAAATCTGTAGTCAGCAAGCTGGAGACCCAGGAGAGACAATGGTGTAGTTCCAGTCCAAGTCCGAAGACCTGAGATCCAGGACAGCTAATGGTGTATGTTCCAGTCCAAAAGCTGGCACTCTCAAGGCCCAAGAATATTTTGGTTCCAATCCAAAAGCAGAAAAAGAACAATGTCGAAACCAAGCAGTCAGGCAAGAAGGGGTTCCCTCTTAATCACAGGAGGTTCAGCCTTTTTATTCTATTCAGACCTTCAAACGCCTGGATGAGGGCCACCCACATTAGGGAGGGCAATCTGCTTTACTCATGCCTACTGATTCAAATGTTAATCTCACCCAAAAACACTCTCACAGACACACCCAGAATAATGTCTGACCAAATATCTGGGCACTTGGTGGCCCAGCAAGTTGACACATAAAATTAATCATCATATCATAGATTCTGAAAAGACATTTGGTAAAATTCAACATCCATTCTTCATAAAATAACTCTTAAGAAAACAGAGAATTTTGAAACACCTGGGTGGCTCAGTTAGTTAAGTGTCTGCCTTCTGCTCAGGTCATGATCTCAGGGTCCTGGGATCGAGCCCCACATTGGGCTCTCTGCTCAGCGGGGAGTTTGATTCTCCCTCTGTGCTCTCACTCTCACTCTCAAATAAACAAATAAAATCTTTAAAAAAATAAAATAGACAATTTTTTTGTTAAGATTTTAAAGATCCAATAGAAAGAAGATATTTATTTCAGCCTCCAAATCATATTAATTAGAAAACATTACAAGCATTCCCATTAGTCAGGAACAAGACAAAGAAGACAAATATCACTATTACTTAATATTTTAGGAAGTATTAGTCATTGCAGCTGGTTGAGAAAAAGATGAGGTATAAAAATAAGAAATAAATAAATGTACTATCATTCACACCAGATATGAGTATATGCCTGGACTGAAAATCTATCACAACATTAAAAAAATTCAGTATGTTAGCAGCTTCAAAAATCAATATGCAAAACTTAGTAGTCTTCATATGCAAACAACAAACAGAAGATACACTGGAAGGAGAGTTCCAATTTATAACTACAATAGAAAAGAGAAAAATGTAAGAATAAACATCACAGGAAATGTGCAAAATACATATTTTTTAAATTTTTAAATGCCTACCAAGCAACACAAAAAACACTTGAACAGATCATAAAGGTATGCCATGTGCTTATATAAAAAGATTCAATACCATAGACATTAATTCTCCCTAAATGTATAAATTCACTCTAATCTCAATAAAAATAACAATAGTATGCTTTTGGAAACCAGCAAACTGATTCTAAAACTCACATAAAAAATAAGAAACACCACAACAATTCTTAAAAGGAAGAATAATAATGGAGAACTAAACTAACTAGATATTAAAATAAAGCTGCAATAATTAAATTATTGTAACAGTGTGTACTGGTATATAAATGGACAAATCAAGGTAATAGATTAAAGCTTAGAAACAGACAAAAATACTTAGGAAAATTCAGTATAGAATAAAGAGGACATTTCCAATTAATGAGAAAAACATTAAATATATAATAAATGTTGCTGGTACAACTGAATGATGAATTCCAAATGGACCAAATATTTAAATATAGGTAGTAAAATCATAAGAGTAATTAGAAAAAAATTTATAACATAGAAGTAAAGTTTCTCAATAATAAAAGATAGAAATGAAAAGACTAAGTTAAAAACAAAATGACTATCTCTACATTGTAAAAATTGTTACAAACTAGTTTAAAAAACACTGTAAGCTTGGAAAATATCTGTAATTCACAGCACAGACAAAGGAGTCCTACAGGGTACCTGGGTGGCTCAGTCAGTTAAGCATCTGCCTTTGGCTCAGGTCATGATCCCAGGGTCCTGGGATAGAGTTCCATATGGGGCTCTCTGCTCACTGGGGAGCCTGCTTCTACCTCTCCCTCTGCCCCTCCTCCTGCTCACACACCCTCTGTCTCTCAAATAAATAAGTAAAAAAATCTTAAAAAAAAAAAAAAAAACCTGAGTCCTATAAATCAGTAAGATCCAAGGAAGGTAACTTTGTAGAAAAATGGGTGGTATGGGCGCCTGGGTGGCTCAGTGGGTTAAAGCCTCTGCTTTCGGCTCAGGTCATGATCTCAGCGTCCTGGGATCGAGGCCCACATCGGGCTCTCTGCTCAGCAGGGAGCCTGCTTCCTCCTCTCCCTGTCTCTCTGCCTGCCTCTCTGCCTACTTGTAATTTCTCTCTCTCTGTGTCAAATAAATAAATAAAATCTTTAAAAAAAAATGGGTGGTATGTAACAATTCGAGGCCCTAAGGATATAGCAGTGCAGAGAGATGAAAAGAGATAAAAATCCCTTTCCTCCGGACCCCTGGCTGGTTCAGTCAGTAGAGCATGTGACTCTTGATCTCAGGGTTGTGAGTTCAAGCCTCACACTGGGTATTGAACTTAGTTGGAAAAAAAATCCCTGCCCTCAAAGAACTTATACTCTAGTGGTCTTCTATCTTGGAGTAGGTAAGTAAATAAACCATAGATAACTGACATAGAAACACACACACACACACAAACACTGGCCTACACATACACATATAGATATACATATATTTGCTTATCTATGCACAGAATACCTCTGGAAGGATACATAAGAAAGTATAAATACTGGTTGCCTCCAGGGAGGAAAACTGAGGGGCAGTACAAGATAAATGATTTTTCACTGAATAATCTTTTTTTTTTTTAAAGTAATCTCTATGCCCAATGTTGGGCTTGAACTCACGACTCCAAGATCAAAAATTGCATGCTCTATCAACTAAGCCAGCCACACCACTGAATAATCTTTTATACCTTTTGAGTTTGTACTGTGTGATTTTAAAAACAAATTCAATTAAAATTAAACAAAATTAGATGTTCAAAGAAAAATAATAAGATACTGAAAACAAAAAAGGACCACATTTAAGAAAAACGAACAGAAAGTCTAGAAAAGAAAAATACAATTGAAATAAAAAATTGCAATGCATGTTTCAATGTCAGAGTAGAACCCAAATAAAAAGGGGTAAGTAAGTGCAAGATCACCAACTCCCCCTCCCAAAAAACAGCAGAAAAGAGAAGGAAATAAAAAATATGAAAGAGAAATTAAGAGACATGAAAGACATCATGAGACAATCCAATATGTATATAATGGAAACTTGAGAGATCAAAGAACAGAATTTTAAAAGAAAATACCCAACAATTTTCTAGAACTGAAGACAAATATGAGTTCTTAAACTGAGAAAGTATACCACATCCTGAGAATATAAATAAATCCACTTGAAGACCAGCATAGTGAAAGTACAGAACAAAAAAATAGTAATAATAATCCTAACTACCAGAAAAGACTGAATAACTAAAGAAGAGTAACAACCAGATGAAGATTAGTTTATTAGCAACAATATGTCAATAAGAAAAAAAGAAAGAGTATTTTCAAAGTACTGAGGAAAGTAACTTCCATCTTAAATTCTACACTTCATTAAATTACCATTTAAGAGTTTATTCAATATAAACATAGAAGTAATCACAATAAATATAAATAGATTAATTTATTAATCTATTGGCTCTTTGTGGGCAAATTTAATTTTGGATCTAAAAAATTTAAATATAAAACTGTTTTGGGGGTGTCTGGGTGGGGTGCAGTCAGTTAGGTCACTGACTCTTGGTTTCAGTTCAGGTTGTGATCTCAGGGTTTTAAGATCGAGCCCCAGGTTAGGCTCTGTGCTCAGCATGGAGTCTGCTTAGGACTCTCTCTCCCTCTCCTTCTGCCCCCCACCCCACTCTCCCTCTAAAATAAATAAATCTTAAAAAAAACAAAAAAAACAAAAAAACCTGCTTCCTAGGACATGAAGTTGCACCTGGCTAATTCAGTCGGTAAAGCATTCAATTCTTTTTTTTTTAATTAATTTTTTTAAAGATTTTATTTATTTGACACCGAGAGAGATCACAAATAGGCAGAGAGGCAGGCAGAGAGGAGGAAGCAGGCTCCCTGATGAGGAGGGAGCCCAACGAGGGCCTCGATCCCAGGACCCTGAGATCATGACCTGAGCTGAAGGCAGAGGTTTTAACCCACTAAGCCACCCAGGTGCCCAGAACATTCAATTCTTGATCTTGGGGTCATGAGTTCAAGGCCCACATTGGACTCAGAGCTTACTGAAAAAAATTAAAATTAAAAAAGAAAAAGAAAACAGGACGTGCCTGGCTGGCTCAGCTGATATAGAGCATGTGACTCTTTATTTCAGTTCAGGTCATGATCTTAGGGTCATGAGATCAAGCCCCATGTGGAGCTCCACATTCAGCAGGGAGTCTGCTTGAGATTCTCTCTCCCTCTGCTTCTCCCCCTGATCACATGCACTCTCTCTCTCTCTCTCAAATAAATAAATCTTTTTTAAAAATAGAAGAAAAATGAGCAGCTTAAATAAACAGAGATGAGGAATGCCTGGGTGGCTCAATTATTAAGCATCTGCCTTCAGCTCAGGTCATGATCCCAGGGTCCTGGGATCAAGCCCTGCATTAGGTTCTCTGCTCAGTGGGGAGCCTGCTTCTTCCTCTCCCACTCCTTCTGCTTGTGTTCCCTCTCTCGCTGCCTCTCTCTCTGTCAAACAAATAAACTAGTAAAAAAAAAAAAAAGAAAAGAAAGAGGGACGAGGGGCATCTGGGTGGCTCAGTCAGTTAAGCATCTGCCTTTGGCCTAGGTCATGATCTCAGGGTTCTTGGATGGAGCCCCAACTCAGGCTCCCTGCTCAGCAGGGGAGTCTGCTTCTCCCTCTCCCTCTGCCTGTTCCTCCCCCTGCTCATGGTTGCTCTCTCACTCACTCACTCTAATAAAAAAAATAAAATCTTTCTTTAAAAAAAGAAAAACAGGGTGCCTGGGTGGCTTAGTCAGTTAAGCGTCTGCCTTTGGCTCAGTTCATGATCCCAGAGCCCTGGGATTGAGCCCCCCATCAGGCTCCCTGCTCCACAGGGAGTCTGCTTCTCCCTCTCCCTCTGCCTGCAGCTCCTTCTGCTTGTGCTCTCTTTGTCAAATAAACAAAATAAAATCTTTAAAAAAAAGGAAAAAAATAGAGATGAAAAAAGATATACTAAGATAATAACCAAAACAATAGGCAAATGCATACAAAAAGGAAGAAGGCACGCAATATTGGTAATAGAGAAAATAGTAATCAAAGCTAAAAGCAGGGTGCCTGGGTGGCTCAGTGGGTTAAAGCCGCTGCCTTCGGCTCAGGTCATGATCCCAGGGTCCTGGGATCGAGGCCCACATCGGGCTCTCTGCTCAGCAGGGAGCCTGCTTCCTCCTCTCTCCTCTCTCTCTGCCTGCCTCTCTGCCTACTTGTAATCTCTCTCTCTGTGTCAAATGAATAAATAAAATCTTAAAAAAAAAAAGCTAAAAGCATAAAATGGGACAAAAATAGACAACTGATATTTATAAAAAATACAATCCATCTATAGTGTACAATCCAATAATAATCATAAGCTTCTATTAATAACTAACTCACCAAATGGCCTAGAAATAAATAACACACTGATAGTAACAGATTGAGAAATCTGTAAACACATTAAGTGATATTACTAGAGCTTTTTCTTTTTTTTTTTTTTTTAAAGATTTTATTTATTTATTTGA